>CM076575.1:575298303-575854947 GCA_034641835.2 Pinus albicaulis | reverse complement strand
ACCTCTTACTATTATTGTTTTCCTTTCATGTATGCCATTTTTTTCACTTTTCTATGATAAAGAACAACAAATATAGAGCTATGATTTACTGTTAAAAGTACCATACTCTCACTGATAAGCTTTATCTTTATGTTTTCCTCCAATTGTGTATTTAAGAATGACTTAAGTTAAGTGTAAACATTATCAAGGAAATTTGGCTAGTCCATTTCTTAATGTAAAAAACTTGAAAGGAAGTTCTTGAATGATATTTTCATTACATGCTAAGTAGAGTTAAACTAGAAAAAAATTTCCCTATTGTTAGCCCCCCTATAAATTTTTGACAAGGCAAAAGTAGGGGGCTAAATTGTTTTTTGAGCCTTCAAGGAATGCATCTCCCCTGAAGACACATCATCCTTGAAGTCTCCTGTGCCTTTGCATTTGATAAGGTCCCCTCTGCTGACTTCCTTTACAAAGTTTCATCAATTACATAAACTGTGCTCCAAAGAGCCCTCATTTGTCCCTTACACCCCTGCAGAATATCTCATGTTAGCCTTTGTTTTCCCTTGTTCATTTCCCCTCTAATTCTTTAAATCCTCTCCAAAACCCCGTTGCACCTAGCACACTCCCTTTTTTTATGCCTAAATCGCCCTCATTCCCCTATCGTTGCCTTGGCTAGCCTTAAAATGATTTAAAAATGGGTCAAAAAACCATGTTTTCTCTCCGCGTGCCTAGGCCCTTTTCGGCCTAGCCTCGCCCCTTTCCCCCCCACATGACCAAATGCTAGAACCGGGTGCTAGGCGAAAGGTGTTTATTCCTTGCGTTCATCGGGCACATTTACGACCATTGATCTTCGCAAAATGAACGGCGATCGCCAACCCGCAACTTCCATCATCTAACCCGTTCATAGCTCGTTCGTCGCATCTCAGCCGTCTATACGAAACTTCAAATCCAATGGTCCTTCTCCCTCCATCCTCCTATGGTCCCTGCACCCACTCGTTGTACAAACCCGCTAGTTTATATCGCACAGCCTTTGGGCAGAGGGAGGTATTTATTTTTCGAGAGCGATTCCATACAAAAAATTATGCGTGGCACCTATACGATGACAAAACGACCCTCCCATCGCGCGTTAAATTCAGTCTATGGATGCAAAGCGATATGCATAATAGCCGCCAGATCTGCCCTAGCCCATCTAATGGTTGTCGTTCCACAAAGTTGCATGGGGTTAAGACGTGGTCTCCGTACTCCTGGCCCACCATCCGTTGCCCTCTGCTGTGTGTTCAACCGTCGATCTCCTCTGAGATTCGACAGACTAGCTTTGTTTTCCCCCGTGGTTGACTGTTCCAACATCTCTCGGTCCTGCCACATCACACCCCACGTGTACCCGTCGTATTTTCTCCCCCATCCCATATATTTGTTCATAGGTCGGGTTTATTAAGGTTTTTCATTTCAATCTTCTCTGCGCTCCAACATTAAGGTTTCCCTCCATCATTCCTCTCCATTATTCTGCCATTTCACCAGTCGCACGACCATTTTCATCACCCACACTACATCCACCACCCCATTCATTGTTTCTTAACAGTTTCGTGTTCTTCAGGGTTGCAGGTAGACAAGAAACCACCATAGCTTATTATCTCTATTACAGTGACATAAACGCAGGAAAAGACCACTTCCAAAGGCCGAGATAATAAAAGATAGCTCGGGAGGGTGGCTGACAGGACTTGCATTAAAGAGCAGAGTTCAAATTCTGCAAATCTTTCCGGCGCCATTAACACACAGATTTCACAGTCAGAGGTATAAATGGAGCAACAGGGAACTTAAGGCATGCAAATGAATACATACAAGCCTTAGGTTCATATATTCAGAGGAAAAGTATCGGATTAAAGACTCAGGGACCACGTAGAAGGTACAACACGCAGAAATCAATGCATATCAGGGGTTTCTACAGCAGTAGAATGTTTTTCCTCCATAAAGGACAAAGCGCCCATGCAATGTTCAATATTTTCCGTGTTACAGAGATATTTTCTACCCTGAAACAACTTTGGTACTATCAGAGCATTTATTTCATCAGTATGGCAGACTTCATAATCATTCATTTGTCTTTTGTTTATTCACCAATAGCATCACATAGTCGTGTAGATCAAAGTATATCAAGAGGCATACCTGGAATTAATGGAAACCTGAAGAAGACAACTCTTCCATCCTAGGAGTGATAGGAATTGAATGCTCGGAATTTAAACAGAATGGGTTTTGGCCCTCTTTCTTTCAGAAGAGCTAATACTGCATGTAGTTTCTCACCTACCTTCTCTGCTCCACTGGAGCTATAAATTCATGAAGAAACTCATTGTAAAAGGTTGTTGTTGTTGATCAGTTATCAGAGAACTTCAAGTAGTTTCTTTTGAGACACAGTCTCTGTGTAAAGTTGTAAGATAGGTTGAAGGAGATGTTTTCAGGCTGAGTATTCAGCTATTGGCAATGTTGTACTTGACTGGTATTTCTATTTAATGTGACAATCATATTTCTTTGGATCCTGATCTGAAGCAGCTGTGATGTTTCCTATCTTTGTGTTTCAATTCATTTCATTTTGTTTCTACTGGCTTGCATCAGAATATTGGCAAAGGATTTACCCTTGTTAGGTACCCTATGTTTCTGCTCTCCTTGCCATTAATGTTTCTCCTTTGAATGTATTATCTAAGAAATGATTTCAGTTGGTTTAACCAGTGTAGTGGATGTTATTACCTACTCTCTGATGTATGAATTAAATGAATTTAGTTCTTAGATGTTTCTTGTTGAGGATTTAGTTGGAAGATTTGGGAACACCGGGGATTAGAGTTAGCCCTGTCCACTAGGATCCTTGTGCGACCAGCTAGTATTTAACTTTGTGCTCTGAATCTGTGTTATCTCCTCCCCTCCTACTTTTCCATATCACACAATCCTCTTTAAATATCCTATGTTTTAGATGACCAGCCCAATTAAATGCCTGTGTTAGGAATCTGTAATTTATTAGCAAGATTGGCAAAGTCCAATTATAGAAACAACATCGTTTCAACCAACTTTGGGATTCTAGGATCTAGCCCTCCTGAATCTGGAGAGGGATCTCTCCAATAAGTGAAAATATGGATTTGTCTTTGAAGTTTTGGGTAAAAATGTTAGGCTAGTTATGAAGGCCAAGGGTTTGCTTTGTTTTTTGGATGGTTGAGCATGAATGTTACTTGAGGGGAAAGTTCTAAGTGCAAAATTTTCAAAAGTGAGAAGTTGCAAGGAAATAGAACAGCTTTGGCTGATAGATAGATATAACGCTGGTTTTTAGTCCATTGGGCTATGGAGTCATATCTGGGCTTTAATTGAGCAGCAACATCAAGGGTGGTCCAAGGGGCAAGTCATCTATATCACAAGATTATTGAGATTAAAATGATGGAATGGAAACAATAAAGTGTTGGAAGGGTGGAAACTGATAATAATTTCTCAAGGGATTTATAATCAATCCAAACAAGAAAAAGCCTCTTAAGTAACTGTTTAAAACCAACCAAGAACAGGGCTAACCATAAAATTCTTGGGCAAGTCTATATTAAAGTAGCTTAATTGACAAACAATCCAGTAATCCACATAATTACTTTCAGAAAGTATGAAAACACATAAGAGAAACACAATGTAACCTTAACATCAGATAAGGTACTTTTAAACCTAGTCTGCTTTCAGTCAACACCAAGGGAAACTTTCAGAATCTGCCTTTGGAGAAAAGAATCTAGGAATCAGGGAAAACCATATCTTCTCTAGTCTAACTTTAATAGCAAATAATGGAAATCACATTCAAGAACAATGTTTAAGCAAACAGAAGGACGAGGGAACGCCAACATTCCTAACTATTTAAAATGTATTGAATCATTCTTAAATAAACAAATTTGAGGAAAACATTAAAATAAATTTTTCTCAGCCAGAGAAGGTTACTAATAGACAGTAGATCCTAACCATGTTTAAACTTTTCTTTACAGCAGAATATGAACAATATGGCATACATAGAAGGAGAAACAATTAACAAAGAAAGAAGCACTTCACCAGTAATATAGACCAGGATCCCAAGAAAAATCTTGTTGTTGATGTCAAACCAGTTACAGTCTTCAAGTCCAATGTTTTAGTTCAGCAATCATCTTCACTATTCAGCCTAACTACTCTATCATAAACAGAGATTCAAGGGCCAGTGAACACTATGTACAAATAGAAGTCTCGAGCTCAAATGTATTTCAAAGTTCTGCAACCAACCACCTCTTTTTATATTCTACAGCAGTATTTATAGAAGGATGAGGAGTGAGAACCAAAAAGATCTCAAGGGTCATTAATACAAATTAAATGACTTCTCGGCCATTTGAGGGGCTCGATAGAGAAGTGAACAGGTGGACTACTGTATTAATGTTTAAAATTTATGAATTAAAACTCGGTGGGAGCCTTATTTGACTTTGAGGCTTTGTGCTATGTTCGGAGTAACTCTGTAGATATTTCTGCATTGATTTCCTTGTAGAAGTAACTCGCTAGCTGCGCTGGAGGCAAAAATCTGATTTTCTTCAATAACTTCGACCTCTGTGTTGAAAGGTTTGAGGCAACAGGTGGCTTTTATGGTAGCTGAGGAATTAATTCACCTCAGATGTGGCGGTGGAGGCTTTCTGTCCGATAAAACACTTTTAGATTTTATTTAAACTGTGTTTTGAGTCGGGGATTAGGCTTTTGATAACCGTCTTAGCCGTAATCCTCGTAATACTATCTTCAATCTTCATCTGCGGTGCTTTCTTCAAAAACCGATACTCTTTAACTGCGTTCTGAATAGAACAGTGTCTTGTCGATGTGCAGGTCGCGCGGGGCTTTTGAAGTGTTATCAACGCTCATGAAACATTGAAAAATCATTAAATTCAACCCTGTGAATGGTTCCTTTAGTGGCTCGAAGGCAAAGGAAACGTCTTTCCCAGTCCTCGGCTTTCCTTCATTATTAAGTGGAAAACCATTAAAATACCTGCAAAACACAAAAAAAATTAAGAAATCCTGCGTTTTCGGCTTAAACTTCTTAGAAGGCGAGGAAGGAGTGCCACCGTTGGATCTAGACACGTGGATGGTCCAGATTTAATTGGGGAATCGCAATCGGCGGGAGGAGAAAAGGGGTGCGATTGAAAAACTCCGATGTGATTGCACGATTGGGAGGGTCAAATCGATTGAGCGAAGACCGTCGATCTAAAAATGAGATCAACGGTGGAGGATGGATCGGGGGAGTCGCGATCGAGGGGAAAACACAATGTATGCGATTAAAACTTGCGATGCGATTGCGCTATCGGGAGGGTCAAAACGATTGAGCGATGACCATCGATCTAACGACGAGATCAACGGTGGACAATGAATCAGCGGGTTTTGTAATGGTGGTAAGAATTATGAGCGGAGGGAATGAGGACCGTTTGATTTTGGAAGGCAGAGAGGAGATCAACGGTGGACAACCAATCAGGGATTGGCAATTGGGGGTGAAACAAAACGCATGCGATTAAGACTTTGCGATGCGATTGAGCACTGGCCATTTGATCGGCTATAGATGATCAACGGTGGAGATTGGTTTTGGAGTGGAGTGGCGAAAACCCTTATAATATACGAAAAATCAAAGTTTTTAATATAAAACAAAGGTTTATATGGATTAGGGCGGAATATTTACATGTAAAGGGAATAGGCGCCCGATTGCGGGACCTTTGGGTGTATGAAACATGATAGGCCCGGGGATTTATATATAACAAGGGCCAAATCACAATCAGAACATTCAAGCCCAGTCTTTCAATCAACCCATTGTGAAAACTCTGATTGTGATTGCGCGATCGGTCTTTTTGATCTACCCATTAAAGTATTTCAACATGTGACTTAAGTTTTTAACTTAAAACTTTTGGAGAAGTGGGTTTTAAGCCTTACAAAGTGGGATTTTATGAATGGAAGAAGGAAAATCATAAAAATAGAGGATTTTTATGGAAGAAAGGGGTGAAAATGAAGGTTAGTTTTGAGTGGCGGAAGAAGGGGGCAAATTATGGTTTTTTAGCAGTTTCTTCTCATGATTTTAGAAAAATTTATGAGTATAAGATGGAAAAAGAAATGAAGATTTTGGACAGAGGAATGAGGCCTTCTAGGAGCCTTTAAGAGCCAAAATTTTTTAGTGATAAAATTTGTTCCTTGGAGGCTCAAAAATTCTTAGCCATATTTTGGTATAACAAAATATTATAGGTGGCTAACAGTGGCTCCACTTGGGGATGATGCCTTCTTGAAGGTATCAAGAACTTCAGACTTGGATTCTCTGGGAGGCTGACTTGTGCCTGATCCATTGGGCTGCCTTTCCTTTGGTGGGATGATCTTGCTTTTCTTCTGAAAAATAATATCAGTTATTAAAGAATAATGGACTTCATCAATATAACTTTCTACCTACCCAATCCTACTGATTTAACATTTTTTCTTCATCAGAGTGCACTTGGATGGGAAAAATATTTTCACAACATTTTATTCTTTTTGAAAGCATAAAAACTAATCTAATTCTACTCCTTATTTCTCCCTAAACTCAGATTAAACAGTTGAGCTCAAATATTTCTCTACCTAATCTACTGTCTCTTGGAATTAAACTGTCCAGCAGACTTTCATTCTCTAAATTCTACAACAGAAATTTAAAAACAGTCAAGTCAAGATTAAGCTGTTTGACTTGTTGTGATCTATGGCATAAAAACAAGCTGCACATAGATTATTATTTGCAAAAAATTTAAAAATAAAAAATGGAAGGCTTAAGATCTGAAATTTTTTCATCATGGCCTTCTCTTTTCTTCACAACTCTGTTTTTGCTTTTGTTTGAGCTGTCTCTTCCTTGTTTTCTGATTCAGATTTTGGGCAAATTAGAACCAGTTTTTCTCTTTTATCACTCAGAAAATAAAACAGTTTTGAGTCATCTCTCTTTGGAAACTTTGGTTCAGATTTTGAGTTTTTTTGAACCTTCAATTTCTATCCTAATCTATCTATTGATAAGCCAAGATTGAACAGTTTGGAAAATCGAATTCACTATCTTATCAGCAGAAAAATTCAAAGCTAATTAGTCAAGATTGAACAGCTTGACTAACTAGAAGTGTGTTTTGTAGGAGTGGCATTTGAGCTTGCACACTTTCAAATTTGTTTCTCTTTTTTGGTATGGGGCTATACCTTTCTTGTTTTTTCAATCTGCCCTCTTCTCTTTCTTTCACCGTTTTTGTATTTTTAAATTCTTTGATTTTTATTTTTTCAAAGCAGAAAACAACAACTAACTACATGCTCTGAACTGAGCTTTATTGACATTCCTATCTAACCTATTCTAAACATGGGGTATTTACATATTCATATGATACAAAAGTGCCAATGCAGCCAGCTGAGTAACGTCAAGAAGAAAAAGAAACTCTGGTTGTTTGTCAAAGGTATCCATAGTATATTTTGAAGATTAATCTTCAAAATAAAAACTATCACAGAAGGTGACAGCTTTTCATGTCTCTGGCTCTTGCAAAGGATCACTGCTTAATAATTTGAGCCATTTGGGATATCCACACACTCTTCAAAAGGATCAACAAAGAAAAGATGAAGGTTTTCTTCTTTTTGGTCCTCCATGTCTGGTAGATTGTCTACTCCCAAGACTTGAGTTTTGAGGAGCATATCTTCAGGAAGTTGTTTGGAAGCTTCGTCATCCTTAACTTGCACAATAGCAAACAGTGAAATATTTTCTTTCTCTAAATATATGCTTGCTTATAATATGCATTTGGGTTATTTAAATGGCAGATTGATATCAATGATAGGAGAAGTTTCTTCTTGAAAAGAGGGTATATCCACAGTAGGATATTTTTCTATCTGTTTCTCTCCCTTTTCTTCATCATCATCTAAACTGGAGGACTCATCATATCTGGCAGTGTTGTCCTCTTGTGGCCCTGGTATGCTTAGATTCAGTTGGCTAAACTCTGTGAAGAGGTTATTATATTCTCGAGTGGGGGTGTATTCAATGGTTTCCTCTTGCTCAAAAATTTCTTCATTACTCTTCTCTTCACCTTCTGAGTTGAAAGCTTGCTGATTCCAAATAAAGTGAAAGCTTTGTATGATGGATCGAAAAGGATGATTGTGGCTTTCAAGTTGATGATGGTGAAACTCATAACACCAATCAAATGCTGGTTGCCCTGCATGATTAGTTTCTGCTTGGAAATCATCATCATCATAAGACTGATTGAAGTTTGAAAATTTATTAGAATAAACATTTTCATCAGTCAAACATATTGGGATATCAGTAGGTCCTTCTCCATTCTGATCTACAAAAGAACTTTCCGAATCTGTACAACAAAGTTCTCTATATGAATGGGCAAGAGTGTTTGTTTCGCAGAAAATTTCAGAGACCAGCTGTTTATTAATAGTCTGATCTATCTCTCTTTCTGTCAAAGGTGAAGATGTTTCTATGTTCCTTCTAACAGGAGTACCGCAGTTCTCTGTCTCTTGCAAAGACTGATTGTGAGGCTGGATGTCTTCTTGAGCCTCAGCTATAAGGGATGATGAATCAATATTTGAGTTTTCAGGGATATCCCGAGGAATGTTCTTTACTGCTCGGATCATCTCTTCCTAAACTGATTCATCTATGTTTTTAAAATTTTTCAATAGGATGTTAAACTCATGAATGGCTATTAAAAGATCTTCAGGATGCATTTCTTCCAAAGCTTCCCCATTATCTATAATGTGTTGGGTGATGTTTTGTGATGGATCATAATATATTGCACCCAATGATAATGATGTAGTGTTTTCTTTATAGTTGTCATAGAACACATATTCAAGGTCTCTTAAGGAAAACAAACTACTAGATCTTAAGCATTCATACCAATCCCTAGCTTTTCCTTCTAATGTTAACATGAACATTTTCATTAGGAAGTATTTATGCCATTCAATTTTCAACTTCCATACATGTATATGAAATTTGATGAGATGTAGTAGAGGGTCATCAAAGTTTTCACCTTGAAAAATAGGCAGGTTGTCATCCCAATTTACCTGGGGCATCTTATGTGGAAACCCAGGGATATGATCTCTACTCATTGGGGCATATCTTCATTGTATTCTTGGAATCATGTTTGTAAATCAGAAAAGGAGGTCACTGTGTCTGGTCACTCAGTTCAGGGTCTTCTACCAGTGGAATCATTTGGTCTTCTGGGAGTTTCAGAGTGTGGAGTCGCCAGGTGGAAGATTTGTTAGCTCCCAAGGAGGTAAATTTTTTTAATGGTTCCACCACCATGTGTTTCTTGTAGAGTTGCAAGGTTTTTAGGAATTGAATTAGCTCTCAAGGGTGATCTGAAAACAGTTGATAATTTTAACCTTAGGAGACTTTCTAAGGATACTTTCTGGGTTATCAACTATGTCAGGTAGATCAGGGTCAGGATGGGCTCTAGTATGAATCTTTCTAGAAGCCACTATGCTGTGTTTTTTAGACCCAAATAAATAAGAAAATTTCAACCAGATATGAAAATATTTAAGAGGTCAACTAATCTGTTTTCACAATTTTAATCCTACAGTCCTCTAATTGGATTTGAATGATATTATAATGATAAGGGTTCTTCCCAGTGGAGTCTTAAGGTTTGTTCAGGATTGTGGAGTCGCCGAGTGGAATTTTTTAGCTCCTTTGGAGGTAAAAGGTTTTATGATCCACCACCATGTTTATTGAATACCAATCTGAAAAAAAATTAGGTTTTTATGAGTTGTTTTTAATAGTGTGGTTTTTAAGAATATCCTAACTCTGCTTCAAAACTTAGCTATGGTTGTGAGACAAAGATAGTTTACTCTTATATCTAAGCCAACTGATTTTTCAAGGTTAGATAAAGTCTTATGAGAATCCTAGGGTTTGCCTAGCTTGTCACTGATTCAAACAAGTTTCATCATGATTACCATTTCTGTGGTAGTGCTTGAAAAGGCTGCTTCTTACTCACAAATTTTTCTTGAATCAAGGGTTTTTTGAGGTCTCTAAAAGGTATTAAAAACACTTAGATCCCTAGCGGAGTCACCAGAAATGTTAGGAATCTGTAATTTATTAGCAAGATTGGCAGAGTCCAATTACAGAAACAACATCGTTTCAACCAACTTTGGGATTCTAGGATCTATCCCTCCTGAATCCGAAGAGGGATCTCTCCAATAAGTGAAAATATGGATTTGTCTTTGAATTTTTGGGTAAAAATGTTAGGCTAGTTATGAAGGCGAAGGGTTTGTTTTGTTTTTTGGATGGTTGAGCATGAATGTTACTTGAGGGGAAAGTGCTAAGTGCAAAATTTTCAAAGGTGAGAAGTTGCAAGAAAATAGAACAGCTTTGGCTGATAGATAGATATAACGCTGGTTTTTAGTCCATTGGGCTATGGAGTCATATCTGGGCTTTAATTGAGCAGCAACATCAAGGGTGATCCAAGGGGCAAGTCATCTATATCACAAGATTATTGAGATTAAAATGATGGAATGGAAATAATAAAGTGTTGGAAGGGTGGAAACTGATAATAATTTCTCAAGGGATTTATAGTCAGTCCAAACAAGAAAAAGCCTCTTAATAAATGTTTAAAACCAACCAAGAACAGGGCTAAGCATAAACTTCTTGGGCAAGTCTGTATTAAAGTAGCTTAATTTACAAACAATCCAGTAATCCACATAATTACTTTCAGAAAGTATGAAAACACATAAGAGAAACACAATGTAACCTTAAGATCAGATAAGGTACTTTTAAACCTAGTCTACTTTCAGTCAACACCAAGGGAAACTTTTAGAATCTGCCTTTGGAGAAAAGAATCTAGGAATCAGGGCAAACCATATCTTCTCTAGTCTAAATTTAATAGCAAATAATGGAAATCACATTCAAGAACAATGTTTAAGCAAATGGAAGGACGAGGGAACGCCAACATTCCTAACTGTTTAAACTATATTGAATCATTCTTAAATAAAAAATTTTGAGGAAAACATTAAGATAAATATTTCTCAACCAAAGAAGGTTACTGATATACAATAGATCCTAACCCTGTTTAAACTGTTCTTTACATCAGAATATGAACAATATGGCATACATAGAAGAAAAAACAATTAACAAAGAAAGAAGCACTTCACCAGTAATATATACTAGGATCCCAAGAAAAAGCTTGTTGTTGATGTAAAACCAATTACAGTCTTCAATTCCAATGTTTCAGTTCAACAATCATCTTCACTATTCAGCCTAACTACTCTATCACAAACAGAGCTTCAAGGGAAAGTGAACACTATGTACAAATAGAAGTCTCGAGCTCAAATGTATTTCAAAGTTCTGCAACCAACCACCTTTTTTAATCTTCTACAACAGTATTTATAGAAGGATGAGGAGGTGAGAACCAAAAATATCTCAAGGGTCATTAGTAAAGATTAAATGACTTCTCGGCCCTTTGAGGGGCTCGATAGAGAAGTGAACAGGTGGACTATTGTATTAATGTTTACAATTTATGAATTAAAACTCGATGGGAGCCTTATTTGACTTTGAGGCTTTGTGCTATGTTCGGATTAACTCTGTAGATATTTCTGCATTGATTTCCTTGTAGAAGTAACTCATTGGTTGCGCTAGAGGCAAAAATCTGATTTTCTTCAATAACTTCGGCCTCTGTGTTGAAAGGTTTGAGGCAACAGGTGGCTTTTATGGTAGTTGAGGAATTAATTCGCCTCAGATGTGGCGGTGGAGGCTTTCTGTCTGGTAAAACACTTTTAGATTTTCTTTAAACAGTGTTTTAAGTCGGGGATTAGGCTTTTGATAACCGTCTTAGCCGTAATCCTCGTAATATTGTCTTCAATCTTCATTTGCTGCGCTTTCTTCAAAAACCGATACTCTTTAACTGTGTTCTGAATAGAACAGTGTCTTGTCGATGTGCAGGTCGCGCGGGGCTTTTTAAGTGTTATCAACGCTCATGAAACATTGACAAATCATTAAATTCAACCCTGTGAATGGTTCCTTTAGTAGCTCGAAGGCACAGGAAACGTCTTTCCCAGTCCCCAGCTTTCCTTCATTATTCAGTGGAAAACCATTAAAATACCTGTAAAACACAAAAACAATTAAGAAATCCTATGTTTTGGGCTTAAACTACTTAGAAGGCAAGGAAGGAGTGCCACCATTGAATATGGACACGTGGATGGTCCAGATTTAATCGGGGAATCGCAATCGGCGGGAGGAGAAAAGGGGTGCGATTGAAAAACTCCGATGCGATTGCGCGATCGGGAGGGTCAAAGTAATTGAGTGAAGACCGTCGATCTAAAAATGAGATCAACGGTGGAGGATGGATTGGGGGAGTTGCGATTGAGGGGAAAACAAAATGTATGCGATTAAACCTTGCGATGTGATTGCGCGATCGGGAGGGTCAAAGCGATTGAGCGATGACCGCCGATCTAACAACGAGATCAACGGTGGAAAATGAATCAGCAGGTTTTGAAACGGTGGTAAGACGTATGAGCGGAGGGAATGAGGACCGTTGGATTTTGGAAGGCAGAGAGGAGATCAAGGGTGGACAACCAATCGGGGATCGGCAATCGAGGGTGAAACAAAATGCACGCGATTAAGACTTTGCAATGCGATTGAGCACTGGCCGTTTGATCGGTTGTAGATGATCAATGGCGGAGATTGGTTTTGGATTGGAGTGGCGAAAACCCTTATAATATACGAATATTTATATGTAAAGGGAATAGGTGCCCGATTGCAGGGCCTTTGGGTGTATGAAACATGATAGGCCCGGGGATTTATATATAACAAGGGCCAAATCGCAATTGGAACATTCGGGCCCGGTCTTTCAATCAACCCATTGTGAAAACTCTGATTTCGATTGCGCGATCGGTCTTTTTGATCTACCCATTAAAGTATTTCCACATGTGACTTAAGTTTTTAACTTAAAACTTTTGGAGAAGTGGGTTTTAAGCCTTACAAAGTGGGTTTTTATGAATGGAAGAAGGAAAATCATAAAAATAGAGGATTTTTATGGAAGAAAGGGGTGAAAATGAAGGTTAGTTTTGAGTGGGGGAAGAAGGGGGAAAATGATGGTTTTTCAACAGTTTCTTCTCATGATTTTAGCAAAATTTCTGAGTATAAGATGGAAAACGAAATGAATATTTTGGACAGAGGCATGAGGCCTTCTAGGAGCCTTTAAGAGCCAACAATTTTTAGTGATAAAATTTGTTCCTTGGAGGCTCAAAAAGTCTTAGCCATCTTTTGGTATAACAAAATATTATAGGTGGCTAACAACCTACCTATTGATTAGCAAGCAAATCCTTTCCTGACTCCATTGCCCAATGGTTTTGAATATTTCCTGGAATACTTCACTTCTGCCCTTTTTCCTCTTTGCTCATCCTGGTCTTACATTGAACCCTTCTTTCCTAATAACCAGCAACCAAAACAAACAAATCAAACAAACAAACCCCGAGCCTTATAAATAGCCTAACATCTTTAACCTTTGAACTTCAAAGAAATATACCCTTGATATATCATAGAGAGATCCCTCTTTGGACCCAGGAGGGCTAGATCCTGAGATCTAAAAGTGGTTTTATGTTGTCTCATCTTTTGGTATTTCCAACCTTGCCAAAACATGGTAACCCCAACATAATGGCGACTTTGCTGGGGAATTTCTGAAATACTCTCCATCCTACTACATTCTAAGAACTTCAGAAACCTAGAATATCTGGTTAGGTTGGTAGTTAAACACTCCTATTCTCACATCAACCTCTATACCATTTTGCTGTGTTCTCCCATACTCTCGGACAGAGTCTGGAAAGGGCCAGGTAGCCTCCAGATCTCACACTCTTTCAGAGGTGACATATCTAGTAAATTCCCTCCCATTCAATCTCTGGTTAGAGTTTGTTGTGTTTTGAAGATATATTTGAAAAGGGATATTTCACAAGCACTGTGGTGGACAGTGTACCCTCCAAAAACATCCTAAACCTTCCACCTGGCGACTCCATAATCCCTAAACGATTTAAAGATTCCACTAGTGATCAGTAGGCCTGCTGATTGTCTTGGCTTCACATAAGACTCCACTGGAAGACTAGCCTCCATCACAAAATCAACCAAAATAGTAGTAACAAGTAGGGTTAAGTTACTTGGTCGGAAAAAAACATTCTGGCTTCTAGAACCATTTATACAAGAGCTTACCCTAACCCAGACCCACCTGAAATAGTTGACAACCCTGAGAGTATCCTCAAAGGAGCTACTACACCTAAAATACCAACTATTTCCAGCCACATCTATAGAGCTAGCTTTGCACCAGAAGATCTTACAGCTCTATCACAATTTCACCTTGACCCAGACCTACCCAATAGATTACCTAGAACTAGGTCATTCAGTATCTTAGACCAGCCAAACCCTGAGATTCCTGGTTCACCACCCCAAAGTGGTAGACACCTTGGAAATAGACATACCCCTCCTTCTACACCTCCTGATATACATTTCATACAAAACTTGGGGCTCAGTCATCCTAGATCTACTCATCAGTATTCTGCTGGTCATGATATCCTTGTCATCCACATACCAGCTGCCCAAGTCAACCCTTTACCTCATTAGAACATCATCATGGCAACTTGGTATGCACCTCTGGTTTTACCCCAACCTCTAGTACCCTTACCAAATGATTATCAGTAAAATATCCCACACTTCACTGCAAAAGAGTCCATCACAACCCAACATCATGTCGATAAGATGGAAGATTCTTTTGACTACATGGAAATAGATGATGATACAGTCAAAATGAGAATATTTTCCCAGATCTTAGGGGGTGATGTGAAGAAATGGTTTAAGGGCCTACCCCCAGGTAGCATCAATGATCTTCCAGCTTTATATCAGACCTTAATAAACAAATGGGAAACTAAGGCTAACCCTCGCCAACTCTTAGCAGAATACATGAGCCTTAAAAGAAACGTAGGAGAGAGTTTCCATGATTACACAACAAGATTTAACAGCATTTATGATGCCCTCCCTCGACATATGAAACCTCCACAAGGCATGGCTCTAGCAAAATACCCCGAAGACATTGATGCTGACATGGCCTATGAGCTTAGGGATAAAGAGTACAACACACTGGAGGACATGCAGAAGGGAGCAGTGAACATAGAGGCGAATCTGATTGAGAAAAGAACAAGACTGAGATCTGAGAAGAGGGTAACATACAGAGATGACAATGTAGCTTCCTCATCTAACCAAAATTATGATAAATTGTCTAAAAATGTGGAAACGTTACAGCAGATGATGGAAAAAATGGTTGTCACAGTCAGTAATGAAAATAGAAACCAAAACCAAAACCAAAACTTTAGAAGGATAAATAACACCCCCAATAGACAAAGAGAATCAGATCAGCAAGTTATTCCCGCATTCCAAGAGAATTTTCTTCATGAAGATGAGGGAATCATAGAAGAGTCTGAAGGGAACACAATAAACATGTTTGAAATAGAAGATTCAATTCATAACTATTACTCAGAAGAAGATCAACCCTCACCCTTTGATTGGGAGGAGGAATGGTTAGAATCTGAAGATTACAAGTTAGGGTTTGAAAATGCCATGATGCAGGTCATAGAACAATATGAACTTAGAAACAAAAAGAGCCTAGAAACTGCCAAACCAAAGGCTTCTAAGGTTACCATCAAGAAAAGGCCTGAGAAAAATTCTAAAGTGACTGCTGAAAGTAACAAATCGGCAGCTGAGGGTTCTGGAAAGAACAAAGAAAAAGACAACCAAAACACTGATAAACAAGGTAAACTAACTAGTAGCACTAGCACTGTTGTTAGTGCTCCTGATAAAACTATCCCCGAAACTGTACATAACGAGAATCAACACACTGATTCAGCCACTAAGGTGGTGACTAGCAAAATAGAGTTGAACATTTCAAAGAGTCATTCCACTTTCAATTTGGAGAGTGAGATTACAAAAATTAAAATCTCTGTCCCACTCTCTGAGCTGGCCACTCAGGATGTATATAAAGGCCAAATTTTGAAAGCATTAAATTTAGGAGAGAACAGTGACACTGTAAATCTGAGTGATGATCAACCTGCCCTTCTGTTTGGTCCAAAGATAGAAGGAAAGTTTTAGGAAGGGGTAGTGCCCCCTTTTTATATCAGTCTTAATGTCCATGATAAGATTCTCCACAATGCAATGCATGATTCTGGGGCATCACACAACCTAATGCCTAAAGTAGTGATGGAAAGATTAGGCCTAGAGATAACCCGTCCCTATAAAGACCTATATTCATTTGACTCTAGTCGAGTAAAGTGTCTTGGCCTGATCAAAGATTTATGTGTGAACCTTACCCAGATTCCAGCAAAATGTATGGTAATGGATGTTGTGGTGGCAGATGTGCCACCCAAATATGGCATGTTATTATCAAGATCATGGGGAGCCAAGCTGCAAGGAACGATGCAGATGGATGGGGCTTATGCCACAATCCCAATCTTTGGCCAACTTAGAAGACTGTACAGGGAAGCACAAATGAAATTCCTGGTTAGTAGCCCTGAAAAACCTGAAAACTCTCCTCTATACTTTGTACATACAGACCAGAAACTTTGGGAGGACCAGAATCTGAAAATGTAGATACAAGCAAAGGTACACAGGATGAAATAGAGCCAATGGATTTTAACACAATAGGTACCCTAGACTCAAAGGATGAAGACGTAGAAAACCTTGAACAGTCCACTGAAACAAAAACTTAAAGCGAACTAGAAATAGAATGCAATCAGCCAACTAGTCACCTCTCTGACTTCCACATCCATAACGAAAAACCAAATAGCGCACAGCCCAGTGCAGACCTTATAATGCAACATAACGACGAACCCATCTGTAGGGAAAAGAATGATAAAAAAGGAGAAAGTGAACCTCTGTGGGAAATGAGTTTCGATGGGTCCTGCGTAAGAAGAACTGCTGGGGCAGGAGTGTGGATACATAACACAGAGAGTGATTACACAGAGAGCCATGCTTGCAACCTGCACTTCAAATGTACAAACAATGTTGTAGAATACGAGGCCCTGATCCTAGGCTTTAACCTATTGAGAAAATTAGGAGCCCGTAGGATAACTGTGCATGGGGACTCTGAGCTGATTATTAAACAGGTGAATGGTGAATACACAGTGAAACATCCTAGATTGAGGGCTTACAAGAATGACACTATGGATTTATTGAAAACATTTGTTGAATACGAATTAGTGTTTTTTCCTAGGAGTCAAAATGTCATTGCAAACGGACTGGCTTGCCTAGCTAGTTCATACCCTAAGACTCCAATCGACCAACAGATCATCATTCAGACTAAATTCAGACATGTAGTGCCAGACAACGAAAAATATTGGCAGGTTTTTGAAGGTGATAAATAGATCGAAGATTTCCTGATAGTCAGGAATGAGTTTGAATTTCCTGATTCAAACTCTAAATCTGACATTATCTGCCTGAATGAAGAATCCTCAGATGAGGAGGAGACACCCTGTAACATAGAGATAAACACTTTAAATTTAGAAACTAGAAATTCATACCAAAATTGTGAAAACACAGAAGATGAGGAGATGGAGGTGTTGCAGGCCAAAGATAAGAACATACCCAGAGGCCTGGCACCCTTAGAGGACCTTTTTGACTTCGATGATGTATCTAAAAATCCCACCATGGAGCATACAGACTCTGACGTAGAAGAATGCAACATAGGCACAAAAGATAAGCCAAAAATGATTAAATTGGAAAAGTCCTTGCCCACAGAAATGAAAAATAAATGTATAGACCTTTTTAAGAAATTTGTGGACATCTTTGCTTGGAGTTACGAAGACCTAAAGGCTTATGAAACCAACATCATACAACACAAAATACCTTTAAAAGAGAATCAGAAACCTTTCAGGCAGAAACTTCGTAGGATAAACCCAAAAAAATTGCCTGCAGTTGAAAAAGAGATTAAAAAGATGTATGAGGCAGGAAGAATAGTTCCCATAAGGTTCTCTGATTAGGTATCAAACTTACTGGCTGTGAGAAAGAAAACAGGGGAAATCAGACTGTGTATAGACTTTAGAAATCTTAATAGAGCCTCACTCAAAGACAATTACCCTTTGCCAAAAATGGAACACATTCTTCAGAAGGTAGTAGGCTCTAAGAGAATCTCCCTGATAGATGGTTTCTGAGGTTACAATAAAGTCTTAGTAATCTCAGAAGACCAACTCAAAATAGCCTTTACCACTCCATGGGGCACCTTTATTTATGTAAAAATTCCCTTTGGACTGATGAACGTTGGGGCAACCTTCCAAAGAGCAATGGATATAGCTTTTTCAAATGAGATAGGACACTTCATTGTTATTTATTTAGATGACATAACAGTATATTTTAAGACTAAATAAGAACACCTGAAACATCTGAGGAAAGTGTTTGAAAAATGTAGAAGGTTTGGTCTGTCATTGAATCCTAAAAATATTGTATTTGGGCTGAAAGAAGGAAAGCTTCTTGGCCAAATTATATCCGAAAAGGGAATTAGGATAGACCCACAGAGAGTTGAGGAAATACTACAAATCACACACCCGAGAAAAATTAAAGAATTACAGTCCTTCATTGGGAAAATAAACTTCCTTAGGATATTAATCCCCAACCTCGCTGAACACCTTAGGAATATGACTAACATGCTAAAGAAAGGCGAGGGGGTTAAATGGACTGTTGGAGCTAAACAATCTTTTGAATCAGTAAAACTTGCACTCACCTAAGCTCCTGTTCTGATCAGCCCAGACTTCTCTAAAGATTTCCTGATTTTTTCATTTGCCTCTGAGCATACAGTGGCTGCAGTCTTGCTGCAGAAAAACATAGAGGGAATGGAACATCCAATTGCATTTTTCAGCAAAGCACTAAGGGATGCACCCTTGAAGTACAACATAATGGAAAAACAGGCCTATGCTCTGATTAAGGCCTTAAAGGATTTTAGGGTGTACATATTGCATTCTCACACCATAGCTAATGTGCCTAACATAGTAGTCAAAGATATATTGTCCCAAGATCTTGATGGACAGAGGGGCAAATGGATTGTTGTGATCCTAGAATATGACCTTGAGATAAAACCCACCAAACTGATTAAAGGTCAGGGCTTAGCTAAATTAATGGCTGAATCAAAATTGCAAGCCCTAGACATTAACATGGTGAATACTTTGGATGAGCAACAAGAATTGCCTGATCCCACTGTTGAGGAAAATTTTCAGAGCTCTCCTTGGTATTCTGACATTCTGTATGTGCTTACACACCTCAATTCCCCACCTGAACTTTCAAAGACTAAGGCCAGATTCTTAAAGCTAAAAGCCAGAAACTACTGCATTTTGAATGGAAACTTATACTGGAAAAATCCAAATGGCCTATTGCTTAAATGTTTTCCTAAAAATGAGGCAGAGAGGATCAAACAAGAATTCCATGCTGGAGAATGTGGAAGCCACCTAAGTTAGAAAGCCACTGCAAACAAAATACTCAGAGCTGGCTACTATTGGCCCACACTCTTCAATGATGTCCATAAAATGATAATTTCCTGCCACAAATGCCAGATATTTGAAGGCAAAAGAAAACTCCTTCCCTTACCTCTACAACCCATCACTGTTGAAGGTCCTTTTATGCAATGGGGCCTAGATTTTATAGTATAAATTCATCCTGCTTCTTCTGCACAACAAAAATGGATCCTAACGACCACAGACTACTTCACTAAGTGGATAGAGGTGATACCCACTAGGAATGCCACAGATTCATTCATCATTAGCTTCCTAGAAGGTCATATACTCTCTCGGTTTGGTTTCCCAAGGAAAATAATCACTGATAATGCTACTACTTTCGGATCCAAGAAAATGGTTGATTTTTGTCACAGGTATCAAATAGTGCTTGGTCATTCAACTGCCTATTACCCTCAAGGTAATGGATTAGCTGAATCATCAAACAAGAGCCTGGTGATCATCATCAAAAAGCTGTTAGAAGAGAACAAAAGGTCATGGCATAACAAGCTAGTACATGCTTTGTGGGCCGACAGGCTTACAAAAAAGAAGTCCATTGGCATGTCACCATTTCAGCTTGTATATGGTACAGAAGCAGTGTTTCCTACCAGCCTTGGGGTACCGGTGATCAAGCTGGTCCAAGAGATTCAAACAAAAGAAGACAGTATGCTAAGAAGGATAAACCAGACAATTCATCTCCATCAAACGAGGGAAGAGGTTTACAACAGAGAAGTGAAAGTTCAGGAAAATATAAAGAAATTTTTTGACAAAAGAACCAAAGCTGCTAATTTCAAAATTGGGGATAAATTTCTGAAGTGGGACTCGAGAAGAGAGGATAAAGGAAAGCACAACAAGTTTTACAGTTTGTGGCAAGGTCCATACATCATCCAGGCCACTATGGGTCCAAATGCTTTCTTCTTACAAGAATTAGATGGTACAGAGATGTTTGGGGGTCCTGTCAATGGAAAGATGCTCAAACACTACTTCTGCTAATTTACAATTTTCAGTTTCCATTCCCATTGTACATACCATTGTAGTTTTTGTTTTAAAGAAAAAAGAGAAAATGTTTCAAAAAACAGAGAAAAAGGAGAGGTTCAGACATGCTCAAAACATGAACCTCAAAAGTGCAAAAGATTGGCTCTAATATGATCAAAACCTAAGCTAGAGAAAGTAAAGACAGCTGGTCCTAACATGCTCAAAACCTGGACCAGCAAAGAAGAAAGAAGTGACTCTAACAAGCTCAAAACTTGAGTCACAAAGAGAAGAAGGACACTTCAATTTTCAGATTTCAATCCTTCACAATTTGGTTTTCAGTTTTCTACAAATTTTTTCCATCTGCAACTGTTTTTATGCCTTGTATCCACAGCAAGTTAGACAGTCTAATCCTGGCTTGACTGTTTTTCAATTTCTGTCGTAGAATATAGAGAAGAAATCTGCTGGACAGTTTAATCCCAGCAGACATTAGATTATGTAGAGAAACATATGATACCAACAGTCTAATATAGTCTCATGGAGCAATAAGGGTATATTTAGAATAGGTCTATTTTCTATTATAAAATAAATGATGTAAAGGGTCTACTAGCTCAAATGCACCCTAGAAGAAGAAAAAATGCTAGGATTATAGTGTGGGTAGGTAGTTTGTTGGGAAAGTTGTTCTGCTCATGTAATGTCTTCATATTGTGGCAGCCGAGCTAAAGAAAGAAAGGGATGTGCCAAGCAGCAGGCATTTGGCCTACACCAAAGATCATTTTCTGAATTATTGACTCCTTCAAGAAGAAGCCATCCCCATGTGGAGCCACTGTTAGCCCCCCTATAAATTTTTGACAAGGCAAAAGTAGGGGGCTAAATTGTTTTTTGAGCCTTCAAGGAATGCATCTCCCCTGAAGACACATCATCCTTGAAGTCTCCTGTGCCTTTGCCTTTGATAAGGTCCCCTCTACTGAATCCCTTTACAAAGTTTCATTAATTACATAAACTGTGCTCCAAAGGGCCCTCATTTGTCCCTTACACCCCTGCAGAATATCTCATGTTAACCTTTGTTTTCCCTTGTTCCTTGCCCCTCTAATTATTTAAATCCTCTCTGAAACCCCGTTGCACCTAGCACACTCCCTTTTTTTATGCCTAAATCCCCCTCATTCCCCTATATTTTCCCTTGGCTGGCCTTAAAATGCTTTAAAAATGGGTCAAAAAACCATGTTTTGTCTCCGCGTGCCTAGGCCCCTTTCGGCCTAGCCGCGCCCCTTTTCCCCTCACATGACCAAATGCTAGAACCGGGTGCTAGGAGAAAGGCGCTTATTCCTTGCGTTCATTGGGCGCATTTACGACCATTGATCTTCAAAAAATGAACAGCGATCACCACCCCATAGCTTCCATCGTCCAACCCGTTCATAGCTCATTCGTCGCATCTCAGCCGTCCATCCGAAACTTCAAGTCCGACGATCCTTCTCCCTCCGTCCTCCTCTGGTCCCCGCACCCGCTCTTTGTACAAACCCGCTGGTTTATATCGCACCGCCTTTGGGCAGAGGGTGGTATTTCTTTTTCGGGAGCGATTCCATACAACAAATGATGTGTGGCACCTGTACGACGGCAAAACCACCCTCCCATCGTGCATTAAAGTTAGTTCGTGGATGCAGAGCGATATGCATAATAGCCGTCAGATCTACCCTGGCCCATCCAACGGTTACCATTTCGTAAAGTTGCAGAGGGTTAAGACGTGGTCTCCGTACTCCTGGCCCACCATCCATTGCCCTCTGTTGTGTGTTCAACCGTCGATCTCCTCTGAGATCTGACGGCCTAGCTTTGTTTTCCCTCATGGTTGACTGTTCCAACATCTCCCGATCCCACCACGTCACACCCCATGTGTACCCATCACATATTCTCCCCCATCCCATATATTTGTTCATAGGTCGGGTTTATTAAGGTTTTTCATTTAAATCTCCTCTGCTCTCCGCCATTAAGGTTTCCCTCCATCATTCCTCTCCATCATTCCGCCATTTCACCAGTCGCACTACGATTTTCATCACCCGCACTACATCCACCACCCCATTCATTGTTTCTTAACAGTTTCATGGTCTTCAGGGTTGCAGGTAGACGGGAAACCACCATAGCTTATTATCTCTGTCACAGTGACATAAACACAGGAAAAGACCACTTCCAAAGGCCGAGATAATAAAAGATAGCCCGGGAGGGTGGCTGACAGGACTTGCATTAAAGAGCAGAGTTTAAATTCTGCAAATATTTTCGGCGCCATTAACACACATATTTCACAGTTAGAGGTATAAATGGAGCAGCAGGGAACTGAAGGCATGCAAATGAAGACATACAAGCCTTAGGTTGAAAGATTTAGAGGAAAAGTACCGGATTAAAGACCCAGGGACCACGCAGAAGGTACAGCACGCAGAAATCAATGCATATCAGGGGTTTCTACAGTAGTAGAATGTTTTTCCTCCATAAAGGACAAAGCGCCCATGCAATTTTCAATATTTGCCATGTTCCGAAGAGATTTTCTACCCTGAAACAACTCCGGTACTATCAGAGCATTTATTTCATCAGTATGGCAGACTTCCTAATCATTCATTTGTCTTTTGTTTATTCACCAATAGCATCACATAGTCATGCAGATAAAAGTACATCAAGAGGCATACCTGGAATTAATGGAAACCTGAAGAAGACCACTCTTCCATCCTAGGAGTGACAGGAATTGAATGCTCAGAATTTAAACAGAATGGGTTTTGGCCCTCTTTCTTTCAGAAGATGTAATACTACATTTAGTTTCTCACCTACCTTCTCTGCTCCACTGGAGCTATAAATTCATGAAGAAACTCATTGTAAAAGGTTGTTGTTTTTTATCAGTTATCAGAGAACTGCAAGTAGTTTCTTTTGAGACATAGTCTCTGTGTAAAGTTGTAAGATAGGTTGAAGGAGATGTTTTCAGGCTGAGTATTCAGCTATTGGAAACGTTGTACTTGACCGTTATTTCTATTTAATGTGACAAGCATATTTCTTTGGATCCTGATCTGAAGTAGCGGTGATGTTTCCTATCTCTGTGTTTCAATTCATTTCATTTCATTTCTACTGGCTTGCATCAGAATATTCGCATAGGATTTACGCTTGTTAGGTACCCTATGTTTCTGCTCTCCTTGTCGTTAATGTTTCTCCTCTGAATGTATTATCTAAGAAATGATTTCAGTTGGTTTAACTAGTGTAGTGGATGTTATTGCTCGCTCTCTGATTTATGAATTAAATGAATTCAGTTGTTAGATGTTTCTTGTTGAAGATTCAGTTGGAAGATTTGGGAACACTAGGGATTAGAGTTAGCCCTGTCCTCTAGGATCCTTGTGCGACCAGCTAGTCTTTAACTTTGTGCTCTAAATCTGTGTTATCTCCTCCCATCCTACTTTTCCATATCACACAATCCTCTTTAAAGATCCTATGTTTTAGATGACTAGCCCAATTAAAAGCCTGCCTATTGATTGCAAGAAAATCCTTTCCTGACTCCATTGCCCAATGGTTTTGAATATTTCCTGGAATACTTCACCTCTGCCCTTTTTCCTCTTTGCTCATCCTTGTCTTACATTGAACCCTTCTTTCTTGATAACCATCAACCAAAACAAACAAATCAAACAAACAAACCCCGAGCCTTATAACTAGCCTAACATCTTTAACCTTTGAACTTCAAAGACATATACCCTTGATATATCATAGAGAGATCCCTCTCTGGACCCAAGAGAGCTAGATCCTGAGGTCTGAAAATAGTTTGATGTTGTCTCATCTTTTGGTATTTCCAACCTTGCCAAAACATGGGAACCCCAACATAATGGCGACTTCGCTGGGGAATTTCTGAAATACTCTCCATCCTACTACATTCTAAGAACTTCAGAAACCTAGAATATCTGGTTAGGTTGGTAGTTAAACACTCCTATTCTCACATCAACCTCTATACCATTTTTCTGTGTTCTCCCATACTCTTGGACAGAGTCTGGAAAGGGCCAGGTAGCCTCCAGATCTCACACTCTTTCAGAGGTGACATATCTGGTAAATGCCCTCCCAGTCAATCTTTGGTTAGATTTTGCTGTGTTTTGAAGATATCTTTGAAAATGGATATTTCACAGGCACTGTGCTGGACCGTGTACCCTCCAAAAACATCCTAAACCTTCCACCTGGAGACTCCATAATCCCTAAACGATTTAAAGACTCCACTGGTGATCAGTAGGCCTACTGATTGTCTTGGCTTCACATAAGACTCCACTGGAAGACTAGCCTCCATCACAACATAAAGCACAATAGTAGTAACAAGTAGGGTTAAGTTACTTGGTCGGCAAACAACATTTTGGCTTCTATAACCATTCATACAAGAGCTTACCCTAACCCAGACCCACCTGAAATAGTTGACAACCCTGAGAGTATCCTCAAAGGAGCTCCTACACCTAAAATACCAACTATTTCCAGCCACATCTATAGAGCTATCTTTGCACCAGAAGATCTTACAGCTCTATCACACTTTCACCTTGACCCAGACCTACCCAATAGATTACCTAGAACTAGGTCATTCAATATCTTATACTAGCCAAACCCTGAGCTTCCTGGTTCACCACCCCAAAGTGGTAGAGACCTTGGAAATAGACATACCCCTCCTTCTACACCTCCTGATATACATTTCATACAAAAATTGGGGCTCAGTCATCCTAGATCTGCTCATCAGTCTTCTGCTGGTCATAATATCCTTGTCATCCACGTACCAGCTGCCCAAGTCAACCCTTTACCTCATCAGAACATCATCATGGCAGCCTGGTATGCACCTCTGGTTTTACCCCAACCTATAGTACCCTTACCAAATTATTATCAGTAAAATATCCCACATTTCACTGCAAAAGAGTCCATCAAAGCCTAGCATCATGTAGATAAGATGGAAGATTCTTTTGACTACATGGAAATAGATGATGATACAGTCAAAATGAGAATATTTGCCCAGAGCTTAGGGGGTGATGTGAAGAAATGGTTTAAGGGCCTACCCCCAGGTAGCATCAATGATCTTCCAGCTTTATATCAGACCTTAATAAATAAATGGGAAACTAAGGCTAACCCTTGCCAACTCTTAGCAGAATACATGAGCCTTAAAAGAAACGTAGGAGAGAGTGTCCATGATTACACAACGAGATTTAACAACATTTACAATGCCCTACCTCCACATATGAAACCTCCACAAGGCATGGCTCTAGAAAAATACCCCGAAGGCTTTGATGCTAACATGGCCTATGAGCTTAGGGATAAAGAGTAAAACACACTGGAGGACATGCAGAAGGGGGCAGTGAACATAGAGGCGAATCTAATTGAGAAAAGAGCAAGAGTGAGATCTGAGAAGAGGGTAACATACAGAGATGACAATGTAGCTTCCTCCTTTGACCAAAATTATGATAAATTGTCTAAAAATGTGGAAAAGTTACAGCAGATGATGGAAAAAATGGTTGTCACAGTCAATAACGAAAATAGAAACCAAAACCAGAACCAAAACTTTAGAAGGAACAATAAGACCCCCAACAGACAAAGAGAATCAGATCAACAAGTTATTCCCGCATTCCAAGAGAATTATCTTGATGAAGATGAGGGAATCATAGAACATTATGAAGGGAACACAATAAACATGTTTGAAATGGAAGATTCAATCCATAACTGTTACTAAGAAGAAGATCAGCCCTCACCCTCTGGTTGGGAGGAGGAATGGTTAGAATCTGAAGATTACAAGTTAGGGTTTGAAAATGCCATGATGCAGGTCAGAGAACAATATGAACTTAGAAGCAAAAAGAGCCAAGAAACTGCCAAACCAAAAGCTTCTGAGGTCACCATTAAGAAAATACCTGAGAAAACTTCTAAAGTAACTGCTGAAAATGGAAAATCAGCAGGTGAAAGTTCTGGAACGAACAGAGACAAGGACAACAAAAACACTGATACACAAGGTAAACCAACTAGCAGCACTAGCGCTGCAGTTAGTGCTCCTGATAAAACGGTCGCAAACACTGTACATGATGAGAATCAACACACTGATTTAGCCACTAAAGCGGTGGCTAACAAAACAGATTTGAACATTCCAAAGAGTCAGTCCACTTTCAATTTGGAGAGTGATATTGCAAAAATTAAAATCTCTGTCCCACTCTCTGAGCTGGCCACTCAGGATGTATATAAAGGCCAAATTTTGAAAGCCTTAAATTTAGGTCAGAACAGTGACACTGTAAATCTGAGTGATGATCAACCAACCCTTCTGTTTGGTCCAAAGATAGAAGGAAAGTTTCAGGAAGGGGTAGTACCCCCTTTTTATATCAGTCTTAATGTCCATGATAATATTCTCCACAATGAAATGCATGATTCTGGGGCATCACACAACCTGATGCCTAAAGTAGTGATGGAAAGATTAGGCCTAGAGATAACCCGTCCCTATAAAGACCTATATTCATTTGACTCTAGTAGAGTAAAGTGCTTGGCCTGATCAAAGATTTATGTGTGAGCCTTACCTAGATTCCAGCAAAATGTATGGTAATGGATGTTGTGGTGGCAGATGTGCCACCCAAATATGGCATGTTATTATCAAGATCATGGGGAGCCAAGCTGCAAGGAACGATGCAAATGGATGGGGATTATGCCACAATCCCAATCTTTGGCCAACTTAGAATACTGTACAAGGAAGCACAAATGAAATTCCTGGTTAGTAGCCCTAAAAAGCCTGAAAACTCTCCTATATACTTTGTACATACAGACCTGGATTCCTTTATCTTCTACAACGATGAATCTTTGGGAGGACTAGAATTTGAAAAATGTAGATACAAGAAAAGGTACTCAGGATGAAACAGAACCAATGGATTTTAACACAATGGCTACCCTAGACTCAAAGGATGAAGATGTAGAAAACCTTGAACAGTCCACTGAAACAACAACGCAAAGCAAACAGAAATAGAATGCAATCAGCCAACTAGTCACCTCTCTGATTTCCACATCCATAACGAAAAACCAAACAACCCACAGCCTAGTGCAGACCCTATAACGCAACATAACGGTGAACCCAGCTGTAGGGAAAAGAATGATAACAAAGGAAAAAGTGAACCTTTGTGGGAAATGAGTTTCGATGGGTCCTGCACAAGAAGAACTGCTGGGGCAGGAGAGTGGATACATAACACAGAGAGTGATTATGCAGAGAGCCATGCCTGCAACCTGCACTTCAAATGTACAAACAATGTTGCAGAATACGAGGCCCTGATCGTAGGCTTGAACCTGTTGAGAAAATTAGGAGCCCGTAGGATAACTGTGCATGGGGACTATGAGATGATTATTAAACAAGTGAATGGTCAATACATAGCAAAACATCCTAGATTGAGGGCTTACAGGAATGACACTATGGATTTATTGAAAACATTTGTTGAATACGAATTAGTGTCTGTTCCTAGGAGTCAAAATGTCATTGCAAACGGACTATCTTGCCTAGCTAGTTCATACCCTAAGACTCCAATCGACCAACAGATCATCATTCAGACTAAATTCAGACCTGCAGTGCTCGACAACGAAAAATATTGGTAGGTTTTTGAAGGTGATAAACAAATCGAAGATTTCCTGATAGGTAGGAATGAGTTTGAATTTCCTGATTTGGACTATAAATCTGACATTGGCTGCCTGAGTGAAGAATCCTCAGACGAGGAGGAGACACCCTATAACATAGAGATAAATGCTTTAAATGAAGAAACTAGAAATTCATACGAAAATTGTGAAAACACAGAAGATGAGGAGATGGAGGTGTTGCAGGCCAAAGATAAGAACATACCCAGAGGCCTGTCACCCTTAGAGGACCTTTTTGACTTCGATGATGTAGCTAAAAATCCCACCATGGAGCATGCAAACTCTGACGTAGAAGAATGCAACATAGGCACAAAAGATAAGCCAAAAATGATTAAATTGGCAAAGTCCTTGCCCACAGAAATGAAAAAGAAATATATAGACCTTTTTAAGGAATTTGTGGACGTCTTTGCTTGGAGTTACAAAGACCTAAAGGCTTATGACACCAACATCATACAACACAAAATAGCTTTAAAAGAGAATCAGAAACCTTTTAGGCAGAAACTTCATAGGATAAACCCAAAACATTTTCCTGCAGTTGAAAAAGAGATTAAAAAGATGTATGAGGCAGGCAAAATAGTTCCCGTAAGGTTCTCTGATTGGGTATCAAAATTAGTGGCTATGAGAAAGAAAATAGGGGAAATCAGGCTGTGTATAGAATTCATAAATCTTAATAGAGCCTCACTCAAAGACAATTACCCTTTGCCAAAAATGGAACACATTCTTCAGAAGGTAGTGGGCTCTAAGAGAATCTCCCTGCTAGATGGTTTCTTAGGTTACAATCAAGTCTTAGTAATCCTAGAAGACCAACTCAAAACATCCTTTACCACTCCATAGGGCACCTTTATGTATGTAAAAATTCCCTTTGGACTGATGAACGTTGGGGCAACCTTCCAAAGAGCAATGGATATAGCTTTTTAAGATGAGATAGGACACTTCATTGTTATTTATTTAGATGACATAACAGTCTATTCTAAGACTGAAGAAGAACACCTGAAACATCTGAGAAAAGTGTTTGAAAAATGTAGAAGGTTTGATCTATCATTGAATCCTAAAAAGACTGTATTTGGGCTGCAAGAAGGAAAGCTTCTTGGCCACATTATATCCGAAAATGGAATTAGGATAGACCCACAGAGAGTTGAGGGAATACTACAAATCACACACCTGAGAAACATCAAAGAATTACAGTCCTTCATTGGGAAAATCAACTTCCTTAGGAGATTCATCCCCAACCTGGCTGAACACCTTAGGAATATGGCTAACATGCTAAAGAAAGGTGAGGGGGTTAAATGGACTGTTGGAGCTAAACAATATTTTGAATCAGTAAAACTTGCACTCACCCAAGCTCTTATTCTGATCAGCCCAAACTTCTCTTAATATTTCCTGATTTTTTCATTTGCCTCTGAGCATACAGTGGTTGCAGTCTTGCTGCAAAAAAACAGAAAGGGAATGGAACAACCAATTTCCTTTTTCAGCAAATCACTAAGGGATGCACCCTTGAAATAAAACATAATGGAAAAATAGGCCTATGCTCTGATTAAGGCCTTAATGGATTTCAGGGTGTACATATTGCATTGTCACACCATAGCTTATGTGCCTAACATAGTATTCAAAGATATATTGTCCCAAGATCCTGATGGACAGAGGGGAAAATGGATTGTTGTGATCCTAGAATATGACCTTGAGATAAAACCCACCAAACTGATTAAAGGTTAGGGCTTAGCTAAATTAATGGCTGAATCAAACTTGTAAGCCCTAGACATTAACATGGTGAATACTTTGGATGAGCAACAAGAATTTCCTGATCCCACTGTTGAGGAAAAGTTTTAGAGCTCTCCTTGTTATTCTGACATTCTGTATGTGCTTACACACCTCAATGCCCCACCTGAACTGTCAAAGACTAAGGCCAAATTCTTAAAGCTAAAAGCTAGAAACTACTGCATTTTGAATGGAAACTTATACTGGAAAAATCCAAATGGCCTATTGCTTAAATGTTTTCCTGAAAATGAGGTAGAGAGGATCAAACAAGAATTCCATGTTGGAGAATGTGGAGGCCACCTGAGTTGGAAAGCCACTGCAAACAAAATACTCAGAGCTGGCTACTATTGGCCCACACTCTTCAATGATGTCCATAAAATGATAATTTCCTACCACAAATGCCAGATCTTTGAAGGCAAAAGAAAACTCCTTCCCTTACCTCTACAACCCATCACTGTTGAAGGTCCTTTTATGCAATGGGGCCTAGATTTTATAGGATAAATTCATCCTGCTTCTTCTGCACAACACAAATGGATCCTAACAGCCACAGACTAATTCACTAAGTGGATAGAGGCGATTCCCACTAGGAATGCCACAGATTCAGTCATCATTAGTTTCATAGAAGCTCATATCCTCTCTCGGTTTGGTTGCCCAAGGAAAATAATCACTGATAATGCTACTGCTTTTGGATCCAAGAAAATGGTTGATTTTTGTCACAGGTATCAAATAACGCTTGTTCATTCAACTTCCTATTACCCTCAAGGTAATGGATTAGCCGAATCATCAAACAAGAGCCTGGTGATCATCACCAAAAGGCTGTTAGAAGAGAACAAAAAGTCATGGAATAACAAGCTAGTACATGCTTTGTGGGCCGATAGGCTTACAACAAAGAAGTCCATTGGCATGTCACCATTTCAGCTTATATATGGTACAGAAGCAGTGTTTCCTACCAGCCTTGGGGTACTGGTGATCAAGCTGGTCCAAGAGATTCAAACAGAAGAAGATAGTATGGTGAGAAGGATAAACCAGACAATTCATCTCCAGAAAACAAGGGAAGAGGTTTACGAAAGAGCAGTGAAAGTTCAGGAAAATATAAAGAAATTGTTTGAAAAAAGAACCAAAGCTGCTGATTTCAAAATTGGGGATAAAGTTCTAAAGTGGGACTCGAGAAGAGAGGATAAAGGAAAGCACAACAATTTTGACAGTTTGTGGCAAGGTCCATACATCATCCAGGCCACTGTGGGTCCAAATGCTTTCTTCTTACAAGAATTAGATGGTACAGAGCTGTTTGGGGGTCCTGTCAATGGCAGGATGCTAAAACACTACTTCTGCTGATTTACAATTTCCAGTTTCCATTCCCATTGTACATACCATTGCAGTTTTTGTTTTCAAGAAAAAAGTGAAAATGTTTCAAAAAACAGAGGAAAAGGAGAGGTTTAGACATGCTCAAAACATGAACCTCAGAAGTGTAAAATATTGGCTTTAATACGATCAAAACCTGAGCCAAAGAAAGTAAAGACAGCTGGTCCTAACATGCTCAAAACCTGTACCAACAAAGAAGAAATAAGTGACTCTAACAAGCTCAAAACTTGAGTCACAAAGAGAAGAAGGACACTTCAAGTTTTAGATTTCAAGCCTTCACAGTTTTGTTTTTAGTTTTCTGCAAATTTTGTCCATGTGCAACTGTTTTTATGGCTTAGATCCATAGCAAGTCAGACATTCTAATCCTGGATTGACTGTTTTTCAATTTTTGTCGTAGAATATAGAGAAGAAATATGCTGGACAGTTTAATCCCGACAGACATTAGATTAGGTAGAGAAACATATGAGACCAACAGTCTAATCTGGTCTCATGGAGCAATAAGGGTATATTTAGAATAGGTCTATTTTCTGTTATAAAATAAATGATGTAAAGGGTCTGCTAGCTCAAATGCACCCTAGAAGAAGAAAAAATGCTAGGATTATAGTGTGGGTAGGTAGTTTGTTGGGAAAGTTGTTCTGCTGATGTAATGTCTTCATATTGTGGCAGCTGAGCTAAAGAAAGAAAGGGATGTGCCAAGCAGTAGGCATCTGGCCTACACCAAAGATCATTTTCTGAATTCTTGACTCCTTCAAGAAGAAGCCATCCCCATGTGGAGCAACTATTAGCCCCCCTATAAATTTTTGACAAGGAAAAATTAGGGGGCTAAATTGTTTTTTGAGCCTTCAAGGAATGCATCTCCCCTGAAGACACATCATCCTTGAATTCTCCTGTGCCTTTGCCTTTGATAAGGTCCCCTCTGCTAACTCCCTTTACAAAGTTTCATTAATTACATAAACTGTGCTCCAAAGGGCCCTCATTTGTCCCTTACACCCCTGCAGAATATCTCATGTTAACCTTTGTTTTCCCTTGTTCCTTGCCCCTCTAATTCTTTAAATCCTCTCCGAAGCCCCGTTGCACCTAGCACGCTCCCTTTGTTTATGACTAAATCCCCCTCATTCCCCTATCGTTGCCCTTGGATGGCCTTAAAATGCTTTAAAAACGGGTCAAAAAACCATGTTTTGTCTCCGCATGCCTAGGCCCCTTTCGGCCTATCTCCGCCCCTTTACCCCCCACATGACCAAATGCTAGAACCGGGTGCTAGGCGAAAGGCACTTATTCCTTTCGTTCATTGGGCGCATTTACGACCATTGATCTTCACAAAATGAACGACGATCGCCACCCCGCAGCTTCCATCGTCCAACCCGTTCATAGCTCGTTCGTCGAATCTCAGCCGTCCATCCGAAACTTCAAATTCGATGGTCCTTCTCCCTCCATCCTCCTGTGGTCCCCGCACCCGCTGGTTTATATCGCACCACCTTTTGGCGGAGGGCAGTATTTCTTTTTCGGGAGCGATTCCATACAACAAATGATGCGTGGCACCTGTACGACGGGAAAACCACCCTCCCATCGCGTGTTAAATTCAGTCCGTGGATGCAGAGCGATTTGCATAATAGCCAACAGATCTGCCCTAGCCCATCCAATGGTCGTCGTTCCGCAAAGTTGCGCGGGGTTAAGATGTGGTCTCTGTACTCCTATCCCACCATCTATTGCCCTCCACTATGTGTTCAACTGTCGATCTCCTCTGAGATCCGACGGCCCAGCTTTGTTTTTCCCCGTGGTTGACTGTTCCAACATCTCCCCGTCCCACCACGTCACACCCCACGTGTAACCATCGTATATTCTCCCCCATCCCATATATTTGTTCATAGGTCGGGTTTATTAAGGTTTTTCATTTAAATTTCCTCTGCGCTCCACCATTAAGGTTTCCCTCCATCATTCCTCTCCATTATTCCGCCATTTTACCAGTCGCACGACCATTTTCATCACCTGCACTACATCCACCACCCCTTTCATTATTTCTCAGTAGTTTCATGTTTTTCAGGGCTTCCGGTAGACGGGAAACCACCATATCTTATTATCTCTGTCATAGTGACATAAACACAGGAAAAGACCACTTCTAAAGACCGAGATAATAAAAGATAGCTCGGGAGGGTGGCTGACAGGACTTGCATTAAGGAGTAGAGTTCAAATTCTGCAAATCTTTCCGGCACCATTAACACACAGATTTCATAATCAGAGGTATAAATGGAGCAGCAGGGAACTTAAGGCACGCAAATGAAGACATACAAGCCTTAGGTTCAAATATTTAGAGGCAAAGTACTGGATTAAAGACCCAGGGACCACGCAGAAGGTACAACACGCAGAAACCAATGCATATTAGGGGTTTCTACAGCAACAAAATGTTTTTCCTCCATAAAGGACAAAGCGCCCATGCAATGTTCAATCTTTGTCGTGTTCCAGAGAGATTTTCTACTGTGAAACAACTTTGGTACATTCAGAGCATTTATTTCATCAGTATGGTAGACTTCCTAATCATTCATTTATCTTTTGTTTATTCACCAATAACATCACATAGTCGTGCAGATCAAAGTACATCAAGAGGCATACCTGGAATTAATGGAAACCTGAAGAAGACCACTCTTCCATCCTAGGAGTGAGAGTAATTGAATGCTCAGAATTTAAATAGAATGGGTTTCGGCCCTCTTTCTTTCAGAAGATCTAATACTGCATTTAGTTTCTCACGTACCTTCTCTGCTCCACTGGAGCTATAAATTCATGAAGAAACTCATTGTAAAAGGTTGTTGTTGTTGATTAGTTATCAGAGAACTGCAAGTAGTTTCTTTTGAGACACAGTCTCTATGTAAAGTTGTAAGATAGGTTGAAGGAGATGTTTTCAGGCTGAGTATTCACCTATTGGCAATGTTGTACTTGATTGGTATTGCTATTTAATGTGACAAGCATATTTCTTTGGATCCTGATCTGAAGCAGCAGTGATGTTTCCTATCTCTATGTTTCAATTCATTTCATTTCGTTTCTACTGTCTTGAATTAGAATATTAGCATAGGATTTACCCTTGTTAGGTACCCTATGTTTCTGCTCTCCTTGCCGTTAATGTTTCTCCTCTAAATGTATTATCTAAGAAATGATTTCAGTTGGTTTAACGAGTGTAGTGGATGTTATTGCCTGCTCTCTGATGTATGAATTAAATGAATTCAATTGTTAGATGTTTCTTGTTGAGGATTCAATTGGAAGATTTGGGAACACTAGGGATTAGAGCTAGCCCTGTCCAGTAGGATCCTTGTGCGACCAGCTAGTCTTTAACTTTGTGCTCTGAATCTTTGTTATCTCCTCCCATCCTACTTTTCCATATCACACAATCCTCTTTAAAGATCCTATGTTTTAGATAGAAATGATGCTATAACGGATGCCCCCTAATATATGAGGTCAGAAGGGGTACATGATGGCCGAAATGTATTATGCACATAGAAAGAACTTCGCAAGGACAAGAGAGGACTTCACCAGATTTCAGCCTGCCAAAAACCAATGAAAGAAATCAGAGAGTCAACACATGCTGAGGCGGACATACCCATGCTCAGTCAAAAATACATCATATATAGAAAAAGTACCGAATAGATCCAACATGTATACAAGTATAACTGAACTGAAAGTACATAGTGAATCATCTGAGCAGGGCCCAAAAAGACAAGTCTGTATCAATGTCCAAGTATCACATATAGAAAGCTGAGCAAAGATAGTGCAACTGGATATCTGATCAAGTAACTGAATCTCCAAGTACCGGATCATAAGAGGCGGATCAAACGGTACAATCACGCAACTCGGGGATCAACATATAAGATGCTGCTGTGCTGAATTGCAACATATAAGGGTGGACGGCAACACTGGCAGAAACTGAGAGGACTGTCAACAGTGAACCGAGAAATGCTGATGCAACCCGAGGTCTTCACCGATCACAACGGCACAATTCTACACCCTGGGAATAAATGAGCTGAAGTCGACCATGTGAGAAATCGTTGGATTACCGGGCAATGATGTTTCCCGTTAACCAACGCGAGACAACCCACCAATAATGATAATGAGTGTCAAGGTGCCCCAGTACAATCTGACAAGTGTGAATGAATGAGTTGAAGTCGAACACTTGAAAGAATCTACCAATCAGGAGGCAATGATGAATCCCCATTGTCGATAGCGAAGAGTCTGCCACTGATGACTGCAAACCCTAAGGTACTGACAAAAAGACTCTAGACCTTATTCCCAGAGCAATGAGTCGGAGTCGATGGGAAAAGATCCGCTGGAAGGAAGGCATTAAGGCATCCCACATCAGTCCAGCGCGAGTGTAACCCGCAGGCCAAGATTTGGAAGGAATCGGACGAAGGAGAGTGATGGAACCAAAACCGAAGTACGTTTCCGGCGTGCACAAGATGAAGCTAGCGCACGGAAGAAACCCTCTGAACCAACCAATAATGAAAGCTGACACAGAGGCGAGAAATCCACCGATAGGGTCAAATGGAAATCAAGGTACTGCACGAATCCCAAGTGTGATAATGTGTGCTGACGTCAAACACAAGGGAAACCACTCAGTCAAAGACCCATGATGATGATCAAATGTTGAGCACGAGGTCACCTATCAATGATGGAAATAGGCCCAAGGTGCGGCTCTAGGTTTGCTCTCAGAGCAATGTGTCGTAGTCGATAAGAGACAAACCCGCCGGCAAGAAGTCAATGGAGACCTTCTCAAACCAGCACGAGCAGAAGATCAAAACATCTGATGTGATAGAACATGATGCTAACAAGACCGGGAAGGCCGACTGAATAATGAGTCAAGAGACACCGCAGAATGGCCGACTCAGGCTAGACTTCCCTTGAACAAAAGCACGACTCTGTGATGACCAAGGCAGTAAAAAAGTGACACTGTATAAGTCTGTCTTGCAGGAGGCAAAACAAACTCTCCATATGATTGGAAGAGATAACCAACCGGGGAAGAACTGATAAGTGAAACATGGTAAAGGCTGAACCTAGGTCAAACTAGAACCATCCCAAATGAAGGAAATATATATAAGTATATGTGCTTTGTTCAAGGGCGACAAACTGACTCTGTACTGCCATCGAAATAACGAAGATACATCCCGTTCCCGCTCTTTTTGTTATATTTAATTTATTTTTTGTCTTTTTCATAATAAGCCTGAAAAAGAATAAAAGAATGCTATGATACAATGGATAGAACGAGTATCGAAAAAAGCAGATGCACTAGTTCCGGGGGTTGGAACAATCCTATGCTCAATGCAAGGTGGCGAAAACTGGTCAGTGATACTCAGAGGAACGTTCCATCCATGGGTACAAAGGTGTCAAGTCGTGATAGCTAAGTGCATACAATGGTTAACTTGTACAGAAAGTCAAGGTCAAAAGTTGGCTTAAACATCGAGTCCAAATGAAGCCGGCTAAAGGCCAGGATAAACAAGTAGCCAATATGCAATGCAGTAATACAACTTAACGACACCACGGAGCCTCTAGGGTATAAGCCAGAAAAATGATAAGTGATGAAGGAGAAGAATGAAGCTTCAACACGAAAGACATGGCGGGACTAAAGAGGACTCCCGAGCCTACATAAAAAGCGGCATGGGCAACAAGTGATAGCGAGGAACTAACTAGGAAGCCCATGTAAAGGAAGGCTCTACCATCAAGTCATGATTTTAAAAATCGGCGAGTGAAAATGGTATAATACTCATGACCTGATGGGATCGACCCTAAGGCAAGTGATCAGTATGGAGGCTAGAATGCAAGATGCAACGGACAGTGATTCCCTAACCTATATGCCAGTGAAGATCATATACCTGCCGTGAAGAGTCTGAACACATGGGCCAAAAACCGGGAAAAATCTCGAAAATGTCAAAATGTACCTGAAATATACCAAACTGGGCACTTCCAAGCAATCGAGTTATACAGCATAAGACGGATCGAAAAAATAAGCACAAGGAAATTTTTGCGAAAATTTTCAATTTTTTAGCCATAAATACACAAATTACCTCTCAAATGGTTCATTATTGCATAGCTGATTTGGAAAAAGAGCTCTGGAGCTAAAAACTTGTTTCGTCAAACCAGCAACAACCGACCGTCGGAATTCAGCGAAACTTCAGGTAGGCTCCTTATTCATCGTGTTGATTCATTTTGTCCGTTTAAAATTTAAAATTAAGTGGATTTTTACCTGGAAACCCTTATTAAAAAATGCGTACCTGCGCATACGCGGGTTCAAAGAAGGAAAGCCGCGTGTACACGCGACTGTGCACAGCGAAACTAGCGTATGCGCAAGTCCGAATTTTAAAAATGAGTTTCTAATGCAAAATTTAATGAATTTCTTCAGGATGACAATTTCATGGAGGGAACGCGAGCATAGTGCAGTGGACCAAGAGGTCATGGAAGACCGTGCAGCACAAAATGTCCTCCGAAACTGTGGATTATTCAAATTTTTCAATATGCCCAATATGAAAAGTAATGTGAGATTGCTTGAAATGCTGGTAAATTATTGGGAACCGGATCAGGATTGTTTCATCATTGATCAAATGCCACTACGCATAGAATTGGAAGATATATACTTCATCACTGGACTCTCCAGGAGGGGAGACCCAGTGGATCTGCACGGAAAGCCCCTGGGAGGGTTAACCGTGGAGGACTATGTCCAACTCTATTGCATAGAAGATTCCAAGAAAGTAGGCACACAGATTGCAATCAGAGATATCAGGGACTTGCACATGAAGATCCTCCTGTTCACCATCGGCAGAGTGGCAGGATCTGCCTCACTGCATCAGGCGTCCAGGGCGCACATGAGCATAGTTGTAGAGTGCTTAATTCATGTGTATGATTGGTGCACTGCCCTGCTACTGAACATGAAACAACAACTGACGTCGATTCGCAAAACACATACAAAACACTTTGGCTATGGAACCATTTTGACTACATTCTTCTTCGAGAGAGTTCCAGCTTTGAGACCCAAAGTCATCTCAACTATCAGCGGCCCTCGGGACCCAAGAATTGCCCGTTGGGCAGACATGATGAAGAGACTGGGGGGCAGCGAGGTACCCCGAACTACCTGGGATGATGAGTTCTTCTTATGGTGGAGAGAACAGATCATCGCAGTAGATGACTCTCCCTATGCCGGGATGGATTTCCGAGGAGATCCAGATCTAGTACTTCCACCCGGTGCAGCATGGGGAGCAGTCGGTAAGTTTTTTCAAAAATTTTTAACTTATATGATTTTTTTTTTTTTTTTTGGATTTTTCAAATATGTATGAAAAATGAAAAACAAACATGTTTTTGGATTGGATTCATAATGACTGACAAATAAAAAATTATCATGTTTCAGATGTTGGACCAGTGCGTCCTGAGGGCCTAGCACGTCACAAGCGCCGCAGAGGTGAAGCAGAGACAGCGGATTCTGACAGAACCCTCCAGGCCGTGTGGAGAAACTTGGAGGGACTAACCCGCCAAATCCCTCTGGCTGCTGTGGAGGACTTGCCAGAAGCCGTCCAGAGACGGGTTGTAGGAGTACCCCGGGACTGGGTTAGACTGTTCCGCCGTGTGGCCACTGCAGTGATGTTCTATAGGAACACTGGGCAGGGTCCTCAGGATTAGACAGATTTTCATATTGGATGACTGTATATTTTTGAGACTGAACATGATGGGGCATAAGCCCAAGTTTTGTACGGCATTGATGGATCCAAAATTTTGTGAAGTTTTTTGACATATTGATGATATATATACAACGATATTTTGATGTGATGTGATAAATGTATCAAATGTATGATGTTTTTGATGATTTAGATTTTATTGTATTGAATGATTAATATGCCAATCTAAAGCTTGATTAGCTAATGAGTCAGCAAACCAATTGTCAGCTCGAGGAATATGAATGAATGTTAAAAATTGAAATGACCTCTGTAACAAACGTACCCTCAAGAACAATCGTAATAAAGATGGATCTCGTACCCGATAAGTGTTGTTCAACTGCGACACCACCAGCTGGGAGTCCAAGAAAACTACCAACGAATCAACACCCAAAGATATTGCCTCCGAGAGTAGATGAATGACTGCAGTGTATTCCGCTACGTTATTGGAAGCAGGACCAATGCAGACCCCTTTTGATATCAACAGCTGACCGGAAGGATAATGAAGAACCCAAGCCGCGGAAGCTAAGTTCCGGGTGTGTCTACTAGCACCATCGGCGAAACCAAAATGACTCATTACATCAACACAACCTGCCAAAGCAGATCAAAAAACATCACCATCCCATCAAAAATCGAAAATCAAACAGATATGTACAAGACAAAAACTACTATATACAAAGCAAAATGCCAGGCCAAAGCCTAGGCATAGTACTTCTTCAAATAGAGCCCATTTCGGGGCTCCGGCAACTCGTTCCCTTCGAAGTCAACCAAGGTATACGCTCCTTTCTTAAGGACCCTTTTGACGATATAGGGGCCATACCACATCGACTTAAACTTTCCTGCCCCCAAGGCATCCTTTTCTTGGGCATAGACCAAAACAAGGTCGCCTTCGGAAAAGACCCTAGGCTTAACCGCCTTATCGTACTGGACTTTGACTCGGTTTTTATGCGCTTCGTTCAACGTGGCGGCATCTCGACGCTGCTCATCAAGATGTTCCAGATGAAGAAGCCGCTCTGCCAGACTAGAAGTGTCGGGAAGAAGCTCAACAGCCAGTTTAAGGGAAGGAATCTCGCATTCAATGGGAAATACGGATTCCACCCCGTGGACTAACTGAAACGGAGTAAAGCCAGTTGCAGTTTTCACTGACGTCCTGTATGCCCAGAGTGCAGGATATAGCATAATGTGCCGGTTGGATCTATGTTTATCAATCGTCCGTTGAAGAATTGTCTTCAAGGACTTATTCACGGCTTCCACCTGGCCATTGGCCTGAGGATAATATGGAGATGAATGCTCCTGCCGGAAACCCATTTTAAGAGCCAACTCAGCCATCATACTGTTTTGAAAGTGACTGCCATGGTCAGTGACAATCTCTCTAGGTATACCGAAACGAGCAATGACTTGATTGAAGAAGAAAAGAGCTGCAGTCTCACCATCGTTCCCAAAAGTAGGCATAGCTTCGACACACTTCGTAAAGTAGTCTACTGCTACGATAATGTACTTGTGACCTTTTGCCGAAGGCGGGTTACAAGTAGTATAATCCATACCCCACTTTGTAAAGGGGCCGACAGTAACGACTGGAAAAAGCGGAGCTGGATGAGCGCGCATTTTTCGAGTATACACTTGACAAGGATGACACTTCTTGACCGATTCAATACAATCTTTGAAAATCGAGGGCCAGAAGTAGCCAGCGCGCAAAATCTTTTGGGCTGTAGCAAGCCCTGATAAATGACCCCCACAAGCTCCACAGTGAGAATCATTAAGCACAGCCTCAGCTTCTTCGAAAGTTAAGCAGCGTCTTAGGATTGAATCAACCCCTCGACGGTACAAAGCATCACCAATAATCAGATAACTTTTGGCTAAGTGACGCAGCTTACGACGCTCATCTTTCGAAAAAGAAGAGGGAAACTTCGCAGTCTGGAGATATACAATGATGTCCCCATACCAAGGATCTTGTGGAGAGATCAGAAACAAGTGTTCGTCAGGAAAGGACTCATCATAGATCATCGCCTCTCCACAAGGCAACTCGGAGATCAATTCCGCAAAAACTAATGACTTCTTGGATTTGGCAGACATGAACTCTAGATCAAATTCTTGTAAAATTACAATCCATCTATTATATTTGCCCCCAATCACTCGCCTGCTGAGGACAAACTGAAATGGATTGGCAGCTGCCAAGACATAAGTTTTGCGAAGAATAATATAATGCCGGAGTCGTTGTACAGCATGGACTGCTGCCAAGGATAATTTTTCTATCGGGGTGTATCGTAGTTCAGGTCCTACCAGTCCTCGACTAAGGTAGTAAATAACATGCTCAGCCAGAGCATCATCCTCCTGAACCAGAACCATACCAATGGTAGATTCTACTGTAGCCAGATACAAAAGAAAATCTCTGCTATAATCGGGTGGACTCAGTAAAGGAGCAGAGGTCAATGCCTTTTTCAAGGCATCGAATGAGCGTTGAGCATAGTCGTCCAAAAGAAAAGGGACTCCTTTCTTCAACAGTCTCATATATCCCTTTGTAATCTCAGCATAGTTAACGATAAACCTCCGAAGAAAGTTAGACTTCCCTTGGAGACTTTGAAGTTGACGGATTGAAGACGGGGGAGGCAACCGAAGTATTGCCTCAACCTTGAAAGGATCTACCCTTATCCCTTCATTAGACACGATAAATCCCAACAGCCGACCGGATGTTACCGCGAAAACGCACTTGTTCGGATTCAAACGAATTTTATAAAACCGACATCTCTCAAATATTTGCCGGAGGTGTCCTGGATGATCCATCCTCTTTCGAGAATGAGCAGCTAGATCATCTAAGTATGCCTCGATAATTTTCTTGATGTCGTGGAAGGCATAAGACATGGCCCGCTGAAAAGTAGCTCCAGCATTTTTCAGACCAAAAGGCATTTTCTTATATGCAAACGTTCCCCAGGGACAAATAAATGCGGTCTTATGTTGATCTTCTGGACGGATAGTAATTTGATTGTAACCAGAAAAACCGTCCATGAAGGAAAAAATTTCGTTACCGGCACACTCATCAATAATCTGATCAATGAAGGGTGTGGGGTAATTATCTTTAGGACACGCCTTATTCGGGTCTCTGAAATCGATGCACACTCGAATTGTTCCTTGCTTTTTATCAACAGGAACGGGGTTTGAAACCCATTCAGTCAGAGGAACTGGGAAAATGAATCCCGCCTTAAGCAGCTTTTCAACTTCAGCTTTGATAGCTGCTGCCTTCCTAGGATTAGCCGGACGAAGTTTTTGCCTGACCGGCTTAGCGTTTTCATACGTCTTGATCTCATGCTGGACAATAGATGGATCTATGCCAGGCATTTCCTCATAAGACCAAGCAAAAACATCCCTATACTCTTTGAAGAGCTCGGTATAGATTTGAACTTCTTCACGGGAACATTCAGCTCCAATGAAAACGTTCTCAATAATGTTGGGATTCCTGGAGATGTTCCCCGGGATAGTCGGAGAGATCACAGCCATGTTCCCTTCAGCATAAACCTGTGCTGGTGCTAAGGGGCTCAAGACTGGGTGAACAGGTCCAGGAGACTGAGGACTTGGAAAACTGGCTTCGACTTCGCTCAAGTCAGGTAGGAAGTAAGACCGATGATGCAAGTCATCCCACGGTCTCTCTATACCTGTCATTGCTTCCAGGATGGCCTCTTCAGATGGAAGAGTGGTATCTAGACAATCCTGGGGAGAAGAAGAAGTAAGCGTCCAAGCCGGAGCCACATCACCATCCAACTCTTCCGGCGAAAGAGGAGCTGGATCAGACTCTGCAGTGTCAACAACAGACTGATATGCAATCTCAGCTGCAGAAATCGGGAATGCCATTCCACCCACTTGCCCTTCCTCCAAAGTGGCGGTTGGGGAAGGTAAGGTCCAAGGCTCCGAAAAATAATGAGTTCGAAAGAACTCTCTTCGAAGGGGAGCCTTGGAGGATGAAATAGCATTGATAGACACCTTAGGAGGAGGAAGATCAAAAGATCCCATCAGGGAAGAATACATTCCAACTCCCAGATTCTCAATAGGTGCCTTAGTATTGTCCAACTTAAGGACAGATGAGTCAGGAGGCGCATCTAGGTCTACAGGAGGACAGTCCAGTTGATCCACCGTAACTATCCTCCCTTCGTGGGGGAAACATACTATCCGAAATAGTGAAGATGCAATGGCATCCATATCATATATCCAGTTTCTCCCCAACAGAAGGTTGTAGTCCCAGGCTGCATCTACTACCTCAACCTCTATGTTAACGGTTTTGCCCCCAACACAGATGGGCAAAGCCGGGACAATTTCATGGGGCCTATGAGAATGGCCATGAATAATTAAGAATAGTGCTAGATAGGGAACGACTTTTAGAGATCTGGTGTCTTCCGGCATGCGAGAGACATCACGCAAGTAGAAGCACCCTCATCAACGACGAAGTGCGAAAAGATATTAGTCTTGGAGTACGATGATTTAATATGGAAGGCCATATAGTGAAGTCTCTTAAAATTCTTTATTATCAGGTAATCGAGGAAAGAGAATTTTCGGATCTAGCTCCAATGAAAGCGGTGAGAGCAAAGCACGCTGTATTTGAGCCGGACAAAGGGGAGTACCTCTAAAGGCGACATAACCCCGCAGAAAAGGGACTGCGCCGGATCTTCAATCCCGAGTAGTTGCGGGCAGCCCTCGTATTCGGACCGTGGACGACCGCTTAGAAGATGCTTTTGGCATCCGAGGCATAGACTCGACAGTTGGCTTCGTGATGTGAAGCGGCTCAGTAGCATCAGGAACTTTCTTAGCTTTCGAAGATTCCTCTCCGCCATAATCACGGGATCTCGTAGCGACATCCACGTGAGCACTCATCATAAAGATATTCGATGGAATTTCCCCTTCCTGAGGACCTCCAGAGGAAGCCCCAGGATTTTGATTCGCGCCAGCAATTAATTGCTGCCCTTGGGGAAAAGGGTTTTTTAGCACAGCCTGGGAACTAGAAGAACCCTGCTGAGATAACAGGCGCTGAGCATCCTGAATTTTCGGGCAAAGATGCGTGAGATGGTCTCCAGCACAAAGCTTGCACGGAAACTTAACTTTATTTTTCTCCTTTTGCCCTTCACCAACACGCTCGTTGGTCTTATTTGCATTGCCCTTCCCATTCTTTCCCTTCTTCTTGTTATTACGTCCCTTCTTCTTCCCATCGGACTGTTGATTTCCTTTGGGTTCAGAAGATTGGACAGCATTAATGGACAAAGACTGGGAAGGTGAAGAATCAGCAGGCACAGCCTGACCAGAAGAAGCAGATTGTAAAGACAACTGCTGCAATTGAGAAAGCAGGCTGGATGCACTACTACTGACCGATCCGACAAGTCCGTCACCATGCGGACCAGGTTTAGGTTTCGATAGATCCAATTTGGAGCGAGGAGCATTAGGCAAATACTTGTAAAGCATGCCAGACTGAGAATAGATCAACTCTAACTGCTGGGCCCTAAAGATGGCCTGCTCCTCGGAATATACCCCTGACATGGATACATCTTTTGAAATATATGACTGAAGTGACTTCAAAAACCACTCGAGAAGGAACTCACCTGGAATATGGGCTTTGATAAGCCTCTTCCTTCTCCTCCATTCCTGAATATGATCAGAAATGTGAGTTGCCTCATCCTGCTTAAAATTAGCCAGGAGTTCGGTCCCAGCCTCATATCTGACGGGCAACTGGAAATGGTTAAGAAAAGTGACAGCCAGTTCTCCAAATGTGGTGAAACTGCCCCCAGTAAGCTCTATATACCACTTCGCGGCGTTTCCAGTTAAGGTGCGTTGAAATAATCTCAATCTAATCGAATCGTCGATCAGAGAGTTGGATGAACACCATAAGTGGAATGTGGTGACATGGTCTGCCGGATCTTCACCATTCTTACCTTCAAACTTAGGAATGTCTGAAGGAAGTTTGGTTGGAACCGAAGGCCAACCCGGACTATACTGAATCGGGTCATTAGTTAACTTCGCCAAGTCTGGCAAGTTTAACGTTGCCAGAAATGGTAATCGCGGCGGAGCTTGAGAATTCCATCCTTGATGGGATGGATTTCCCACATTCTGAAAAGAATAGCCTGGATTTGATGAGGCACCAGGCTACCAGAAAGGACCCGTAGAAAACGGAGAAGAACCTCCTCCCCACGCCGAGTTACCAAGACCCAGACTAGTTCCCCCCGCTGAAGTATTGACTGAAGAGGTAAGCCCCTGGTAGGGGTTCCATGCATTAGACAGAGGAGAAAAAGACTGATAAGCACTCGATGCAGGGAAAGAAGCATTCCCTTGATGACTCGCGATGAACTGATTCCCTGCCCCCGACGTTGCAAACATAGGATTCCACCCCGTAAAAGCAGTCGAACTTGGCCCCTGTGCCCAAGGGTTAAAACTCTGGGTCTGGGACGTAAAAGAAAACGACCCTAAAGAAGGATTGGGACTGGGAATATGCCCAGTCCCAAAGGGGAAACCCTGAAACGAAGCTGATCCACTAGCCATGTTAGACATGGGCGTAGATCCAGCTGCACCGGCGGTAAAAGAAAAAGAGGGATTTCCAGCAATGGACATCCCTGAAACGAAGGGACCAGATTGAGAAGCATATGCTTGGGTGAACCCAGAGCCAAACATAGCAGTGCTAGAAGCACTCGAAGATAGAGCAAGAGTGCCCCCTGCCTCGACAGAAGCAGGGGTCTGAATACCCGCAGCACTCACGGTAGAAGCCGCGTTCACAGTCGTGGCCATCGAAAGATAAGAAAGATAAGGAAGATCCGGCGGTCTCTCAGACTCCGGTCCGATGTACTCTATAACAAACGGATGATTAAGAGGAAGAGGAGATGGACCTGTAGCTGCAGGCTCAGGTATATCTTCTATCTGAAAATCTTCCTCTTGAGGAAACAATACCCTCGAGGTGAGCGAAACGCTCCTCTCGGAACCGACACCGGAATCAGCTAAGAAACCTTCAGACCTTAGTGGAGGATCTCTCTCCACAGCGTCAGACTCGACAGGGTGAAAACCACCTGCTAGATCGCTCCTACGCCTTCTCGAAGAAGGCTCTGCACTCTCGGGAGATAACCCCCGGACTCTCCTCGAACGTCGAGGCGCTTGATCGGCCACTTTTACAAATTTATTATATTAGACTCAAGAAAAGTGAAAAGCTAGGCAAGCTAGGAGCAAAGAGCACTCACTAAAATCAAAACCCTGAGAAACAGCAAGCAAACAGCCTCCAAGTATTTCCGCTCCGGGTGATGAGGACCGGACACCAAAATACAGGAAAGCAAAGTATAGGGCCTTCCGAAAGCAGTCTGGGATGATTAGGGCCCAGAACAACTAGCGAAGGTATCAGAAACAGTTACGCCGACCTCCTAACGACAGCCTTTGCCGGCTCAAGCACCCAAGCTTCGCAAGGGAACCCCCCAGAAGTACTGCTTAAAGTGATGCGACGTCTGCCTCAGGTACCACGGGTATTCCCCCCCGCAGTCACCTGTGTGGAACCTAGGAACGACAACTATGGACACCAATCCGTATCAGAAGCTGGGCGGAACGGTCTTGAGGTCAGATTCAGCTAATCGGAGGGGGGGTATCCCTCTTCTTAACCTTCACTTCCCCTCGCGCTTGACTCTCGGATGAGAGCTTTCCCAGTCCACCTCACGGAGTTGGATTTCGCTCAATTAGTAAACTTCTATGTCTGTTTGAGCGGCCTTGGAGAGTTAACTCTCCTCTCTCCTATTCCAAGGCCCTACCACCTAGCTAGTTGGTGATTGACACTAAATAAAACTTGCTAGTTGATTTTAGATTTAATCGCTTATTTTAAGGGCTGTTGTATTAAGTCACAAGGATATGGAGTTGAAACCAATGATGTTCTGACGCAAAAGAAATTAATAAAACCTGACTACATGCACATGCAGTTCTTAGTCTTTCGATGAAGAGCAATTTCTATGTAAGTTCTACGAGGCTAAAAAATGTATTTTTCTTTTCGAATTACAAACTCACACGCACAAAAATTAAGAAGCTAATTAAATGATTCAATGCACCTAATGCAAATGACCACTAACATGTAAATTCTAAGATGCAGAAAGTCCCTTGAAACAAGGTGAAATTTCTCAAAAGGCTCCTTCAGTTTCAACTAATCTTTTGATATCCAGAAAGCTAATTCTTGCAAACAAGAACTCTTAATATAAGACACCAAAATACTCAACAAGAAAAAGAAGAAATCAAAAGACAACCTCCCTTCACAATCAAGCGGGAAACTAGAAGCAAGAAAATTCACTAAAGTCCCAAAAGATGAAGCCAAACGAAAATGAAAAAGGCAACAACAAAAACAAAAACAAGAAACAATGTTTTTTGAGTTTTTGATATGCAAAAACAAAAAGCAAAACAAATGTTTTTTGGCTTTTCAGTTTTATAAAACAAGAGCTTCAAGAAAACCAAGAACAACTATCTCAATCCAAGCCAAAATGAGACCGAATTTGAAGCATAAACTCCAACTATGACCCCAAACCTTATAAAACTAATGATAGCAAGATCAATAAGGGCAACGGAAGACTAAAAACTCAATCAAACAGCCAAGAGAAATAGTGCAAATTCGTTGCAATACAAAACTCAAAAGAAACAAGCAAAGATCTTCGAAAAATGCAACAAAACCCTAGCTTATGAAACTCAAGAAAACCAATCGAAAACAAAGCAAAGAACGCAATGCAAAGCACAACACAAAGACAGGAGCGAGTCAATGAGCAAAAAGCTCTCTGTTCTGATAAAGCAGAACAGCCAAGAACGCTCAGAAAGCGATCTTGGAACTCAATCCAGGAGTGTTAGCACTAACAAGAACACTTCGCCAAAAAGATCAGTTTTCGGGCAAACGAAAGAGAACCAAGACTTAAAACCACTTCTGTCACACTCCAGTAAGTACAAAGACTCTGCAAACACAGGCTTCCACAGCCAGAAAAGACCAAAAACACCAGAATCTTGAAATTTCAAATTCAGCCTACGTATACGCGACCTTGCAGCTATGAAACAGGCGTGTATACGCGTCTGTGTCGAGGGAAATCCGCGTGTACGCGGATCCTTCTACACAAACTCGCGGGTATACGCGACTGTGTGCAAGAAAAACTGCGTATACAAAGAAAGATAATGAAAAATAAAAAGTACAAGCCTGGGAAAGGTATAAAAGCTTCAAACTGGCTGTAAGAAAGCAAAGGCGGGTAGCAAAGGCAGAAGCGGCCCGGCAACCTACCGAACAGGTGAAACAACCCAACGAGGAGAATCACAAAAAAATGAGTCCCCGATTGGGTACGCCGGTTGTTTCGGGGATTTAACACCCTAGAGGTTGGTTGGGATTCAACCTCACGAAACCGAGAGCGTGCTATTTAACGAGAGACTCCCCGATGTGCACGGTCATGAAAATAAATAGAGAACGAAGGTTTACCGAATTGGTCCTACGTTTGAAGTAGATCCACGTGGAGTTCAAACTCCACCACTGGCAATCTTCCTCTTTCACACAGAAGCCAAGAAGATAGAAGAAACCAGCACAAAGGACAAGTTGTACAGTATATTTCTACTCTATATGTTAGCGAGATTCATATAAAACATTAAATAAATCATCTTAAATGCTTGTATAACAAATACTAGCCCAATTGAAAGCCTACCTATTGATTAGCAAGCAAATCCTTTCCTGACTCCATTGCCCAATGGTTTTGAATATTTCCTGGAATAATTCACCTCTGCCTTATCCCTCTTTTATCATCCTTGTCTTACATTGAACCCTTCTTTCCTGATAACCATCAACCAAACAAACAATCATACAAACAAACCCTGTGCCTATAACAAGCCTAACATCTTAAACCTTGAGCTTCAAAGTCACATACCTTTGACAATCATAGAGAGATCCCTCTCTGGACCTAGGAGGGCTAGATCCTGAGGTCTGAACGTGGTTTGATGTTGTCTCATCTTTTGGTATTTCCAAAATTTCCAAAATATGGGAACCCCAACACAGCTTCAAGTTGAATTTTCCATGTTTGACGATTTTGGCCTTCCTATCATCCCCTAAGAAGACATCACTACCATCATACTTATCATACTCGTATAACCACGCCCTACGGGGAGTGAAGTGAAAGGATGCACCTGAAATAATCAACCATGTCTCATGATCTACATGTGTTTATGAAGAAGAAGCCAAATACACATGCCCACCTCCATCTGAGGTGGTTTTTTCCTCTGTAGAATGTAATATTCCTAAATTAACATAAAACTAATTGGAATATTAAAATTTTGTTTTGCTTCTTATTTGGAGGAATAAGAAGGTATGGAGACCCATAAATCTCCTTAGTAGGAATAAATACACTTCTAATATGAATGGAGGTCATCTAAAAAGCTAGATTGAAGACCCTTAGGTGTGAAAAGGGGTTGGAGCATGAAGACTAGGTCAACTTTGACCAAATCAACAACGTTGTCATGGAGTAGTGGCATTCATGATGGGACAACACAGTTTTAGATGGAGACTCATTGCATGGAAGTATTGTCATAAATGAATGGGACTCAGGGTTAGAAAGCTCATTTCTTATATAAGGAAGAGGATGAAAGACATATTGCATTATGTTGATGTTATTATATTTATGAATATATGGTATTTTTAGACATATAGCTTTCTTCAGTTGTTTAGCTAAGATTGAAGTGTTGTTTAGCACAGGGTGTTCCTGATCAGGAATCCCACCTCTTTCCTTGAGAGGCCTCTTGGATGAGTATTCACTACATTCCATTATCAGGAATTTGGCCAAGGCTTCAGTCTTAATGTACAGCGCAGTTCCTGTTGAGGATTTTGCGTTGTGTTGTAGGGCAGAAGTTGTGGAGGTTTGATTTGGGAGATTTTTGAGCTAGAACTAATTGGAGGGAGGTTTCTTTCTCTTTGGAGGCTAGTAAAGAAGGCCCTAGAGCATCATTGATACATTTTGCATCAGGCCATAGTGTTTTTATCCCCTACAGCGTAGTTCCAGCCCATGACTACGTTATTTTAGTGAGATGTTGCAGTAAGCAACCCAAAAAGGGCCGAAAATCCGAAGTTAAGATCTGGCCAAACCATTTCTGGTTTTTCTGGGTGTTTTGAGTAAAATCCATGGTTAAAATCCCAAATTATTCCGAGCATTCTAATAGCCTTCCACACATGGTTCTTCTCCTTAGTAGTAGTAGCTTTTGGCAGCAGCAGCAGTAGCAGCACAACATTTCCAGTGCTTAGTTTCTTTAGTGTATTTTAACCATCTTGTGGCTTGAGTGCATTCATTTTGGAGCACTATGTATATTTATATTTTCTTTTGTTTATAATGATATGACTCAACTATTTCTGCTCATATTTATAATGTCTTGATGTTATATTTCGGCATTTCCAACATTTTACAGTTTTGTGCTTACATTTTGGTTATTTCCTAGATTGAAATGTTATGAATGTTTTATATTCCTATCTTTTCCATTTTGGAATATTACAGTGGTATTAGAGCATAATCTTGGCTCAGCCTGTGGATCTCATCCATTATGCTATCAGGAGAATAAGAAGAAGGAGAAAGAGATCAGAATGATGGAAGGAATGAGTTTTATCTCATCTCTTTTCAGATCTATGAGGGACCTCAATAAGGAGGTCAAGAAAAGAAAAGTGGATAAAATCAATGAAACCACATAGGTTTTCAAGATGAGGAAGGTCCATGTACTTCCTATCAGCAAAAAGAAGAACCGGTATTGCATAGAGCTCCAAATAAAAATGCTATGCCATTTACTTTTGAAGGAAAAGACAAGAGGCATGGAGATGGAGGGTACTTACATCATTAGATTCTAAGTGAGTATCTTGCAGAATATAAGTCTCAACTTAGAGCTTTCAAGGAGAATATAACTCTCCCACAGTTCATTCAGCTCAAAGAAGAAATAAGACCTTGTAGTAATAGATTTCTATTTCCTACATTTGATGGGTCATCCACATGTAAAGAAAGAGCTTGGGGAATGAAGTTGGATGCATTTTTTCTGCTACATCCAGTAGTAGAAAGATAAGTTGTTGAGATTGCAGCGTTGCACCTTGAGGGTGAAGCAAACATTTGGTGGTTCATCCATTTGAGTCATGCAAGAGTGACTATGTTGGGGTTCCCATGTTTTGGCCAAATTGGCAAGACCAAAAGATGAGACAACATCAGAACCACTTTCAGACCTCAGGATCTAGCCCTCCTGGGTCCAGAGAGGGATCTCTCTATGTAAGCAAAGGTTTTATGTCTTTGAAGCTCAAAAGGTTAAGATATTAGGCTAGCTATAGGCACAGGGTTTGTTTGTTTGATTGTTTGTGTGGTTTCTGGTTATCAGGAAAGAAGGGTTCAATATAAGACAAGGATGAGCAAAGAGGAATTTAGGCAAAGGAGAGACACTCCAGGGAACATTCAAGACCATTTGGAAATGGAGTCAGGAAAGGGTTTACTTGCTATTCAATATGCAGGCTTTCAGTTGGGCTAGTCATATAAAGAATTGGATCCTAAAGATGATTGTGTGGCATAGAATGGTAAGAGAGGAGGAAACAATAAAGATTCAGGACACAAAGTTAAAGACCTGAGATCAGATAGAGACTTTGAACTCTCAATGCTTCGGCCTCCAGCTTAAGGGAACTTAGAAAGGCTTAATTAATTGAAAAGGATCCTAGTGAGACAGAGAAAACGTTCTAGACCTCCTAGTGTTCCCAATTCATTCAATTAAATCCTAACAAGAACATCTAAGAACAGATTCATTTAATTCATACATCAGCTAGCAGGCAATGACATCCACTACACTAGTTAAATTAACTGAAATCAACTCTTAGATAACACATTTAGTAGAAAAAATTAAAGGCAAGGAGAGCAAAAGCATAGGGTACCTAACAAGGGTAAATCCTATGCCATATTTCTGATGCGAGCCAGTAGAAACAAAATGAAATGAAATAAAACATAGAGACAGAAAAACATCACCAAAGCTTTAGATCAGGATCCAAAGAAATGTGCTTGTCATATTAAAAAAAACACCAGTCAGGTACAACATTACCAATAGCTTGATATTCAGTCTGAAAACATCTTCCTCAGCCTATCTTACAACTCTACACAGAGACTTTGTCTCAAAAGGAACAACTTGTAATTCTCTGATAACTGATCAACAACCTTTACAATGAGTTCCTTCACGAATTTATAGCTCAAGTGGAGCAGAGAAAGTAGGTGAAAACTAAATGTAGCATTAAAACTCAAGAAAGGAAGAGGGCAGAGGCCCATTCTAATTAAATTTTGTGCATTTATCCATGACACTCTTTGGGTGAAAGAGTGGTCTTCTCCAGGCTTCCATTTACTCCGGTATGTATCTGATGTACTTTGGCTGCAGTACTCTGTAGTACTTCTGGTGAATAAACAAAAAGTAAATAAATGATGCTAGGGTCTGCCATACTGTGAATCAAATGCTCTGATAGCATCAGGACTGTTGCCAGGGCTGAAAAATCTCCCTATAACACGGTATAGAATGCAGACGGTATGGGCACCTTGTCCTTTTATGGAAGAATGTACTGCTGATATGAAAACCCTGATAGTATGGTTTTTTTGTGCATTGGACCTTCTGAGCGATCCATGATGTCTTCAATCTGGTACTTTGCCTCTAAACCACTGAGTTAAGGCTCAAAGATCTTCATTCTCATGCCTTAAACTCTCTGCTGCTCCTTTTCTGTCTCTGTCGGTGAAATCTATGCTTTTAATGGCTCTAGGGGGTTTTACAAAGTTCAAACCCTGTTCTTTTAATGCAAGTCTTGTCATGGCTCCTTCCCAGGCTTTCTTTGCGATTTTGGCCTCTGAAAAATGGTCCTTTCTGCGTTTTTTCCAATGTAATAAAGACTGTGTAATAATGGTGGCTTTCACCATCTAATAACCCTGCAAAACATGAAAAACTGTTAAGAAAAACCATGCATGGAGGTGGTGGATGCAACGAAGACGACGAGAATGGCTATGCAAACTGGTAAGATGGTGGAAGAGCGCAAGGTGACGGCGAAAACGCAGTGGGAAGCTTGCAGAATGGTGGCGTAGCATTTTAACGTAAAATATTAAAACCTAACCTTTGAACGCATATATGTACATGGACGGGTGAGAAATACGATGAAACACGTGGAAAGGGTGACATGGCGGGACCAGTCAATGACGGGACATGCAATCGAATATGGACCGTCTGATCTCAGGAGGAGATCGATGACTGGGGACATGGCGGAGGGCGATTGAATCTGGACCGTCCAATCTCGGGTGGAGATCGACGGCTGAAAATGCATCGGAGGGCGACGGATGGTGCGCCAGGGGTACGGTTGCCTTGGGTTAATTTCTGCGCATCTTCGGGGTGCGATGACCATTGGATGGAGGGCTTCAGATCGGATGGTTGATATTCATATCACGCCGAGTCAAATGTCGAACGTTAACGCGCGATGGGGGGGTGGTTTTTAAAAAGTGACGGAGCCACGTGTCGGGCAGTGAGTGGAATTGCTCCGAAAATAAAATTACCGCCCATCCTCCAAACGCGGTGCGATGGAAACCACTGGTTTTCAGATATGCGTGGCTGTGGGGATCACTAGGTGAGATGAAAGGATGACCGTTGATCTGCGGGTAAATGAACGGTGGATGATGTGATCGGAGGAGTGAACGGGTTGAACAATGGACGTTGTGGGGATGCGACGACCGTTTGATCTATATAGATTGACGGTTTAAAACGCGCCCGATATGGATTCTGCGATAAGTGCCTTCCGCCCTGGCACCTGGTCTTGGCGCTTGGGTCACATGGTGGAACAGTTTTAGGGGGCTGGCCAAAGGGGGCTAGGCCTGCATAATGTCAAAATGTGGGTTTTTCAACCTTTTCAATGCGATTTGAGGCCGGGAAAAGGGTAATGGTAGATGAAAAAGGGGATTTAAACCAAAAAAAGTGTATTTGGAAGGTTTAAAGGGGATTTAGGATGGTTTAGGAGGACTAGGGGAGGGATTTGGGGGTAAAAAGGGGAACTTTGACAAAGGGAAGAAAGGGTCGAAAAGGGACATTTTGCAGGGATACAAGGGTCAAATGTAGGCCTTTGGGAGCACAATTTTTTGCAAGCAGAGAGGCTTTATAATGGGAATCAGCATAGGGGATTTATCAAAGGAAAAAGGCCCAAGGAGACTTCAAGGATGATGTTTTTTCAGAGGAAATGCATTCCTTGAAGGCTCAAAAACATTTTAGCCCCCTGTTTGCTTGTAAAAAATTTATAGGGGGCTAACAGTGGCTCCACATGGGGATGGATTCTTCTTGAGGGAGTCAAGAATTCAGAGGATAAATATTTGGTGTAGGCCAGATTCCTGGTACTTGACCCATCCATTTTCTTTCTTGGATTAGCTGCCACAAATCATGAAGACATCATATCAGCGGAAATATTCTCCCAAACAACTACCTACCCACACTATATTCCTAACGTTTTTTCTTCTGGGTGCATTTGGACTTGCCGACCCTTTACATCATCAATTTTTTACAAGAAGGAAAATAAACCTATTCTATTTCTACCCTTATCACTCCATGAGACCATATTAGACTGTTGGTCTCATATGTTTCTCTACCTACTCTAATATCTGCTGGGATTAAACTGTCCAGTAGATTTCTTCTTTACATTCTACAACAGAAATTGAAATACATCCAAGTCAGGATTAGACTGTCTGACTTGCTGGAATTTGCAGAAATTAAAAACACCTAACTAAATGCTCATAGACTGAGCTTTATTGAGCTTTTCCTACCTAACCTACTCTAACTGGAAATCTCTAATGCTCTAGGTGATACAATAATGCCAATGCAGCCATTCAAGCAATAGAAAAAAAGGGAAGAAGAACTGACTGATCATTAGAGGTAACCGTAGGATGCTCTGCATGTGGATCTTCAAAACTGGGGCCACCAACAGTGGTGACCAATTCTGATGTATTTGGCTCTTGCAAAAGATTAATTCTTGAGGGGCTAAGCCAATCAGGGCCTCCATGTATTCTGTGATAAGATCAACAAAAACATGATGAAAACTTTTTTCTTCAAAGCCTCCCATGACTGGTAGGCTGTCTGCATTCTAGGCAGTTTCAATCATTGCATCTGTAATGTGGCCTTTGTAATCACACTCCTCCTTTTCCTGGTTGGGATTATTTGGCAGATGAGCATAAACCAGGAATACCTCTTCTTACTCTAGATCAAGACAAAGATGTCTGTGGGAAAGAAGATCTCGCTCATCTTCACTGCAACTTGAGCTAGAGGGCTCATTATATTCGACAGTGCTTTCCTCTAGTAACGCGGGCTGGTTCTGCTGAAACGGACTGAACTTTGTGAAAAAATCAACATATTCTTGAGCGGGGGCTTCTTTGATTACCTTAATCCTTTCGGGAGAAGGATCAGGATATTCATTCCGCTCAAGATTTTCTTCATCTCTTTCCTCCTTGTCCTCTACGGTGAAGAGCTGTTGGCGTCCATCCTCTTGGAAATTATAATTTATGTTTGGATATAAAGCAGAGAGAAGATTCAATTAATCTTCATCTACTATCATGCTTTCAACCCTTTCTCCATCAGTATCATAGATGGCCTGCATTGGCTCATCATTTTCTTGGAGTTGATGGTCGTGATCTTCCTTCCATGAATCTACTGATGATGGCTCTGCACGCTCAGTTTCCCTTTGGAGGAAATCATCATCAGACAAATCATCATTATATAAATCATAATTATAAGCAACGTCACCCATAAAATCTTCAGGACTCTCGGCAAGTCTTTCTTCAAAATAGTCTGCAAGTTCATTTTCTGATTCTAACTCTTGTTCATCATACATGCTTGGAATGTTGCTTACATCTTGCAATGATCTCATTTGTATTTCTTGAGGACAAGGAGTAGGTATTTTCCAATCATCATTTCTAGTTTTAGCCTCATATTATTCCTCTTCTGTGTTCAACAGGGTGTTGGCAGTCTCTATCAATCTTTCCAGCTTGCTTTCTAAAGAGACCTGCCTTATTTGCTCTGCTCGGTCTTTCTTTGTAGCCTTTAACCTTTCCTCCCTGCACTTTATGTTGTGTTCAATAGTAATTGCTGCCTCTTGCATTTCCTCTAGGCTCAAAGGTTCTCTTTCTCTTATATGTAATTCCACCTTAGGGTCAAAAGAACTAGGATAGTGCAGTAGAGCCCATCCCAAGGGTGGTTTTATGTTAGCAAGTATTGCATGATATACCTTATTGAACCTGGCCAAAAATTATTGTACTTTCTCACCTGGTTGCCTCTTCAAATTTTGATACTCTTCTAGGATGAGGAGAGCATTCTTTGGGGCCGCCCACTTATCAAGGAAAACTTGAGAAATTTGATGAAAGCTGAAAATGCTTGCCGCTGGAAGGCCTTTGAACCAACTCTTAACATTCCTTTTAATGACAAGGAAAAAATTCTAATGCACACATCATCTTCTTCTATTTCATACAATTCAAGTAAATCCTCAAGGTTTTGAACATGCTCTTCAGCAGTGGCCGTTTTATTTTCTCCATCAAAAAGAGGGAGCTGGTTTATAAGTTCTGAAGGAAGGGGTTGGAAGATAAGAGGTAAAACCAGAGGCTTATATCTTTCTATGAACTTTGTAGGTGTAGGTGGTCTAACAATGGGCTCATGGCTGCTTGAAGCTTATTTAAGGGTGGGAGATACAACATGAGCCTCTTGTTCTACCAGGTTCTTCACAGGAGTACAGGTCTGCTCGTGGTCTGAAGATTGAGGCTTGAGATCTTTCCCATACTCATTGTGGGTCTCATCTTTGCACACTTTATTAGGCTTAAAGTAGGACAGAACATAGTGGTAGACAAAAACAATGAATTCTTTAAACCAAAACCAACCCATGTGTTCTATCCTTATATGAGGTCTGGCCATATTTCCGGTTCTTCTTCCACTGGAGTCTTTGAGAGTTATGGAGTGTGGAGTCGCCAGGTGGATGAATTTGACTATTTGAAGTAGGCTGCTATCCACCATCAGCAATTGAATGCCAATATAACCAGAGATCTTGGGTATTTTGAGTTCTTAAGAGTGTGTAAGATAAATGCACTCAATTCCCCAGTGGAGTCGCCATTATGTTGGGGTTCCCATGTTTTGGCCAGTTTGGCAAGACCAAAAGATGAGACAACATCAGAACCACTTTCAGACCTTAGGATCTAGCCCTCCTGGGTCCAGAGAGGGATCTCTCTATGTAAGCAAAGGTTTTATGTCTTTGAAGCTCAAAAGGTTAAGATATTAGGCTAGTTATAGACACAGGGTTTGTTTGTTTGATTTTTTGTGTGGTTGCTAGTTATCAGGAAGGAAGGGTTCAATATAAGACAAGGATGAGAAAAGAGGAATTTAGGCAAAGGAGAGACACTCCAGGGAACATTCAAGACCATTGGGCAATGGAGTCAGGAAAGGGTTTACTTGCTATTCAATATGCAGGCTTTCAGTTGGGCTAGTCATCTAAAGCATTGGATCCTAAAGATGATTGTGTGGCATAGAATGGTAAGAGAGGAGGAAACAATAAAGATTCAGGACACAAAGTTAAAGACCTGAGATCAGAGAGAGACTTTGAACTCTTAATTCTTCGACCTCCAGCTTAAGGGAACTTAGAAAGGCTTAATTAATTGAAAAGGATCCTAGTGATACAGAGACAGAGTTTGAGACCTCCCAGTGTTCCCAATTCATTCAATTAAATCCTAACAAGAACATCTAAGAACAGATTTATTTAATTCATACATCACCTAGCAGGAAATGACATCCACTACACTAGTTAAATTAACTGAAATCAACTCTTAGATAACACATTTAGTAGAAAACATTAAAGGCAAGGAGAGCAGAAGCATAGGGTACCTAACAAGGGTAAATCCTACGCCAGATTTCTAATGTGAGCCAGTAGAAACGAAATGAAATGAAATAAAACACAGAGACATAAAAACATCACTGCATATTTAGATCAGGATCCAAAGAAATGTGCTTGTAATATTAAAAAACAACACCAGTCAGGTACAACATTACCAATAGCTTGATATTCAGTCTAAAAAAATCTTCCTCAGCCTATCTTACAACTCTATACAGAGACTTTGTCTCAAAAGGAACAACTTGTAATTCTCTGATAACTGATCAACAACCTTTACAATGAGTTCCTTCACGAATTTATAGCTCAAGTGGAGCAGAGAAAGTAGGTGAAAACTAAATGTAGCATTAAAACTTAGGAAAGGAAGAGGGCCGAGGCCCATTCTATTTAAATTTTGTGCATTTATCCATGGCACTCTTTGGGTGAAAGAGTGGTCTTCTCCAGGCTTACATTTACTCCGGTATGTCTCTGATGTACTTTGGCTGCAGTACTTTGTAGTACTTCTGGTGAATAAACAAAAAGTAAATAAATGATGCTAGGGTCTGCCATACTATGAATCAAATGCTCTGATAGCATCAGGACTATTGCCAGGGCTGAAAAACCTCCCTAGAACATGGTATAGAATGCAAACGGTATGGGCACCTTGTCCCTTTATGGAAGAACGTACTGCTAATATTAAAACCCTGATAGCATGGTTTTTCCATGCACTGGACCTTCTGAGCGATCCATGATGTCTTCAATCTGGTACTTTGCCTCTAAACCACTGAGTTAAGGCTCAAAGATCTTCATTCTCATGCCTTAAACTCTCTGCTGCTCCTTTTCTGTCTCTGTCGGTGAAATCTGCGCTTTTAATGGCTTTGGGGGGTTTTACAAAGTTCAAACCCTGTTCTTTTAATGCAAGTCCTGTCATGGCTCCTTCCCAGGCTTTCTTTGCAATTTTGGCCTCTGAAAATTGGTCCTTTTTTTTTTTTCCGCTGTAATAAAGACTGTGTAATCATGTTGGCTTTCACCATCTGATAACCCCGCAAAACACGAAAACATGTTAAGAAAAACCATGCATGGAGGTGGTGGATGCAACGAGGATGGCGAGAATGGATGTGCAGACTGGTAAGATGGTGGAAGAGCGCGAGGTGACGTCGAAAACGCAGTGGGAAGCTTTCATAATGGTGGTGTAACATTTTAACGTAAAATATTAAAACCTGACCTTTGAACGCATATATGTACATGGATGGGCGAGAAATACGATGAAAAACGTGGAAAGGGTGACGTGGCGGGACCGGTCAACGGCGAGACATGCAATCAAATCTGGACTGTCCGATCTCAGGAGGAGATCGACGGCTAGGGACATGGCGGAGGGTGATTGAATCTAGACCGTCCGATCTTGGGAGGAGATCGACGACTGAAAATACATCGAAGGGCGACGGATGGTGGGCCAGTGGTACGGTTGCATTGGGTTAATTTCCACGCATCTTCGGGGTGCGATGACCGTTGGATGGAGGGCTTCATATCAGATGGTTGATATGCATATCACGCCGGGTCAAATGCCGAACGTTAACGTGCGATGGGGGGAAGGTTTTTAAACAGTGACGGAGCCACGTGTCGGGCGGTGAGTGGAATCGCTCCGAAAATAAAATTACCACCCATCCTCTAAACACGGTGCGATGGAAACTGGTGGTTTTCAGATATGCATGGCTGTGGGGACCACCAGGGGAGATGAAAGGTTTACCATTGATCTGCGGGTAAATGAACGGTGGATGATGCGATCGGAGGAGTGAACAGGTTGAACAGTGGACATTGTGGGGATGCGACGACCGTCCGATCTATACAGATCGACAGTTTAAAACACGCCCGATATGGATTCTGTGATAAGCGCCTTACACCCTGGCACCTGGTCTTGGCGTTCAGGTCACATGGTGGAACGGGTTTAGGGGGCTGGCTGAAGGGGGCTAGGCCTGCATAATGTCAAAATGTGGGTTTTTCAACATTTTCAATGCGATTTGAGGCCAGGAAAAGGGTAATGGTAGATGAAAAAGGGGATTTAAACCCAAAAAAATGTATTTGGAAGGTTTAAAGGGGATTTAGGATGGTTTAGGAGGACTAGGGGAGGGATTTGGGGGTAAAAAGGGGAACTTTGACAAAGGGAAGAACGGGTCGAAAAGGGACATTTTTCAGGGATACAAGGGGCAAATGTAGGCCTTTGGGAGTGCAATTTTTTGCAAACAGAGAGGCTTTGTAATGGGAATCAGAAGAGGGGATTTATCAAAGGACAAAGGCACAAGGAGACTTCAAGGAGGATGTTTTTTCAGAGGAAATGCATTTCTTGAAGGTTGAAAAACATTTTAGCCCCTTGTTTTCTTGTCAAAAATTTATAGGGGGCTAACACACTGCATATGCATATTTTACTCAAAGGATAATAAAGAAGTTTGACAAGAAGAAATTAGAGGAGAAGAAACTTCCACCACCACTTGTTGTAAGAGCACTTGAATCAGGAGAAATAACACTTGCACCTTTGCAAAGTGGTCTTGATATCTTGACATTTAGAGTCCCATGCACTATTTTGGAGATGCATGAGGAGGAGGAGACTTGTACCAGCGCTGATGGAGCCATAGAGGAGCAGTCATCATCATCAGTAGTTGGGGAAGTCATCACACCAAAGGAAGGAACCCTTGTAGCAGTACAAGATGTTCCCAAGCTTTACCAAGGTATGCACATATGTCCATTTCCTATTATTTCAGCACATCATATGGAGGATTATGGAAACATGCTATCATGGAAAATGCATGACCTAGGGTCAAAAAACATTGCTGATTTGGAGCAGTAGACTATCACTGTGCTGAGGAACCTTGATTTGTTCAAGGAGGGGATATATAGTCATCCTAGTATATCATTGTTGAGATGCATACAACTCTTGGGGTTGGAGTGTAGAATTTTGGAGGATATGATGAACATTATTCTTGGCAATCCAATGCAAAACTATATGTTTAGTATTATGCATGATCATGAGATAGAAAATGCACCATCATGGAGATCAGCAACGCTGTCATTGAGTAGCAGTGATGAGTTGGGGGCCCAACTATTATTAAGACATTCTGATGAACATTATAATTATGTGACATTGGATAGGCAGATGATTGATGGAGGAAATCTTATGATGAATGAAATATTCCATTATTATGATGGAAACTTCTTGATTATAACTTCACATCTTGATGAGAGGTATTTTCCTACATCTTATTTGGATCCTTATGGGGTCAACTTGGTCATTGATGAGTGGTATTCATTTGGAGATCTCTAGGAGATTGCATTTCAATATCCCATGAAATGAAAAAATAGAAATCTGATTTGGGAGGATGATATTCTCCATTGGAGGAGTAGCAAAGTGGAGCATGGTAGGAGACACCCACATTTGGATGAATGGGTGTGGATGGTGAGCAAGGGGTTGGTGAGCCACTTGCATATCTATGACATAGGGCAGCAGGAGGCGTGGCTGCGTTGGCTACTCTTGAAAGAGTTTGGCCATAATGTGACATATCCTTTGTCAAAAGGTATGTTATGGTTTGAGGTATTGCATGGCACCCATATGTTATGGTAGCATAAGATCTAGTTGTATGGGGAATTCTACAAGTCAATCATCATGAAGTTACTCCATGACTTGTATGATGATGGTGTGAGGAGGCAACAATATTTGATGTTGCTTTGGAAATTCTTGGGAGAGCATGGGATGATTTTATCCAATACTTTTCATGATGTTGTAGGAGTAGGTGATGGCATCATCATGGTGAAAAGGGGCTACTCCTTAGCCTTGGGGGATTAGGAGGTACTTCCACTTTGTAAGGAATATCCCATATATAGCAACATTATGGTAGATGACTTTGACATTTGGCATGTCAAATAATGGAGCTATGAGATGACAGGAGCCTTATTACAAAGGCCAACAACACTTTCACTTGGGAAATTGGGTTTGTTGATGGAGTGTTCCAAGGATCACTTGACATATGATGCACTTGATGGAAAAGTAGGAGATGGGAGTGATGGAGTATTGGATGGAGACATCTATTACCATGATATGATATTCTTGACTTGGATATCCAAGCATAAGAAGAATGCTTTGCATGCAACACATGGTTTATTCCTTTTCATGGAGATATGCCATACCACTATGGAGGGCTCATTCATGGATCTTATTATCAACCTACTCTCAGTACATGGTAAGAATTGTTTTTTTGCACTTATTGATTATCTAACACACTATTTGCATTTTCTTACCATATATATGAAGTGCATTTCTCCACAAGAGGGCAAGCCTCTATTTGGGCTTCATGGTCATTTTGGGACCAACATCAGTGGTGGGGATAGCCATATCTTGAATGGATTGGGGAAAGTGTTGTAATATTCTTTGTATGCTCAGTTGGTAAACAATTCCATTTACTATTTTCTAGTAGATGAGATGAAATGCACAACTAGCAACTTGTTGGGAGACAACTTTCCATGTTATGTTTTGAAACAATGGTTAGAAAAATTGCATTGTGACCACTTGGGAAACTGTTGGTACCTTCCAGCACTACATGATACCTTTAGTATCTTTCTCATTTGGATTCCATATGGTGATGATGTCCTATTCATCATATATGGGGTGGTTTGGGCTAGCATGATTCTTGATTCTAGAGAGAGGATCTTTGAAGATCCAGTTTTCTTCTTGCCTCTTGAAGGCAACATTATTGCAGCCCAAAACCAACAGCTACTCTACACTTATCATAAGTAGAGAGAGAGATAGCATGGGATAGACAATTTGGTCTATCAAGTTCATTAATGCAACCCACCTACTTTGCAGAAGCCTAAGGTGGAGGAGTATTTCTATGAGTTACCATTTTGGAGGGTGACTCATTTTGCATGGATGATAGTTTGGGGATCGAAGTTTCACATGGGAATGATAGTTCCCAACATATTTCAGATTCCATGCCTCAAGAAGGCCTCTAGACAGAATATAGTTGCCTCCATGTATATCCCACTACTTCATGATGATAGCTATTTGGGATTGTCACCAAAAGCTAACTTGTACACTTGGGAGGAGCAACTTGGAGACATATTGATGAGAGAGAATCTTGTTCATTGGAGTAGCTTATCATATGAGGATGCTACAAGAGGAGGAGAGGAGGATTTTAATATTCCTAAATTAGCATACAGCTAATTGGAATATTAAAATTTTGTTTTGCTTCTTATTTGGAGGAATAAGAGGGTATGGAGACCCATAAATATCCTTAGTAGGAATAAATACACTTCTAGTGTGAATGGAGGTCATCTAAAAATCTGGATTGAAGACTCTTAGGTGTGAAAAGGGGCTGGAGCATGAATACTATGTCAACTTTGACCAAATAAACAACGTTGTAATGGAGTAGTGGCATTCATGATGGGACAACGCAATTCTATATGGAGACTCATTGCATGGAAGTAGTGTCATAAATGAATGGGGCTTAGGGTTATAAATATCATTTCTTATATAAGGAAGAGTATGGCAGCCATATTGCATTATGTTTATGTTATTATATTTCTGAATATATGGTTTGTTTAGACATATATCTTTCTTCAACTGTTTAGCTAAGATTGCAGTGTTGTTTAGCACAGGGTGTTCCTGATCGAAAGTCCCACCTCTTTCCTTGAGAGACCTCATGGAAGAGTTTGCACTACATCCCACTATCAGGCATTTGGCCAAGGCTTAAATCTTAATGTGCAGCACAGTTCCTGTTGAGGATTTTGTGTTGTGTTGCAGGGCAGAAGTTGTGGAGGTTTGATTTGGGAGATTTCTGAGCTAGATCTCATTGGAGGGAGGTTTCTTTCTCTTTGGAGGCTAGTAAAGAAAGCCCTGGAGCATCATTAATACATTTTACATCACGCCATAGTGTTTTAATCCCCTACAGCATAGTTCCAGTCCATGACTGCATTATTTTAGTGAGTTGTTGCAATGGGCAACCCAAAAAGGGCCAAAAATCCAAATTTAAGATCTGGCCAAACTGTTTCTGGGTGTTTTGAGTAGAATCTGTGGTTAAAATTATGGATTATTCTGAGCACTCTAACAACCTTTCACACATGGTTCTTCTCCTCAGTAGCAGTAGTTTCCATTAGCAGCAGCAGTAGCAGCACAACATTTCCAGTGCTTAGTTTATTTAGTGTATTTCAGCCATCTTGTGGCTTGAGTGCATTCCTTTTGGAGCCTTGTGTACTTTCATATTTGTTGTTTTCTATAATGATACGACTCAACTGTTTCTTCTCATAGTTATAATTTCTTGATGTTATATTCTGACATTTCCAGCATTTTACAGTTTTGTGCTTACATTCTGGTTATTTCTTAGATTGAAATGTTATGAATGTTCTATATTCCTGTCTTTTCCATTTTGGAATATTACACAAAAGGAGAATCATTAGATCCCTTTCCTTTCTCAGGAGCTTTAGATTCGCAATCCTTTTTGAAGTGCCCTTCCTTTTCGCATTTACAACACATCTTTAGAGGCTTTCCTAGAGATTTAGATCTCCCTCTAGATTTAGATCTCCAACTCAAAAACTTATTTTTGTTTCTGTTCTGGGACCTTCCTCGTACAGATAAGGCATCTCCATTCTGACCCTCCATATTTCTCCACCTCATTTCCTCCAACATCAAGGCTGAGACAATTTCATCGAAATTCAAGGTAGTTGTATTGATACCTATTGCAATAACCAGACTATCCCACAAATATGGTAGAGAACACAAAAATCTGATGCACTTATCTTCATCTGAGATTTTAATATCAACAAATGACAACTGACTTACCACAGTATTGAAGGAATTCAAATGCTCTATCATTGATTCTCCATCCTTCATCCTTAGGTTATACTCTTTTTTTCCAGAGGAACAATTTATTCATCAGAGACTTAGATTGGTACAAAGTCCCTAACTTGACCTACAAAGTCTTCACTGTAGCTTTCCCAACTACATTCAACAATACCGAATTTAAGATACACAAACATGTTGTGCTCTTTGCCTTCCGATCCAACTTCTCTTAGTGTTCATCTGACATTTTCATTGGTTTAGTACCCAAATCTACCGTGATCCACTGATCTATATCCACCATAAGATACTCAATCTTGAGCTTCCACAACTCAAAAATATGACCATTAAATTTCTTGATCTCTATCTTTCCACTACTCGCCATATTCTTTCACCGCAAGAATCGATCCTGTGGATCTCCCACTGAACAGGGTCTACCACAGGCTTGAGAAAAAAAATACTCAGCAACAAAGGGGTCCCCTTGAAGCCGAAACAACTCTGATACCAAATGTAGGTTTTAACCCTATACATAAATATTCCACAAACAAATTCTTAAAAATGGAAAATAAACAATAGAAAGAGCATAAAACATAAAACAAATATACACAGAGATTTTTTCCCTGGATCCCAAATTGAGACTACCAGCTTGATTTTTCATTACATTCCTTTTAGTGTTACAACACACACATATACATGTCGAAACATTCATAAACCCCAATCCATTAATCCTGGAGTAGAACATAACCATAGTTCCCTTGTCCGGATCTACAAAATACTAGTGGCTAAAAACCATCATGCCCCAAAACCATGTGCAAACTCATGCACAAAACCATAGGCAGGTCCACCGACCTAAAATAGGGTCCAAAAAAATTTTCCCAGGGTGTTTCCCCAGATCTCGTGTAGGGGGCTATCGACCCCCTGCAAAACCCTAGACAAGGGGTCTGTCGCCCCCCTGTGACCCCCCCGCTATGTCCAGCGCAATGAACAGGGGGGACTTTCACCCCCCCCCCCCCCCACACACATGTGACTATTCGTGGAAATAATATAACACATACGTAACATATAATGACCTCCGCATAGGCTATCATGGTATTGTTTGATTATTTCAACAAATTCTCCCTCTGTTAGACAAAGTAGCAAGATACCCATTGCATCTCTCCAATATAACTTTCCATCTACAATCACATATTTTTGAGCCTGTACTTTTAGAGCCTTATATTTTGTTCTGTTCATGGTAGGAAGAAAAAAAAAAAAACTCAAGCAATGCAAAATATCTTTATCCAATTTAGAAAAAGATAATTTATATTGAATTTTATCACCTGATTTAGACTTTGTTTGTTCGCCAACATCTTCTTTCTCTTCAAATTCAGCTCACATATTAATTCCCAAAGCTTGAAAATGTAATATTCCCAATTAGCCATGAGCTAGTTGGAATATTAATTTTTTCTTTTGCTTCTTAATTTGTTGAATAAGAGGTTACGAAGACCCATAAATATCCTTAGTAGTAATAAAATAACTGCTACTGTGAAAGGATATAACTTTAGTGGCTTGATAAAGCACCCTTATGTGTGAAAAGGGGCTGGAACATGTAGACTAGCTCAACTTTGACCAAATCAACAACGTTGTCATGGAGGAGTGGCATTCATTGTGGGACAACGCAGTTTTGGAGGGAGACTCCATGCATGGAAGTAGTGGCTTTAATGAGTGGGTCCAGGGGTGATGAAGTTCACTACTTATATAAGGAAGGGGATTTCATCCATAGAGGATATGTTTTAGATTATTATATTGATATGGTTTGTTAAGAGTTGTTTTCTCTCTTCATTTGTTTCGCTAAGACTGAAATGTTGTTTAGCACAGGGTGTTCCCGAGCGGGAATCCCACCTTCATCCTCGGGGGACTTCAAGTGCCTACTGAGGAGAAGTAGCTGCACTACATTTATACTATCTGACATCACGCCAAGCTCCATCTTTCATCTACAACACAGTTTCTGCAGAGGGTTGTGCTGTGTTGTAGGCTGCAGTAGTGGAGAATACATTTGGGTGATTTCTGATCTGGTTTTCAATGGAGGAAGGTTTCCTTCCATTGGGAGGCTAGTGAGGAAGGCCCTTGGGTATTATTGCAGCATTTGGCATCAGGCCACACTATCATTTTCCCCTATAGTGTAGTTTCTATCTTGGACTACGTTATATTAGGGAGGAGTTGCAGGGGTGGTTTCATTACACCATATGGGGAGGAGGTTTTCTATAGAAGGGATCAAACTTTCATATAGAGAGTCTATTGGAGGAGGCTATATTCTTTGCCATATCAGATCACCCACATATTTCCAGCTATATTGTTGCAGTGAATCTTCAGCCCTAAGACTTTCGTTGAATTATTGTATATTGGCGTATTTCTGAAAACCCTCTTGGGTTTATTGTTGGAGGTTGCATGGAGCCTTTATCTTTATTTTATATATATTATGAGGCATATATCAGCCCTTTCATATTTTTTGTATTCAGATGCTGTAGCAGTGCTCCTATGACTGTGATGTAGCAGTCTTCCGACATTTTGATATAGTAGCAGCACCTCATTGTGAGGGGATTTACTCATTGGAGGCCTGTTAGTTCATGTTATATGATTTGTGCCCCATTATTTTGTACTATTTTGATGTTGTTATGATTAATGGAGATGCTCCATATTGATCTCATATCTTGATGTGATGTTTTACATTTCTATTTCCATGTTTATGCACTATACACGTGCTTTTCCCTTTTGGGAATATTACAGTGGTATCGGAGCATAATCTTGGCTTAGCCTCTGCATATTAAGTTAATATGTCATCAGAATAAGGAGATCCTCTCACAGATAGAGAGTGGAGGTATCTTACAAGAAACCAAAAGTATGATTAAACAAATGATAAATAAGACAAGGGTAAAACCCCTTTATCAGGAGAAGAGGATGACAAAGAGTTCTCTAAGCTTCTTCTTCAAAACATGCAAGACATTGCAAGAGAAATAAAGGATATGAGGATGGATAGACACAAAGAATCCCATAAAGGGTTTCTACATGGTGAAGGGCCTAACATTTCTCGTCACTGGAGTGATCAACCAATGAAGCAACAAGTTTCTCAATGCTCTACAATTCCTACATTCTTAGCTGTGGGAAATGGAGGGTTTCAAGAACAAGAAACTCTGGAAGACTATTTCATGGAGTATGATTCTCAATATCAGAGATTCAAGGATCATTTTAGTTTTCAAGAATTTTTTCAGATCAAGGACAATAGGAGACCCAAGCATCACAATAGAGGTGGAGGATTCATACAGAATCATGATCTACACCGAAATATGGGAAGATTTTCCTTACCCAACTTTGATGGGTCATCAAAATGCATTGCCAAATCATGGGTAGATAATATTTACATCTATTTCCAGTTGAACCAAGTACCAGAGATGGAGGCTATTAAGTTAGAAGTGTTGCACCTTGAGGGTGAGGCACATGATTGGTGGCTTCATGGTTTTTTTACATTGGGTCATTCCAATGTGACTGCATATTCAGAGTTCATAAGGAGGTTGGTGGAGAGGTTTGATCGAAGAGATCCGGAGGCACCTTTCATGGGGCTAGCAAAGCTCAAACAATCAGGTAATCCAGAAACTTATATTTCTGAAGACTTTCTGTTATGGTTCCTGATTTATCTGCATCAAGGAGGGTCTATATGTTTATTGATGGGTTAGCAGAACCTCTTCATGGGTTGGTTAAATCTACTAAGCCCACTACCATTCAAGATGCAATTTAAAGGGCTATAGCTCTACAAGATGCCTTGCCAAAAGCAAAGGTAACATTTTAGCAAAAGCCCAATTTTCCATCAAAGGGAAAAGATGAGAAGGCTCCTTTTTCAAAAGAGAGCCAAAAAAAAGTACCTCTTAGTGATGATGTCCGAAGAGATTTGAAGAGAGGAAGCTTTGCTTCACATGCCAAGAATCATGGGAACCCAGACATAGATGTGCATCAAGAAAGGCACACTATATAGAGGTATTCTCATATGATGAGGAGGAATAGGAAGAAGAACCAGAAGAAGGTCACATTGCTGGGATAGTAGGAGAGGATCCACCACCACTAAGAGGTGGGAATAGAGAATTTGCTCCAGTTGGAGGGGCCCTTGCATCATTGAGAGGATTACCCAAGTACTTGACCTTGAGGGTTCGAGGTTCCATTTTGGATTAGAGGGTTTCATTTTTTATTGATAGTGGGGCTACCCACAACTTTATTGATGCCCAACTAGTGTAGAGGAGGGCAATAACCACTGACGATTTCGTGAGATTTTCTATTTTCATCCCGAGAGCTAGAACTATGCAATGCATGCATTATGTTCCATCTTTATCCGTCACCATGCGGACATATACATTTACTGATTACTTCTTTGTGGTTGACATACCTGACACCAATGTGATATTGGGTGTGCAGTGGTTGATTACTTTGGGGAAGGTCACCACATATTGGGAGACTTTGTAGATGGAATGGGTAGATATAAAAAGTGGCAAAAATCATATGATTAGGGGCATGCACACATATCCCTCACATACAACTTCCACACAGAAAACATAGATGAATTTTCACAGTGGAAGCAAGGACCTAACAATCCTATCTATTATGCACATGGCTTTGGTTCATGAAACACTATTGTTTTGTGGCAAACCACCTGGGAGGCCACCTGATCAGGAGTTCGTGAGAAATGTCTCACAACATGTTTCACCACTCATAGATATAGGAGGAGTGTGAGCATTGGGAGGTCATGGTACAGTGTTGAGAGTCTTGGGTAGACTCAAGGAGGAGGGAGACATTCTCCCAACATCATCATTACCCACCCTCACCTCAGATCTTGCACTGAGAAAGGAGCGATAGAGGGAGGATAATAGCCTTCCAGTATGTGACTTTGGCATAGGAGATGTCAAAGGAGGGAGCAGCCACATGATAGATGCTTTATATGATAGATCATCAGTGCTATCACTTTGGAGGATAGTTCCATATTGGAAATCCCAGCTATTGGTGGATTATTCCAAGGACATTTTTACTTTTATGATACTTGATGAAAAACTAAAAGAGGAGGGGTATTCAGTCAGAGATGAGGTAATCTAATATCATGGTATGATCTTCTTATCTAGCATACAAGCTCAAGGAGAAGCTACTACATGCAACATATGAAGATTTTCTCTTCAACCATACTTATTCCATGAGAGCATACCATACCATCATGGAGGGGTTTACTTGGGAAGGATTTGAAGAGGAGATATATCACCAGAGGAGATGCATGGATTATGTGGAGATGGAGGAGATACATAAATATTTGATGAGGTTATCACAACCACCTCTTTCCTCTTTGGGAATGAGAGGGGATCTATCTATGAGCCACTCCATTAGTATGATTGAAGCATATGGTAAGGATCATGTTTTTATGCATAATGATTTACTTGAAGAATATGTGAATTTCTTAACCATACATGTGCAGGCCATTTCCCCAAGTGGGAGAATTATTCCTTATAAAATTCATGGTCAACTTTGGTCCATAAACAATGTTGAGCATGGCCACACCCTAGGAGGATATAGGGAGATGATTTATCATTCAGGGTGTGCTCAAAAGGCACCCAACATCACTCACCTTCTCATAACTTGTGAGAAGAATATGGAAGAAATTAAGTGGTGGGTAAACCACTTAGCATATCATTATCTAAGGCAGTCAGGAGATATACTACGTTGGTTCCACATGTGGGACTATGATCCACCTCCATTATTGCATATAAAAACTTTTGTATCCTTGGTTTTGATCCCCTACATTGATGATGTTCTTATTATTATTATGGGAATGAATGGAGGAAGGACGGGAGGATTGAGCATGCCATTTTGGAGAGAGATTCTCCATGTTTCTTGTGCTTCATGTTTCAGGGAGAACATTGGGAAAACCACAATTTCTTCATTGGGTCTTTTGCTTCCTTGTAGGATGAGTCATTTGCATCTCATGAGTACTTGGGAGGAGCATTTCATGGAAGGTTTGATTGGGAGACACTTGGTGTATGAGGAGAGCTTATCACATGGAGAAGAGTTGCAACACTCACCTTTACAGTTGATTTAGGACAAGCAACATTTGGGAGGGGGGGACTGTAATATTCCCAATTAGCCATGAGTTAGTTGGAATATTAATTTTTGCTTTTTCTTCTTTATTTGCTGAATAAGAGGGTATGGAGACCCATAAATCTCCTTAGTAGGAATAAAACCACTACTAATGTGAAAGGAGATCACTTTAGTGGCTTGATAAAGAACCATTATGTGTGAAAAGGGGCACGAACATGTAGATTGGGTCAACTTTGACCAAATCAATATCCCTATCATGGAGGAGTGGCATTCATTGTGGGACAATGCATTTTTGGAGGGAGACTCCATGCATGGAAGTAATGGCTTTAATGACTGGGGTCAGGGGGGAGGAATCTCACCACTTATATAAGGAATGGAATGGAAGCCATAGAGGATATTTTTTAGATTATTATTTTGATATGGTCTGTAAATACTTGTTTGCTCTCTTCAGCAGTTTAGCTAAGACTGCAGTGATGTTTAGCACACGGTGTTCCCGAGCGGAAATCCAAACTTCATCCTCGGGGGACTTTGAGAGCTTACTAAAGAGAAGTAATTTCACTACATTTCCACCATCCAACATCAGGCCAAGCTCCATCTTTCATCTACAATGCAGTTTTTGCAGAGGGTTATGTTGTGTTGTAGGTTGCAGCAGTGGAGAATACATTTGGGTGATTTCTGATTTTTTTTTCAGTGGGGGAAGGTTTCCTTCCATTGGGAGGCTAGCGAGGAAGGTCCTTGAGCCTTATTGCAACATTTGGCATCATGCCACACTATCATTTTCCCCTATAGCGCAATTTCTCTCTTGGACTGCGTTATTTTAGGGAGGAGTTGAAGGGGTGGTTTTAGTACACCATCTTGGGAGGAGGTTTTCTATAGAAGGGATCATCCTTTCATCTAGAGAGTCTATTGGAGGAGGCTATATTCTTTTCCATATCAGATCAACCACATATTTCCAGCTGTATTGTTGTAGTGAATCTTTAGCCCAAGGGCTTTCGTTCATTTATTGTATATTGGTGTATTTCTGAAAACCCTCTTGGGTTTCTTGTTCGAGGTTGTATATAGCCTTGATATTTATTTTCTGTATCTTATGAGGCATATATCAGCTCTTTCATCTTTTGTGTATTCATAGGTTTTAGCAGTGCTCCTATGACTGCACTGTAGCAATCTTCCGACATTTTGATATAGTAGCAACACCTCATTATGAGGGGATTTACTCATTGGAGGCTTGTTAGTTCATGTTGTATGATATGTGCCCCATTATTTTGTACTATTTTGCTACTGTTATGATTAATGGAAAGGCTCCATATTGGTCTCATATCTTGATGTGATGTTTTACACTGCTATTTCCATGTTTATGCACAATATTCCTGCTTTTCCCATTTGGGAATATTACAGATAATTTGTTTCTGCCGGAATTTTGGCCAAACCTTGACTCTTTATTAGTTTTGTCAGTTTTATGTCTAGATCATATTCTTGTATCCTTACTATCCACTTCCCCTTTTACCTTCAACATCACTCTGAACCAAAACATATTTTACAACAGCATTCGACACATATGCAATCACCTAAGATTGAAGAATATAAACTTTGAAAGCTTTGAGGGCCTTAGCAAAGGCATACACATAATTTTCAAAAATATTGTATTTCATTTATGTATCTCTCAACATCTTACTGAAAAATGCTACAAGTTGTTTCCTCTAGTCTTCATTTTTCTACAAAAGTATAGTTGCAATATTACAATCAGAAGAAAATGAAAAAAATCTGAAAAGGCTTCTAATAAGTAGGACTAATCAACACCAGAGCTTCTTGCAAAACTTCTTTGATTATTGAAAATGACTCCCTTGCAAATGAATTCCACTTCACTTCTTCTGCTTGCTTCAACATATCAGTGATTTCTTTGACAATTTCAGCATAATTTGGAACAAATCTCTTGATGAAGTTTATTCTCCCAAGAAAACTATGAATCTCTTTCTTAATTCTTGGCAAAGGTATTTTACCTATTGCTTCTACTCTCATAGGGTCTATCTTCACTACTTATTTTTAAACAATATGGCCCAACAAATTTCCTTCTTTCAAAGCAAAGAGAGATTTCTTTGGGTCTAAATATAAACCATACCTTGTACACTTCTCAAAGGTTTGTAGTAGATGTTCCAAATGTTCTTCATCGGATTTAGACATGAAATTTATATCATCTAGACAAATCACCACAAACTTATCCCTTTCTCCTACAAATTCTATATCCATAGCTCTCTAGAATGTGGCGCCAACATTCATCAAGCCGAAAGGCATTTTGGCATACATGAATGTGCCCCAAGGAGTTTTAAATGTTGTTGTTTTTTTTATCCTCCTTCTCTACAAAAATCTGATTGTAGCTAGAGGAACCATCAATCATGGAAAATATATATGAACCCGTTAATTTTTGTAAAATGTGGTCCATATTGGGAAAATGATAATTATTCTTCAAAGATGTCTTGTTCAAATTTTTGAAATCCACACATAACCTTATTTCACCATTCTTTTTCCTTATTGGTACAATATTTTCCACCAAATATGTATACCTTAAAGGAACAATTAGTTTAACCTATAATAATTTCTTAAATTATTTCTCAATTGAAGGCAACAACAAGGGATTGATCTGCCTTAGATTTTGTTTAAAATATTTGACTCCTAGCTTCAAAGAGATTTTGCGATGGATGATATTAGTATCATATGTCTTCAAGTCTTCATATGACCATGAAAAACATGAACAAAATTCTTAATCATGCTTATATATCTATGTTTAAAATTTTCAGGCACACCTTTAAATACTCTCACTATCTTGGGTTGTTGATCTGTACCCAAATTACAATCTTCTAAGTCCTATTCAAGGTCTTCTTTATTTGGATTCTTAGCAACATCATCAACATTAAATAAATTTTCTCGAGGTACCAATCCTTTTGGTATTACATTATATTTGAGTTGCAAAATATTTTGATTACCAATTGAATATTTGAGAGAAACTTCTCCCTCTTGTTTCTTTCAAACATCTTCATCTTGGTCAATTTATAAATTATAAAATTCTCCTATCATCTCCAAAAAATACCTAATATGTTCTTCATCTTATAAAAGCTGCCAATGATTCACATTATTGGGAATTGAGGGCATGTGTATGATTTCTACTTCATATCTTAGCCTTTGATTTAGAGGGGGTTTAAAATTGCTGGCTGCAACTACCAGAGTATCTGCCAGCCTGTTCCCTTCCCTAGGGACAAATTTTATATTAAAAGAAAGAAAGAAACTATACACTAAATCCCACACTTCATTCTTGTAAGTTCTTAATTTTGTATGTCTTTCCTGACAATGATTTTTAATCTGTTTGACCACTAGTTCAAAATCTCCAAAAAGTAGATATATTTTGTTCTCCTAATTGTTTGGCAGTTTGCAACCCAAGAATCAGAGCTTCATATTCTGAGATATTTTTTGTAGAATCAAATTCTAATTTATATGAAAATGCAATTAAATGACCCTTTGGATTTATTAAAATACTACCTTCTCCAATACCATCTTTCGAACAAGCACCATCAAGATAAAGTTTCCAGACTCCATTTTCTGTCAGCTTTTTATTCTCAAGTGATGAAGGAAGTTGAACCTGGGTATCTTCAACAATTTTTGCAACTTCTTGCACCATGAAACAAGAAAAATCATCCTTTTCCTAGTTGTACATAGGAGAATTACTTGAATTCTCCTCTGTAATAGTTTTTATAAACCTGGTTTCTCTGTATAATCTTCTCTCTTCTCCTACAAAAAATGGTATTATGGCATAAGTAAAATCCAGTCTCAAAACACCTCCCAACTTAGCCCCCCAAGATATAGAAAGAAGCATCCAAAAACCAGCTGGGATATCTGCCACCACCACATCCATCACAAGGCTTCTATCTCGAATTTGATCCAATGAAACAACCATATCTTTAATCAACTCTACACAATTAACCTTTTTGGAATAAAATGAGTTAATATCCTTATAAGGTTTGGTGATTTTTAAATTCAACTGCTTCATTCCAGATAATGGAATTAAATTGTGATAAGCTCCTGAATCCAACATGCAATTGTGTAGCATGAAAGAATTCACCCATAAAGAAATGTAAAAAGGAGGAGGAGATGAATCCACCTCTTCCACGTGAGGACCAAACATCCTTAATGGTCTATGTTTTTTCAAATTCACAGTGTCTGCCACATTGTCACCTTGAGAAAGATTAATAAAATATGAAAATTTATTTTTATTCATTGGAGTATTGACCAGCTTAGTCAAGAGAATTGGTATCTTTATCTTCTCTCATTCTTTTGTCAAATTAAAAGAATTACTTGGTTTTATTGACTTCTCAGGATCTTCATTTTTCTTATTCAAATGTGAAATTTGTTCATATGAAACATTGGTTTTGCTTAAATTCTCACCTTTTGACTTCCCTTGTGAACTCTCCCCTTGTTGAAAAGTAGTTTTTGTTACTAAATCAATTTGTTGCTTCCCTTTGTCAAGCTTCTTTGTTGGTTGTTGTGGAGTCACAATCTGTTGAGGTACTAGATCGTCTAACACCTCATCATTATTCAACGATATTGATCTCTTCCTTGATATCAAATCATACTTTTTATGTAATTCAACTTGCATATGATCAGTGAATTGTTTACAATATTGTTCAATTTCTTGTCTAGTGAGGGATTCTTCTTCTTCAACATTGACTTGCTCATTATCATCATATTCTACTTCACCTACATATAATGTTGATATTTTATTGTCTTTCTCCTTTGCACTTTCTTATTCTGCCTCTTCATTTATATCTTCTATATACAAAGGAGGTTGGATCACATCTTGATATTTATTTTCCCTTTGCAAGATATGCAAGGGTTTTTTTTCTAAATTGTGGATTGAAATTTCTAATTTTGGCTTGTTTACCTTGTCTGGGAGGGTTTTTATTTTCCAGTTCCATTTTTTCTAATTTATTTGATAAATTTTTTATGACTTTAGTCATATCTTCCAATATTTGGTCATGTGAAACTTATTACTTTCCTTTTCCTTTATCTTCTGTATGTTTCTTTCCTTTATGTTTTTTTGCTGCAGTCAAATTTGCCTCAATCTCCAAAGCATCTGTTTGAATTTGATATAAAGTGGGAGACCTTCTCTGCCTCAAAGTGAAACCAGACTCTGATTCAAAAGCTCTAGCAAAAACAACCTTTTCTCTAGCTAGTGGGGGTTTTATTTCTACTGGAAGGCTATTATACAATTTATTAAGCCTTTTAATAAAATTTGTGACACCTTCTTCTTGTTTTCTTTTAATAGCATTGAACTTAGTTAAGAAATATCCATTATATTTCTTTTCAACCCATCTCTGAGTGAAGATTTTCTTGATTTATTCCCAATTTTTAATTGAGTTGGCCTAAAGTGACTTGAACCACTTTCTAGCCTCTCTATTTAATTATTGCAAAAATAACCTTAAAACAACATCAAGATACTCAACATTCAAATTTTACGCAAAGGAAAAAATGAAGAAATATGTTTCTCTGTTGAGATATCCATCTTCCCCTATGAAACGAGGCAATAATTTAAGGTAATCTTGTAGCATTGCATTCATTGGCTGGGTCAAATTTAATGGAGCATATCTATTCAGAAGGAAAGCAATGATAGCTAAATTGGTGTTTTTATTAATCCTTTCTTGAAAAGAAAATGGTGGAGGGGGTAATAATAATATAGGGATGGGCTGACGTATAGTAGAAAAAGACAGTTGAGAATAATCACAATGAAATGCTAAGAATTCTTGAAATTCAAGGAATGAAAATGAAACTGACTCAAAATATTTTTCTTCTAAAGTCAGTTCAGGAAATACTGAATGAGAGGACACAGGTCCTTCTTCCAAGAATTGAAGGTTTCTAACTACTTCCTCTAAGTGGAAAACTGGAGTTTGTATAGTATAATTGCTACCCTGAGAAAACAAGGTAGGACTGGGAGTAATTAGGGATTTGGAATTCCAGGCCCTTCTTGATACTAGATTTTTTGGGTTAGAAAATATTGGAAACTTATGTTGTGAGGTATCAGACCTTGTGTGTGGTATTATGGAAGCAAGGTCTATGTTGATGAAAAAACAACCTAATCACTTTATTTTTTCACCAATCAAAGAAATTATTTCTAAAAAAAAAGGGAGGGAAATATGGCTTCGTGTCTTCGTTACCCGACAATAGTGCCAAAAAATGTTGTTCCTTGGGAGATAATCTCTGGCTATTAGGAGATCAGTGCCCAAGACATTTACTGTCACTTGAAAATAAAATTATTTGTTGTCCCTTCATATTGTAACCCCAAAATTATATCTTAAAACCATTAACAATATGATGTAAATCACATAAGCTATTATCTATGGTTTTATAAGAAAATGGTTGCAAGAAATGATTTCAAAATAAAGGAGTGCATTATTAAGGAAATTTACTCTTAACTCACACATGTAAATTAGACACTAGCAACTTCATTACTTTATTCTGACAGAAGAGACATACAGAAGGTGGAACAGGAAGAACTCAAAAAATTCATCAATTGCTAGAAAATTTTATGAAAAGATTTATTAATCTCATAAAGGCAAAGTACAAAATTGCCAGAAATTATGAGGCCCAAAGTCCGAAACCTCATTTCTCTCTTGAAAAAGTCTTAAATACATTATAAAAAAATGGACAGTTTTGGAATTTTTAAATTCCCAAACTATTTTCTTCGGTCATTACAATAACAATTAGAAAATTAAAAATTCTACAGTAAAATAAAGTAAAGTAAATATGAAGTAACATTTGATCATGAGGTGGCAGCGGCATGAGATCCTGGTGTTAGCATAAGAAGTCTCTCCTTGACCGCTTAAGGATTAAGCCTTACACATCATAGTTCATTTCAAGTTTTAAAGGGGTTGTTTGAGTGGTGGGATGGCTTTCTCAAATATTTTGAAATGATTTAATGTTCTTTAATACTTTCATGCATTTGTCAAGTTGTGGCAAGTATAAATTGTGTGGGTAAAAGGTAGTATAGGGAGTAGAGTTTACAAGTGGAAGAATATGAATAACTGGTACCTATTTCAGGAAATATTCCTATCCTAAATGAGTCACACAACTATGATGATGAACTTTAACACAAACTCTGTTTATGTTAAGCAAAAACACTTAGAAAAAATATTGCATGTATAAAGTATTCCACAAATCCTTTATGAAATCTTCACTGGCATGTTCTATTACACACATATAAATTTCATAAAACTAAAAGCAGATAATTTACTGCTAAATCCTTTAACAACTTGTCACTCACACCTTAATAGTTGCTACAATTCATATTTTAGAAGAAGATACACACCACACAGTAGATGTTCCTTTAGTCACAAAATCCTCCAGCAGGAAGGAAAAATGTTTTTTATTATATTCAATCTTCAGGTAGACTAAAATCCAACCTAGAAATAGTATTTATAGGTGCTATATATAGAAAGAGAGGAACCAACTCCATCTCTTCTAAAAATAAGGAAAAAATAATTTTAACATAACATAAGTGTCAAAAGAAATTACATCCTTATATCCTTGAAATCTAACAAAAAGGACAGATGGAGAAAGAATAAGAGAATAATTATGGGCTGGAATGTTGAGTGTATTGTCATGCTGACCCTTTTTCTGTTGAATTATCTCCCTGTGTCTTGGGTCTTTAATAACCATGTAGCTCCATCTAATAAGACATCCAACAATATCATAACCACCTCTCACCATCACTTGTATTATCCATTTGGTTATGTGTTCTTATCAATCCTTAATTGGCTCGGAAAAAATTGCTCACATGTGTCAAAATTTAGTTAAAACAGGTGATGCTAGAAATTCCAGTAAAAACCTATAACTGCGCAAAATGTGGAATGCTACCGGAAATTCAGTAGCGCCCTGTTTCTTTTTTAAAAATACACATAAAACGCTGAAAATTCTGAGCTGACTTGTATTCCATGACACCTAGGCTGCTATTCAAAATTTGTAATCGAAAAGAAAAAAGGGATTAGTACCAAAAACCTTTTTACCTCTCCTCTATGTGTGTTGTAGCTTCAGTCAATTTATCTAAATCAAATTTTCTATTAGTAGCTGATGTTCTCGATATGGTTTCTCTTGTAGTTGCCTCCTTGACAGGGCCTTTGTCCTCCTTAGAACCCTTTTGTGTTTTTCTTCCTTTTGAGGGCTTTGAGTGTTGTTCTGAAGGGGTTGGGTTCTTTCTTTTCTTCATGTATTTCTCTAATTTCTCTGTCTTTGAACATTCAGGTTTCCCTTCAACATCAACGACTTTTGTCATTAGGCTTGACTTATGTAGAGATTTGGATTTAAGCCTAAACTTATTGCTATTTTTTGTGTGCCTATTTCTGGTGCTAGCAATAGGTTTAGCTTCTTCCTTCTTCTTCTTGTTGTTGATTTCATATCCAACATCCTTGAGGAGTTATTCATCTGATGGTGTAGGTTGATACTCCTTCTGTAATGTTTTCTGAATATGTGCTTTTGGAATTTCGGTAGCACCTACAATTTTGACTTGTCTGTTGTTTCAGACCTTCCTCTTCTGGCTATAATGTAGACATTTGGAAATGGAAGAACAGGGGGTACTATCTTCATGGACTTGGGCTTGCTTGTTGAGGATCTCTCTCCTTCTCCACCTTTCTTTTAGTTTTTCCAGCAGAAACTTTCTCTTTTTTTCCCTTGGCCTTCTTATGAATGTTTTCTTTTTGGGCCTTTCTTTTTGTTCTTCTCTTTGCAGGCTAAGGGTTTGACTGTGTAAATGGATGTGCAGGTGCAGGTTGGCTTGCCCTATAGAATAGAAATTGGTCCCAAGTCTGGTATCTCTTCCTAAAATCTTCTTCAACCAGAAATTTGATCAAAACTTGATGGTACAAGCTATACTCAGAAACATCATTATGGTTCTGAACCCTTGATGACATCTTGGTCAGGATTTTAAACAAGAACAATGGAAGATTCAATGTCTTCATCCCTGCAATATCAAAAATAAACCTCATGTGATAGAGGAATACCATTTTATACCTCCTTTCACATGTGGGTTATATCCTTATAAGCTTAATTGCCTCAGCCCATTCATTCTAAATGTAGCTGCTTGGGATGCCTTTTTCCTAGTTTGGATCTCTATGAGCATCCTTGAGGAAATTGTTGAGATCGCCTCCTATAATAACTTTTCCCTTGAACCACCTTTCTCCTTCTTGGGGAAGTTTAAAGGCTTCAGCAATGGAGTGTTTAGAAACCTGCAAAGTGAGGCCATAAATGGTAGCTTCTTGTCCTTTAAAAGAGTTAGAAAACTATTGAGCAAACCTTGAATGAGAGCTCCCCAACCTAGTAAAAAGAGGATACCATCCAGACTACATAAACATAGTTATTACCCTTGAATTAGCATCAACTAAATCTACACCCTGTGTCTTTAGTCAATTTATCTTACCACCTATTTTAGTCATCTTCAGAAAAATAAATGACTATGTCTCCTGCAAATGATAGGTGGCAGAATAGGAAGAACTTTACCTTACAGGTGTGGCATGTATTCTCCTTTGGAATCTTATCTAAAATCCAAACTTCTTCTCCAACTATGAATCTCATCAAATTCGATTCCAGTAGCCAAAACTTATAATGAAAAAAATCCTATTTTTTAGGTGGTTTAGAAATTAAATCTTGGTTCAACACCCCATGCAAAGCACCCTCCATCATTAAAAATATTCATGATCATGATGTGCACCATGTGACACACCATCAACACCTTTAGTTGGATGTGTTTTCCTTATGGGAGCTCCAGATGACTTATGGCAAGTTCGTTTACGACTTGCAGTCACCTCCGCAAATTGTGTTGTTGATTGGCTAGAATTTCTAGTAGCACTGATGTGTAGCCAGCCAAATGGTTATGTTGTTTGGTGAAATCACCACAATCCCTCTAGTTTAGAAAAAAATGTACCCTAATACATGGATGAATGACTTGGGGTAGATAGGCATGATGGGTAATGGTTCAATCATTAACTGCGGATGACACATGTGACTCAATGTATACAATGAATTGACCTTAGCTAACTAACTGTAAAATGACACCTATCATTAGATCCTAAAATATTTAAAAGAAAATTGATGTGTATTAACCCTACGACACATGGTAAAACTAAAGTTGATGCTGTTTTTATTTTTATTTTAAAAGAAAATTATGGTTCTAAAAATCCTGGTAGCATCGAAAATAAAAATAAAAATACAAAAATAGGAAATAACAGACTATAAAAAAGGATAAAAAAAACTGGTGCTTCCAGAAATTCTGGCAGTGCCAAATATTTTTTTTTTAATTTTGATTTTTTTTTAAACTCTAATCCAAAAAATAAAACTATGGAATGGACTCATGACTTAGAAAATAACTGCGCTAACACCTGGAATGGAAGAATTTCCTACATCTGCATCATTAGCTTACAGAGACATCCATTCCTTGCATTTTCTCCACAAGTCTACATTTGAGCTGGAACAGTTAGCAAGCTTGACATGAGCCATTTTAAAATATATGATCCTAGAATATGAGGGCCTTTCTGAAAACATGGTTTTACAAATCCATAATGTATTTTTCTTTATCAATTAACAGGGTGTGAGTGGAAGACCCGACAATAACCAATTCCTTTAACATTTTGGACAAGTTTCAAGAACAATTGCACGAGTTACCTTCTTATGTCGAGGTGACTAGCTGGAAGCTGGTACAAAAATTGGAGAGATTTAGATGTTCGGGAGGTAGACGTGGACACAATGAGGACAAACATATCTTTTATAGGTTGAAGAAATGAGTGGGCAGGAAATTTTTTTACAAGAGTGTAATGAATGGTGGATTGATTGACAATATGGTTGGGGGTGATGTGGAGGATGGCGTGGAAGACACAAATGAATTTATTGCTAGCATCGCAGGGTCCATCGGTTGTCGTCACTGTGGGGGGAATCCACAGTACAGAATTGATCACAAAGAAGTGCCCTCGCAGTTGATCTGGGCTACTCATTCTGGTCAACTAGCGGGGTCAAATATTCTAGTGGAGGCACCTTGCCAGTTAACCTTTGGTCACGTTGTGATCCCGCTCATGCTTCATCTCTGGATGAATTTTCCCATTGGTGGTATCCATGATTTCACTTACTCGTATTTTAACACAATGCACCAAAAATGGTCCCATTTTCTCACACATTAACTCCAATCACCGCTTAATACTTCTTCTTTTATTATTTTTTATTTTATGCATGTATATGTATTACTTTAAAATTTCATTGAAAGACATAAAATCATATATACAACATATGAGAAATTTAAAACATGCCACAACATTACCCTAGAGGCTCCCATGTGTTAAGTTGTACTGTTTCATTTCATATTGACTACTTGTACCTTTTGGCCTTAATCCGGCTTCATTTTGGACTCGTGTATAATACAATTTTTACCATGACCTTTCTGCAAGTTCAAATGATGCATTCATTAGACTCTGCGACTTAACACCATTTACCTATGGAAAGAACATTCTTTTGAGTGTTGATAACTAGTATCTGCCACCTTGCATTGAGCATAGGAATGTTCCAATCCTAGGAACTAGTGCATATTCCCTTAAAATTCATTCTTTCCATTGTACTATAGGAATTATTCTATTCCTTTTCAAGCTTTAAATATGAAAAAGACAAAAAAATCATTTATTCTAAAAAGAGCAGGAACAAGACATTTTCTTCCATATTTGATGGAAGCAAGAGTCATTTATGTTTCCCTTGAACAGAAGACTCAAAATAATTATTTCCTCCTGTTAGGTCCCTATATTACTAGTATAGTCCCTTATTTTTGTTAGTGTAACCCCCTTATTGTTATTATTGTACCCTTGTAACCCCCATTTTGTTATTATTGTGCCCTTAAATTATTATTGTTAGGTCGGCTAGGATTACATTGTGGCCCACTAGGATTACATTATGGCCCCATGGACTCCTATATATAGAAAGGAGGTTTTGTAAATTGTATCATCCAAGATTTTTTCATTTATGTAATGTATTGGAGGTTTCCCCCTCGAAGTGGCTTATTTATAAGGCGTTTATATCTCTTTTAAACTCTTTTTGGAGCTGGTTACACAACATTTGGTATCAGAGCTTTGGATTCTAGGGTTTCGCTGCTCCAAGCAGGTCATCATGGAATTTTCGCTATAACTTTGTTTCTACGAAGTTTCAGAAGCTGAAATTTTTAGGGTGCGAAGCCGAAATCCTGAGGAAGCTTTTCTAAAAATTTCAGAGCTTGGTTCGCAATATTTGAGGAGATATCATCTGTGGAATTTAGGTATGTTTTCATCCTCCTAAACAGGTCATCGTGGAATTCACGCTATAAATTTTTTTGTACGAAATTTCAGAGTCTGAAATTCATATGGTGCGAAGCTGAAATCCTAAGGAAATTTTTCAAAAAATTTAATAGCTTGGTTCGCAATATTTTGGGAGATATGATCTGTGGAAGGTAGTGCTTTTTCAGGTTCCTGAATTGCATCTCAAAGAGGTGATTGTGGGAAAAGTTCAATAACTCTCTCTCTGGGCATCGGATTGGAGTGTCGTAAAAATTGGTCACAAGTACATAGACTGTATTTTATTGGCTATCAATTTAAGAGACAAAGGATGAAACAGTGACACGTGGCAAGTCGTACAAGTTCGCTCTACTGAACCAGTCCATAATTAGGTCATTGTGGGAGATTGGACACAACTTTGTCTTGGAGAATCCAAATCAGGTCAAACCTGTGGCATTCAAAAGATAATTCAGAGGGCTACTACAATGATGAATTTTAGATATTGAAGATCTGCAATCACAGAGATAATACAATTTCAATATCAAGCTCCTCAAAGCAAGAAAAAGGTGTGTATTTTTTTCAAATTGCACAAGTCTTGTTTGAATAATCAAGTTAAATTGATCCCAAGGGCATATTGTAGAATAGATATCAGTATTGGATTCTAAAATAGCCCCTAAAAATAATTCAACACCCATTAAGCCTTCAGAAGGCTCTACTATGACTCATGAAGATGAAGAATGGCAACATGACATATCAAAATTACAAGAGAAAATTTCTCTCTCGCAAAGAACAACAAAAAATGAAATGGAAGTTTTGAAGAAAGGCGTGGAAACTAAGATGGATGGTTTGAAGAAAGGCGTGGAAGCTAAGATGATTGGTTTGGAAGCTAAGATGGATGGCATGGAAGTGGGCATGGAAGCTAAGATGGATGACATGAAAGACAACATGGAAAACATGAAGAATGATCTAAAAGCATACATGGAAGGCTTGATGACAAGTTTAAAACCAGAAATGATTCCTAATGGTGAAAATATAGTAGAAGAACCTCATGATGAGAACAAAATAAATGTTAATCGTGATTTCATAAACTCTAATGTTGGCGGGAAGAAACACCATATTCCAAAAATGGATATGAGGAAGTTTGATGGAAAGGATCCTGTAACATGGATACTACAGATGGAGCAATATTTTGATCTCCATAACGTGCAAAACACACAAAAGGTACGCATTGCAACTTTACATTTAGAAAAAAATACATTTGTATGGTATCGATGGCTTTTCTCCCGTAAAATTTTTTTCACTTGGTCAATTTTTACGGAGGAAATGATAGCACATTATGAGGATACAAAGAGCAACACCTTCTTTAGCCAATTGATAAATCTCAAACAAAAGGGTTTAGTGGGGCAGCACATTGAGGACTTCCAAAAATTGAATAGAAGGGTAACTGATATTCTAGAAGAACACAGGATCGATCTCTTCATAGGCACTTTAAAGAATAACATCCAACACGAAGTTCGCGTTTTGGAACCGGATTCATTGGAGAAGGCATTCGAGTTGGCAAGAAAAGTTGAATGTAAAATAATGGCGACAAGGAAGCCTACCACTCAATTCTATAAAGAAGGAAGTGTTGCTACGCCTAGATTTCCACAACCTACAAGGTTGACACCACAACAATTGGAAGAAAAAGGAGAAAAAGGGCTTTGCTACAGTTGTGATAGCAAATACACTAAAGGTCATAAGTGTGCTGAGAAGAAATTATTTTACATAGATTGTGAAGAGGAAGAAGAAAATGAACAAGAAGAGGATATACACCAGGAACCAGCCCCAGAAGAGGAAGAAATGAATCCAGCCATATCGTGTAATGCACTGGCAGGAATTACCACTCCTCAAACTCTCAAGATAAAAGGACAAATCAAGAAGAGAAAGGTAATAGTGTTGATTGATTCAGGTAGCACCCATAATTTTATTCATTCTAAGGTAGCCAAAGAGTTAAATTGTTTCCTATACCCAGCACCAGAATGTCAAGTGATGGTTGCAAATGGAGGAACTATAAATTGCTCTGGAAAATGCCATAACATCAAGCTAACCATGGGGGAATATGTGTTTACTAGTCCAATGCTTTCCATTCCTATGGGAGGTGCTGATGTTGTACTAGGAGTACAATGGTTACAATCTTTGGGGACGGTAGCTTTTAATTTTCAAGAACTTTTCTTGAAATTTTTTTCAGAAGGAAAGGAAGTTGAATTACGGGGTATTGCGGGGAAGCCAGGAAGGATAATAAGCTCTAATGTCATGACAAAGCTTCTAAAAAAAGAACAGCGAGGCGTAATTGCACAATTATGCTCACTAGAAGTTCCAACATCAAAATCATCTATTTCTGCAGATCTCCAACAAGTCTTGGACAATCATTCCAAGGTGTTTGAAACTCCCAAAGGACTCCCACCTATTTGTGATCATGATAATGCTATTCATTTGATTCCAGGAAGTGTTCCTCCAAACATCAGGCCTTATAGATATCCTTACTTCCAAAAGAGCGAAATTGAACGTATGATTGCAGAAATGTTAGAGGCGGGTATAATTCAACCCAGTCAAAGTTCTTTCTCTGCTGCTGTAGTATTGGTACACAAGAAGGATGGATCATGGCGAATGTGTCCGGATTATAGGGAGCTCAATAAGCTCACCATTAAAGACAAATTTCCCATTCCTGTGATTGATGTATTATTGGATGAATTACATGGAGCAATTTATTTTACCAAGTTGGATCTTCGTTCAGGATATCATCAAATTAGAATGAAGACTGAAGATATTCCAAAAATAGCATTTCGAACTCATGAGGGTCATTATGAAATTTTGGTCATGCCTTTTGGCCTTACCAATGCACCTTCTACATTTCAAGGGTTGATGAATTCCATTTTCAAACCCTTCCTTAGAAAATTTTTGCTAGTATTTTTTGATGATATACTAATCTACAGCAGGTCTTGGAAGGATCATGTTGAACATGTTGACAGGGTGCTCAAACTATTGCGGGAGAAACAATTATATGCAAAAGCATCCAAATGTTTCTTTGGAGTACAAGAGGTGGAATATCTGGGTCATATTATATCTCACGAGGGTGTTAAAGTAGACCCTAACAAAATTAAAGCCATTAAGGAATGGAAAGTCCCTAAGACGATAAAGCAGTTGCGAGGATTTCTCGGGTTAACAGGCTATTATCGCAAGTTTATTAAGAATTATGGAAGAATAGCAGCACCTCTAACAACATTATTGAAGAAAGATGCATTTTCATGGACTCCTGAAGCAACTAAGGCCTTTGAACATCTTAAAGAGGCAATGTGCCTAGCACTAGTCTTAGCTACACCAGACTTCACAAAAACCTTTATTGTGGAATGTGATGCCTCAGGAAATGGAATTGGTGCAGTTTTAATGCAGGAAGGAAGACCCATTGCTTTTGAAAGTAGTCCAATCAAAGGAAAGTATTTACAGAAACCTATTTATGAGAAGGAAATGTTAGCAATACTGCATGCACTCAAGAAATGGAGAACTTACCTAATGGGAAGACACTTCAAGGTAAAAGCTGATCATGATAGTCTTAAACACTTTTTGGAACAAAGACTATCTTCAGAAGAGCAGCAAAAATGGGTCACAAAGATGTTGGGTTATGACTTTGAAATAATATACAAAAAAGGGAAGCTAAATGTTGTTGGAGATGCACTCTCAAGAAAGAATGAAGAGGTGGAAGCATTTCTTTGTGCCATTTCTATTATCCAACCAGATTGGATAACCGAAGCAAGAGATGAATGGAAGAAGGACAAAGATGTATGGACACTCATTGAAAAGTTGCAGCAAGATCCTAGTACATCTGATACATTTAGTTGGAAAAATGATTCCTTATGGTACAAAGATCGCTTATATCTTTGTAAGAATTCCCAACTAAAACAAAAGATTCTTCTGGAATTGCACACTTCTCCTTTAGGAGGACACTCGGGATTTTAAAAACTTACCACAGGGTGAAGAAAGAATTTTTTTGGGATGGCCTTAAATCTGATATTCGAAAGTTTGTGGCGGAATGTTTGGTTTGCCAGCAGAATAAAGTGGAAACAATTAAGACCCCAGGACTTCTACAACCTTTATCCATTCCCAGTCAACGTTGGGAGGAGATTTCAATGGATTTTATCACAGGTTTACCTAAGTCCGAAGGAAAGAGTGTCATCATGGTGGTAGTTGATAGACTTACCAAGTATGCACACTTTTGTGCATTGTCTCATCCATTTAAAGCAAGTACAGTTGCTACTACATTTATGGACAGAATTCAAAAGCTACATGGAAGCCCAAGGGTTATTGTGAGCGACAGAGATCCCATTTTTACTGGAAAGTTTTGGACGGAGTTATTTTCTTGTTTGGGTACTCAATTAGCTCATAGCTCATCTTATCATCCTCAATCTGATGGTCAAACTGAGATAGTAAATAAATGTTTGGAAGGATATCTTCGTTGTTTTGTATCCGATAAACAAACACAATGGGTCAAGTGGTTACCTCTTGCTGAATGGTGGTATAACACTTCCTTCCATACTGCAGCAAAAATGACCCAATTTATGGCACTTTATGGATATCATCCACCATCCATCACATCATCTTTAAGGGAAAATTCGAAGGTTCAAGCAGTGGAAGATCACATCGAGCATCAGCAAGAAGTTCTCCAACTCTTAAAGGATAACCTGAATTTGGCACAAAATCGAATAAAACAACAGGCAGATCAACATCGTAGCGAGAGAAGTTTTGATGTAGGAGATTGGGTATTTTTACGGCTACAACCATACAAACAAATGTCCCTCAAGCAAGCAAAGAAGGATAATAAATTATCGCCTAAGTACTATGGTCCTTACAAGGTGTTGCAAAATATTGGTACTATGGCATACAAATTGGAGCTTCCTGCTTCTTCGCGAGTACATCCAGTTTTCCATGTTTCATGCTTAAAGAAGGTTATAGGAGAAAATCTTTCAGTTCAAACAATATTGCCAGAACTTGATGAGGAAGGAAAAATCATATTGGAACCAGAAGCGGTCATGGAAACAAGAACTCGACAACTACGGAATCGATCAATTTCAGAGTATCTCATCGAGTGGAAGAACTTACCCACTGAAGATTCTACATGGGAGGATGAGAATTTTATACAGAAGCACCCAGAGCTACTCAAGCGTTGAGGACAACACTTTTTTGAAGGAGAGGGGCATGTTAGGTCCCTATATTACTAGTATAGTTCCTTATTTTTGTTAGTGTAACCCCCTTATTGTTATTATTGTACCCTTGTAACCCCCATTTTGTTATTATTGTGCCCTTAAATTATTATTGTTAGGTCGGCTAGGATTATATTGTGACCCACTAGGATTACATTATGGCCCCATGGACTCCTATATATAGAAAGGAGGTTTTGTAAATTGTATCATCCAAGATTTGTTCATTTATGTAATGTATTGGAGGTTGCCCCCTCGAAGTGGCTTATTTCTAAGGCGTTGATATCTATTTTCTTCTCTTTTTGGAGCTAGTTACACAACACCTCCATTTGGGATGGGACTTGGTTTGACTTTAGGAAAGTCATAACCTTGTTCTTGAGTCAGTCCTCCTCCGGTTAGTTATCTCTTCCAATCATATGGAGAGTTTTTTAATGCCTCCTACATTGAAAACTTATACAAAATTAATTTATGTTTCCATAGAGCCACATTGTGTCATTCTTTTTTTAATGGAAGTCAACCTATGTTGTCCATTATACGGTGTCTCTTGACTCATTTTCAGTCACCCATACCCAGTCTATCAAGTTATCTTCAGTATCACATCAGCTATTTGGTGCTTCGCTCGTGTTGGTTAAGAAGGTATCAATTAACTTCTTACTAGTGGGTCTGCTCTTATCGACTCTGAAAAATTGCTCTAAGAGTAGGCCTAGAGCTGCACCCTGAACCTATTTACATCATGGATAGGCTACCTTGTGCTCAAAATTGATTAATATCATGGTTCTTTGACTGATTGGCTTCCCTTTTGTTTGACGCCATCTTACATTATCATGCATTGGGATTCATGCGGTACCTTGGTTTCCATTTGACCCTATTGGTGGATTCCTTTCCTTTGTGTAAGCTTTCATTATTGGTTGGCTTAGATGTTTTTTGTCATGCGTTAACCACATCTAGTGTACATCGGAAATGTACTTCAAAATGGTTACTTCATCTCTTTTTTTCCGAGTTCTTCCAAATTATTCACCTGTGGGTTACACTCGCACTGGTTGATATGGGATGCCTTAATGCATTCCTTCCAGCAAATATTTTCCCATCGACTCCAACTCATTGCTCTAGGAACAAGATATAGAGTCCTTTTTTCAGTACCTTAGGGTTTTTAGTTATCAGTGGTAGAGTCATTCACTATTGATAGTCAGAATACACCAATGTCCCCTGATTGGTAGATTCTATCAAGTGTTAGACTTCAACACATTCATTCACACTTTTTAGATCGTACTGGGGTACCTTGATGCTCATCATTATTATCGATGAGTTGTCTCGCATTTTTTAATGATATGCATCAATGATCGATAATAAAATTACTTCTCACATGGTTGAATTCATCTCATTTATTCCCATAGTGTATAAATTTACCATCTATGGCTGATGAAGACCTCGGTTGTGTTAGCATCTTGGTTCACTCAACAATTCCTTCAGTTTTTTTCCAATGATACCATCCACTCTTATATGTTTTGGTTCATCACAACAACATCTTATATGTTGGCACCTGAGTTTACACAATACCACTATTTCACCTATATGAATTGGTACTTATGAGGGTCAGTTATATAACATCAATGATAAAAAATTATTTGAGTATCATTGATCAAAATTTCTTCTATATGTGATATTGAGACATAGCTTTGTTGTGTTCCTTTGCAGCTATGATCATATGATCCACTATGTATTATTCAGTTCTTTTTGTATGCTTAAGTATACATGTTGGATCCAATTTATACTTGATCAACTAAATGCTTTACTATCTATGAGCATGGGTATTCCCACCTCAGACATGAGTCTTCTTTCTAACTCGTGGAAGTATTCCAGCTTCTCACCCCTTATACTTAATATATTTCGGCCATTATGTACCCCTTCTGACCTCATATATTAGGGGGCATATGTTATAGCATTATTCATCACTCATGTAGTTCAGATTCTCTTATATGCCCTTGAGAAACCCCTCCCCATGCAGATATTATCTTATATTAAAAAATAATATTTTTAATTCCATACATGACTCCTCCCCTTCAAAATCACGTACACATGTGGGTACCATAATAATAAAACTCACACATGTTCTTAAAAATATGAAAAAATAAAATAATTTCCTTTTTTTGAGTGGGGTTTGTTAGCTCCCTGTAATTAGTAAGATTGGAAAAGTCCAACTGCAGAGAAAACATTATTTCAACCACTTTGGGATTCTAGGATCTAGCCCTCCTGAATCTGGAGAGGGATCTCTCCAATAAGTGCAAAGATGGATTTATCTTTAAAAAATTTTGGGTAATGATATTAGGCTAGTTATGAAGTCCGAGGGTTTTTGTTTGTTTTGGATGGTTGAGTATGCTTATTATTTGAGTGGAAAGTTCTAAAATGGAAATATTTTCAAAGGTGTGAAGTTGCAAGCAATCAGAACAAGCTTTGGCTAAAAAGATAGATATAACGTTGGTTTTTAGTCCATTGGGCTATGGAGTCATAACAGGGCTTTAATTGAAACAACAAGGTTCAAGAGTGGTCCATGGGGCAAGTAATCTATGTTTAAGGATCTCTTTAAAGTTGATTTTATGGAATGAAGTGATACAACAAGAAGGGTAATTTAAACAAATGAAGAACAAAGAGCAGCTTAAGATTAGGTAAGTACTTTGAAACTATCCTGCTTTTTGCATACACTTAAGAGAAAAATAAAAGTAATCTAAGATCTAGTAAGTACTTCGAAACTAGCTAGATTTTGATGCAATTTCAATAGAAAACATATTAAACACAAGGGAAAACACATAGGATAACGAAGAATAGTCTAAGATCAGGTAAGGACTTTGAACCTAGCCTTCTTTCAACACATTCTTAGGGAAACTTTCAGATATTTTTTTGGGATAAAAATAAAGGACAGGGCTCACCATCACTTCCTTAGTTCATCTCTACTTAACATAAACTGAAAATAACATTCAAGAATAACATTTAGCCTAGACAATAGGATGAGGGAATGCCAGCATTCCTAACTTCTTAAACTGAATTAAATCATTCCTAAACACCACAATTTGGAAGAAAACATGTAGATAAATCTTATCAGTCAGAGAAGGGTACTGATATACAGTAAATCCTAACTCTATGCTTGTTTTTCTTTATGAGAAAAGATGGACAAAGTGAAAATAGAAAAAAAATAACAATTTACAATAAGAAATAACATCACCGTCGACATAGACCAGGATCCCATAAATCAGCTTGTAGTGATGCTTCAAACCAGTACAATATTCAAGTCCACTATTTAAGTTCAACAATCATCTTCACTTCTTAGCCTAACTATTCTATCACAAACAGAGCTTCAAGAGCCTTTGAACATTATTTACAATTAGAAGTTTCGAGCACAAGTATATTTCAAAGTTCTACAACCAACATTTTCTCATCTTCTACAGAAGTATTTATAGAAGGAATGAGGAGTTGGGATATGATAAAAGATCTTCAAGGTCAATTAATACAGACTTAATACTTCTCGGCCTTTTAGGGGCTCAATGGAGAAGTTTACAGATATGTCCTCTGTATTGAATGTTTTACATTAAAAATTAAGCTCATTGGGAGCTTTTGTTGACTTTTAGGCTCTGTTTCATGTTGAAATAACTCTGCTGATATTTTTTTCATTAAGTTCCTTTGGCTGAATTAAATATTTGGCTGCGTTGAGGCAAATATCTTCTTTTATGATCATAACTCAGCCTCTGTTCAAATGATTTGAGGCTACAGGTGGCATTGGGTAGCTGAGAGGAATCAATTTGTCTCTTATGTGGTAGTGGAGGCATCCTCTGTCTGATAGATATTAGTGATCTTCTTTAAACATGTTTAGTTTAATGAATAAGGCTTTTGATAATTGATCTTAGCTTTAATCCATTAAACCGTGGAATTTTTCTTCAATCTTTAGTTCTGCTATGGTAGGTCTTCAACACTGATACTCTTTATTTAATTTAATTCTCTGTGTCTTGTTGATTTGCAGGTGTTTACAGGGCTCATATGGCATCAGTGCTCATGATGTACTGATGAAACATGGCATGGAACCCTCCGTAGTAATTTCCCTTTGATAAACAAAATTCGAGAGGATCGTCATCCTTAGCTTTCATTTCCCTTTATTATAATGGGAAAAAATCTTCGAAACCTGCAAAATACACACAAATGTTATAAAATCCTGCATATTGGTTAAAAAATGCTAAGGAGGTTGCGGTTAGGAGCATGGCCATTGGATGACAGCATCCAACGGTGGTGATCATGCATAGAATTCAAGAGGAGAATGGTGGGTGAAAATAGCGCAGAGGATTAAGTCTGGGTCGTTTGATCTTTACAGAGATCAACGATGGAAATAAGTCAAGAAGAAATAAAGAAAAGGGGTTGCTTTATAGCGAAATGGCAGAAATTGCAAAGAAATAAGGTTTAAAAACCTTTTATGGAGAAAAATGTATTGAAAAAGCATTCGGGGTTTCCGAACGATTCTGGGCCGTCGGATGAAAAAGGGCCTCAGAGATCAATGGTTGTGGTTGATCTGTGAAATCCTTTGGAAGAAGGCGGAGGGCGAGGGTGTAATGAGAAATTAGATCTGAGCCGTTGACCTGCAAAGATCAACGATGGAAAACGCTCGCAATGAATTATAATACAAATGGGTAAAAGTGGTTTCGGAGGAAAAAACCATAGGTTTTGCTTGGTGAAAGGGCGAGGAGGCAGTTTTTCCTTTTTGAATGCGATATGTGTTAGAGGCTGCCACGTGTCTTTCCAAAACAACTTATATCACGTAAATTTTGTGGATTAACATTCGTGCTTGAAGTTATGCGATATGGAATGTCGACCGTTAGATCTGGGGCCTCAAATCTAACAGTGGGGAGCGAGCGCGATATTGGATAGATGAGCGGGAAGAAGCGGGAAGGGCGGTTTCAATCCGAGTCATTGGATCTAAGATGGACAACTGAGATCAAATATTGAAGAAAGCAGGACCCATAGGATTCGGGCCTGTCGGGGTTAATACGGGCCGTTGGATGGAACAAATCAACGGTCAGGATTGAAACTAGGGATGATAAACAAATTTATAAAGCGGAGAAAAGGAATAATATGGGTTGTTGATCTGCAGAGATCAATGGCTGCGATTTGTTGGAAAAACATTATAGAGCGATGCTGCATGTTTTTAACCAAAGTGGGGAGATGCATTCTAGACCGTCCGATCTGGACACATGGACGGTCCAGATGCAATCGAGCTTTCGCCATCGGCGGGGCAAAGAACATGGAGGTGCCAAAGCAATTGATCGTGGGCCATCGATCTGTAGATCAGATCGACAGTGGAGGATGTGTCGAAAGGTGAAAAATTGAGGGTGGGGAAATATTAACGCGCCCAATGAAACATTTCTGATGCGATACAGCACTGGCCATCGGATTGGCCCAATCATCAACGACGGAGAAGGGCTCCGACTAATGAATGAGCGAGACCCTTTATACTATATCAAAACCAAAAATTAACGAAAATACAAAGGTTTAGTTACATCGGGCGGGTTATGTATGAAATGGCTTGGCGCCCATTTTCGGGGCCGTTGGTTTATATGAATAAAACTCAAAGTGACTAGGGCTTTATGTATACTTGGGTTAATCGCATGGGAAGGAAAGGTCGGTCTTTTCAATATACCCATTTAGAATTCTCCGATACGATTGGCGCTTCAGGACTTTAACTCTTGGTCCCGAGCATAGGTTTATATGGATAAAAAAAGAGGGTGTGGGGTTATACAATTGGCCTCAATCGCATCGGAACAATGGTGTGGGGCTTTTCAATCTACCCATTTTCATTAGAAAACATTGCTCTAGCGGGTTTAGACCAAAACTTATGAAAAATGGGTTTATGAATTTACAAAGGGAAATAAGCATTGGGGATGGTTTATTACAATGTTTAAGTGCCCGATTACGGGGCTATTTGGTTATATTAACAACAAAGAACCGGGGTTAAAAAACATAGCGACTTATCGCATCAGAGGTTTCAACATAACAAAATAGACTGGCACGCTCTGATTTCTCCGATGTGATAAGCGCCAAAAGGGTCTAGCGCTTGGTTCTAGCACTGGGGCACATGTGGGGAAGTGGTTTAGGACTTAACCCAAAGGGGCTTAAGCTTGTAGTTAAAAAACTTATTTTTCATGAAATTTTCAATGTTTTTTTATGGAATTGGGGGTTTTGGCAAAGTTCAAAAGTGAGTTTTAAACTTTGTAAAGAGGATCTTATGAAAGGGAGATGGGAAATAATGGAAAATAGAGGAATTCCATGGGAAATAAAAGGGGTAAAAATGAAGGTTAGTTTTGAAGTGGAAGGAAGGGAAAAATGGTGTTTTGCAGCAGTCTTTTCTCTATGAAATCAACATAATTTCTGAGTTTACAATGGAAACAACAATGAAGATTAAGATAAAGGGCATGATGTCTTCATGATTCTTCAAGAGATAAAATTTTAGCAATAAATTTTATTTCTTGAAGGCTCCAAAAATGATTTAGCCACCTTTTGATATAACAAATTTTATAGGTGGCTAACAGTGGCTCCACTTGGGGATGGTGCCTTCTGGAAGGCATCGATAACTTCAGACTTGCATTCTCTGGGAGGTTGATCAGTGCCTTGTCCATTTGGCTGTAACTTTCTTACTTGGATGATCTTCTTTTGCTCTGAAAACATGTTAGTAGCCATGAAAAACAATTGATCTTCATCAACACAAACTTTCTACCTACCCAATCCTACTGATCTAACATTTTTTCTTCTTTAGAGTGCACTTGGATCAGCAAAATATTTTACAACATTTTATTATTTTGAAAGAAAAAATCTAATCTAATTCTACTCCTTATTTCTCCATGAACTCAGATTAAACATTAGAGTTCATATGCTTCTCTACCTAATCTAGTAATATGTTAGGATTAAACAATCTAGCGGATTTTCATTCTCTAATTTCTAAAACAGAAATTTAAAAGCATACAAGTCAGGATTGAATAGGCTAACTTGTTGCTGATATATGGCATAAAAAACAAGCTTCACATAGATATTATTTTACAGAAATTTAAATCAAAATGGAAGGCTTAAGATTTGAAAGTTCTAAGCACTTCCTTCATCATTTTACAACTCTGTTTTTACTTCTGTTTGAGTTGTTCTTTGCTTGTCCTCTGGTTCAGATTTTGAGCTGATTAGAACCAGTTTTACCTCTTTTTTAACTCAAAAATTTAAAAATATTTGAGTCACTCTTGTTTTGAAAACTTAGGTTCAGATTTTGAGCATGTTTGAACCTTTATTTTCTAGCCTAATATATCTACTAATAAGCCAAGATTAAGCTGTTTGGCAAATCAAATTCACTATCCTATCAACAGTCAATTTAAAAATAATTAGTCGTGATTAGGCTATATGAATAATTAGAAGTGTGTCTTTCAGGAGTGGCATTTAAGCTTGCACACTTTCAGATTTGTTTCTCTTTTTTGGTATGGGGCTGTACCTTTATTGTTTTTACAATCTTCCCTCTTTTATTTCTTTCACTGTTTTTGTATTTTTGATTTTTCTAACTTTGAATGCAATGATGGGTGAAATATTTATAATGAGAAAAATATAAACAGGCTTCAAAACATGACATGGATCAAGAGAAGTAATGCTTAAGCATCCTTCCATTGACAGGACCCCAAACAATTCAGATCCATTCAACTTATGCAAGAAAAAGGCATTATTACCAGCAGCGAAATGAATGAGATAAGGAACAAGCCATAAGTTTTCAAATTTTCTGTGCTTTCCCTTGTCTTCTCTCCTTGAATCCCATTTTAAAAATTTGTCCCCAACATTAAAATTGCTGGCCTTTGTTCTTCTGTCAAAAATCTTTTTTATTTTGTCCTTCTTTTGTAATTATTTGTTATAAACCTCCACTCTGGTTTGCTGAAGGTGAATAGTCTGATTTATCCTTCTGATCATGTCATTGTCTTCATACTGAACCTCTTGAATCAAATTCATAACTGGGACACCAAGGTTGTTTGGAAAAATTGCATCAGTGCCATACACAAGCTGGTAGGGTGACATACCAATAGATTTCTTCAATGTCAATCTGTCAACCCAAAGTGCATGAACAAGCTTTATGTGCCAAGACTTCTTGTTGTCCTCCAACAGCTTCTTGATTATGTTCACTAAACTCTTGTTTGAGGATTATGTAAGTCCATTACCTTGAGGGTAATAGGCCATGGAATGACCCAATGTTATCTGATATTTGTGACAGAATTCAACCATCTTCTTTGATCCAAATGCTGTTGCATTATCAGTGATGATCTTGGTAGGACAGCCAATTCTAGAGAGAATATTAGTCTCCATGAATTTTATAATGAAAGAATCATTGGCTTGCCTACAAGGGATGACTTCTATCCATTTAGTGAAGTAGTCTGTAGCAGTGAGAATCCATCTATGCTGGGTAGAGGATGGTGGATGGATTTCTCCAAGGAAGTCAAGTCCCCACTATTGAAACGCAGCCTCAAAAGTGATTGGATGCAGAGGTAGGGGTAGAAACTTATTTTTTCCTTCAAAAAGTTGGCATTTATGACAAGAAATTATCATATTGTGTACATCAAGAAAAAGAGTAGGCCAATAGTAACCAACCCTTAGAATTTTGTTGGCTGTTGTCTTCTAGTATAAGTGGCCTCCACACTCTCCTTCATGGAACTTGTGCTTAACCTTCTCTGCGTCATACTCAGGAAAACATTTAAGCAATATACCACTTGCATTTTTCCAATAAAGACATCTATCTATAATGCAATAGTTTACAACTTTTAACTTCAAAAAAATTTCCTTTGTTTTTCTCAAACCAGGAGGTGTATTCAAATTAAGCAAAACATGAAGAATATCAGCATACCAAGAGGAATTCATAAAATGGTATTCAACAATGGGAGTTGAGATTTCCTCTTAATCATCCAAAGCATTTATCATATTAATATCAAGAACTTCAAAATTTGATTCAACCATTAATCTAGCTAGACCTTGGCCTTTGATGAGTTTAGTGGGCTTTATCTCTAAATCATATTCAATAATGACCGCTATACACTTACCTCTCTTACCATCTATGTCCTGTGTTAGAATTTTTTTCACAACTGAATTTGGGACAAAGGCAATGATGTGTGAGTGTAAGATGTATACTCTTAAATATTTTAAAGCTTTAACCAAAGCAAAATCTTGCTTTTCCATAATGTTATACTTCAAAGGAGCATCTCTCAATGCCTTGCTGAAGAATGCAATAGGATGCTCTTGTCCTTGTGGATTTTTCTGTAAAAGGACAACAACTATTGTATGTTCTGATGCAAATGAAAAAATACAAAAATATTTTGAAAAATCAGGACTTATTAAGACTGGTGTTTTGGTTAAGGCTTGTTTCACCAGTTCAAAGGACTTCTTTGCTTCCAAGGTCCATTTGACCCCTTGATCCTTCTTTAGAATGTTTGTTATATTCCTAAGGAGCTCAACCAAGTTGGGTATGAACCTCCTCAAGAAATTAATCTTTCCAATGAAAGATTGTAACTCCTTGATGTTTCGAGGACGAGAGATTTGCAATATGGCCTCAATCCTCTTTGGGTCTATATTTATACCCTCCTTAGAAATAATGTTCCCAAGAAGTTTACCTTCTTGGAGACCGAATAGTGTTTTCTTAGGGTTTAAAGATATCCCAAACTTTATGCATCTCTCGAAAACTTTTCTCAAATGTTCTAAGTGCTCTTCATCTGTCTTTGAAAACACAGTGACATCATCAAGGTAAATAATGTTGAAGTAGCCCAATTCTTTCGAGAATGATATGTGTTGGAGTTCCCATGTTTTCGCCAGATTGGCAAGACCAAAAGATGAGACAACATCAGAACCACTTCTGGGCCCTAGGATCTAGCCCTCCTGGACCCGGAGAGGGATCTCTCCAATAACACAAAGAAAAATATATATTTGAAGCTCGAATTGAGATATTAGGCTAGGTATGAAGCACAAAGGGGTGTTTTAAAATGATTTGGTTGGTTGGTTGCTGGGTTGGTCATGAGATCATGAACTGAGAAAGTAATGGGAGAAAAGGAACAAAACAACAGGATGTTTCAACAAAGAGGATATGTCAAGAAAGTGCCATCCATTGGGCTATGGAGTCATGAGAGGTAATTACATGCAACAACTAGCCAAGGCTTTCAAAGGGCAAGTCATCTACACTAAATGATCTTTTTAGATAGATGATGGAATGGAACATTAAGGAAAGAAAATGAGAGAAGGAAAGCAACCTACTTTCTGTCTATAGATCAGGTCAGAGGTCCTTTAACTCCAGACCTGCTTGGACATACTCAAAGGCAGCTCTCAAGGGAAGACAAAGGGGCAACTTATAGATCGGACCAGAGGTCATTTAACTCCAGGTCAGCTTTAGCATGCTCCAAGGAAAAATAGAAATGAGTTCAACATAAGGGATCTTAGAAAGGCCAGCTGGTCGCACAAGGATCCTAGTGGACAAGGCTAACTCTAATCCCCAGTGTCCCCAAATCTTCCAGCTTAAACCCAACAAGAAAATCTAAGAACTGATCCATCCAATTCATACATCGGAGAGCAGGCAATAACATCCACTACACTGGTTAAATTGACTGAAATCAACCCTCAGATAACACATTTAGCAGAAAAAATTGAAGGCAAGGAGAGCAGGGACATAGGGTACCTAACAAGGGTAAATCCTATGCCATATTTCTGATGCAAGCCCAGAGGAAAATGAAACAATATGGAAATGTAATAAACAAAGTTAGAAAAACATCACCAATAGTAGTAGACCAGGATCCTGTGAAAAGTGCTTTGATTAATTGATGCAAAACCAGTCATATACACTGAGTTCAATGGCTATTACAATCTAAACTCCTCCTCCCAGCCTACTACATAACAACTACTCTGCTACTCCCTCCCAAAACTGTTCTAACAGTTAGAATCAATCCCTCTAACTGCAACGGCAGCAACTGGACCACAACGGCCCAACAACAACAACCATTTCAATATGTTCTCGGGGATTTCTTATAGGAGAATGGGAATAATAGGGGTAGACAAAAATTAAATGTGTCCATTTAAGATAGAGTGATGGAAGAGTTCGAGCCCATTCTTCTTAATGGCAATCTGCTTCGCTGTATGTACTCTGTAATCTACTCTGGGAGACTCTGTCAGGCCAAGATTGACCTCTGGTATTTCTTTGGAGTTCTTTCAGGTGTCTGGAACTCTGCGTTGCCTTCTAAATTGGATTAAATTCTGCAGGCCTTCTCCATACATCCATTACCGCGGCTTTGACAGTCTTAAATAAGCCTCTATTCGTAACATTCGTTTTAAGGGCTCGAGGAGGCATGGCGGGCGTTGTAGGAATGGTGTACGTCTGGAGAAAAAGTTCTGCTGGAATTAAACACAGATAAGACTGTTGCGTGTGCGTTGGTCTTCAAACTGCGCCTTTCATTTGAATTGCGGAGTCAAACATTAATAACATCAATAATAACCTTAACCCCCTCTGAATCACTCCTGTTGATCCGCTGGTAGATGTTGAAATGGCCTCTCTGTTCTATCTGCACAATGAAATAAACCTGTTACAAAACCCGGGCAGTGGTGGTGCAGGCATGCTTCGGAAGCCTATGGAAGCGATGGTGGGGCAGTTGAGAGCAGTAAAAACGATGCAAGGTGGCGGAAGAAACGGTTAAGCGGCGGTGGTGGAGTGGTGGCTTTTCATTGAACAATAGTGACCAGATGTAACGAAATGGTGGAAATTATGAACAATAGGGTTTGGTGGTAGAATGCAACGTAGACCGTTAGATCACGGTCAGGGGACAAATATCAACAGCAGAGATTGAGCAGCTATATGAAAGTGGGTGGAAACGACCATGAAATATAAGACTTTAGTGCAAAGTCTTAAACTTTGGACTTTGAACAAAATACAAAGAAATGTGAAGGAAATGCAATGCAGTACGATGAGGTGGGACCCAGCCAGAGGCGGAGGGCGATCAAATCTCGACCGTTGGATCTTAGACCCGATGGACGGTCAGGATCGAATCGGGAAATCGCAATCGGAGGAGGGACAAGGGTGTCACTTTTCAAAGTTCAGATTATGATCGGCAATGGGAGCGCGATTGAGCGCTGACCGTTAGATCCGGAGATCAGGTCAATGGCTATCGTTCAATCGGAGGGAGAGTGCGATCGGGGATCGGAGGGAAAGGCTTGCGATTGATCGGGGATCGGAGTGACGGGCTTGCGATTGCGATTGGGTGGAGAAAGCGATGGCCGTCAGATCGGCGGGGAGACGAACGGCTAGGATTTGATCGGAGCAATCGCAATTGGGGGGCGCGGAAGAGGGAGTGCGATTGAACGTCGCGATTGCGACGGAGCGATTAGCGCTCCGCCGTCGGATCTTCATGAAAGATCAATGGCCTAAAATGAGTCGCGGGACTTATGAACAAAATACAATCGCGTCGGAGTTTTCGGCTGTAACAAAGGAAATGCACCCGCCTGATACTCCGATTGCGATTGGCTCCCAAGGCTTTAAGCGCTTGGTCTCGGGTAACGGTTACGTGGGGAAGTGGTTGAAAGGGGCTGGCGGGAAAGGAGCTAAGCCCTATTATAAAGTGGAAAAGTGGGTTTTTAGCCCATTTTAAATGTATTTCAAGCTTGGGAAACGGTAACGATAGAGGAAGATAAGGGAAATAAGGGGAAATTTAGCCAAACAAAAGGCAAGGGTAGAATTGAAAGGGGATTTTGGGAGGTTTAGAGGGTAAAAAGGGAAATAGAAGGGGAGATAAGGGGGGAATAAAATAGAGACTAAGTGGAGGTGAAATAAGGGGAAAGGAGGCCTTTGGGCATTTCTTCACAAACAGAGAGGTTTTATAATGGAAATCAGCAAAGGGGACTTTATCAAAGGAAAAAAGGCACAAGGAGGCTTCAAGGATGATGTTTTTTCAGGGGAAATTCATTCCTTGAAGACTCAAGAACATTTTAGCCCCCTATTTTCCTGTCAAAAATTTACAGGGGGGCTAACAGTGGCTCTAAATGGGGATGGCTTCTTCTTGAAGGAGCCAAGAATCTAGAAAATGATCTTTGGTGTAGCCCAAATGCCTGCTGCTCAGCACATCCATTTCTTTCTTCGGGTCAGCTGCTACAAATCATGAAAATATGATATCAGCAGTACAATTTCTCCCAAACAACTACCTACCCACACTATAGTCCTAACATTTTCTTCTGGGTGCATTTGGACTAGCAGACCCTTTACATCATCAATTTTTCACGAACAGGAAAATAAACCTATTCTACTTCTACCCTTATTACTCCATGAGACCAGATTAGACTGTTGGCCTCATAGCTTCTCTACCTAATCTACTATCTGATAGGATTAAAATATCTAGCAGACCTCTTCTCTACATTCTAAGACAGAAATTGAAAGCATTCAAGCCAGGATTAGACTGTCTGACTTGCTGGACTTTGCGGAAATTAAAAGACAATTGACTACATGCTCATAGGCTGAGCTTTATTGAGCTTCCTACCTACCCTACTCCAACTGGAATATTTACAGTCTAGCTTACAAACATTGTCTTCCAATGAAACCAGTCCTTCAAGTGATCCCATGACTGGTCTTTCTTTCTCAACTCTTTGAGCAGGCTGGATAGGCAGGGCAGCTCCCACTCTTTTTGTTCAATAACAGCAGCTTTGAAATTTTTTATTTCTATCTACAAAATGCTGCTCAAAAAGACCTTTGATCCTTCTTCAAATGTTTGCAGGAAATGTGCATAAGGATCATAAAAGGATACCTGGCTATGAATATCTGGCAGGCTGGCTTCAACCAGGATCTCTTCTTCTTCCACTGGATGGAGAAAAAGAATCTCTTGGAGTAGAATGTCTCCTTCATCTTCTAAACTTGAGAACTCATTGTATATTGCAGCTGAGTCCTCTTGGAGCTCTGATATGTTCTGCTCTGATGTGCTGGGCTCCATGAAAAGATCTATGTATTCTTGAGCAGTGGCTTTTTCCATCGCTTCCTCCTTTTCAAGAGAAGGCCCATTATTTTCATCTTGCTCAAGAATTTCTTCTTTGCTTTCCTCCTCGTCCTCCAAAAGGAAATACTGTTGATCTCCACTCTTACTGATGATCTGTGGTAAAGTGGAATAAAGATTCAAGGAATCTTCATCTGCTATTATACTGTCGTAGCTCTCTCCATCAGTGTCATAAATAGGCTAGCTCGACCAAGTCAGCCATTCTGGATGCTCAGCAGGTCTTTCATTGTCCTGATCCACAGAGGAGTCTTCAGGATCTGAATCATCAAACTCAAGAGATGAATGAGAAGGAGTGTGTGTTCTACAAAATATTTCGGAGGTGGACCACCGGTTTAATATCCGATCAATCTCTTCTTCTGTCAAAAGAGGGGTTTCCCTCTCGTCATGGACAGAGGAACAACAGTCCTCTTTCTCTTGTGTTAGCTGATTTGGAGGCGGGATGTTTACTTGAGCCTCTTCTTCTCCATCAGATTCTGCCTCTTCTACGTGGTCTCTTGTTTCCTCAAGGCAGCGTTCACTATCAGCCTTTGCTATTAGGTCCTGATCTTCTCTAGTCAGCATAACAGAAGACATAGGTAAGCAATCAGGCGGTTTCTGATCACTTTCCTCTTCGTCTTCTATAGATTCTTGAGCATCATACATGTCTTGCTCATCTCCTCGGTCTTGAGTTTGTTCTTGTTCTAGAAGAGGCATGGGCTGTTCTAAATAATCATCATTTGCATTCAGATTAGCCATGTACATTTCCAGCACTTTTCCAAATGTTTCTGTTAATTCATTTAATTGATCTTACAAAGCATCATACTTTTTATCCCTGTCCATGTTTGGATTCATGCTTATGAAAAGAAGGCTATTGTTTCTTCTCAACCAGTTCAGAGTCTTCTACCAGTGGAGTCATTTGGTCTTTTGGAAGTTATGGAGTGTGGAGTCGCCAGGTGGATGTATATGAATGTTTGAAGCAGGATGCTGTCCACCATCAGCAATGAGATGCCAATCTAAAGGCAAAGTGGTCTCATCCCCAGTGGAGTCGCCATTATGTTGGAGTTCCCATGTTTTGGCCAGATTTGCAAGACCAAAAGATGAGACAACATCAAAACCACTTCTAGGCCCTAGGATCTAGCCCTCCTGGACCCAGAGAGGGATCTCTCCAATAACACAAAGAACAATATATCTTTGAAGCTCGAATTGAGATATTAGGCTAGGTATGAAGCACAAAGGGGTGTTTTAAAATGATCTGGTTGGTTGGTTGCTGGGTTGGTCATGAGATCATGAACTGAGAAAGTAATGGGAGAAAAGGAACAAAACAACATGATGTTTCAGCAAAGAGGATAGGTCAAGAAAGTGCCATCCATTGGGCTATGGAGTCATGAGAGGTAATTACATGCAACAACTAGCCAAGGCTTTCAAAGGGCAAGTCATCTACACTAAAGGATCTTTTTAGATAGATGATGGAATGGAACATTAAGGAAAGAAAATGAGAGAAGGAAAGCAACCTACTTTCTGTCTGTAGATCAGGTCAGAGGTCCTTTAACTCCATAACTGCTTGGAAATACTCAAAGGCAGATCTCAAGGGAAGGACAAAGGGGCAGCTTATAGATCGGACCAGAGGTCATTTAACTCCAGGTTAGATTTATCATGCTCCAAGGAAAAACAGAAATGAGTTCAACAGAAGGGATCTCAGAAAGGCCAGCTGGTCGCACAAGGATCCTAGTGGACAGGTCTAACTCTAATCCCCAGTGTCCCCAAATCTTCCATCTTAAACCCAACAAGAACATCTAATAACTCATCCATCCAATTCATACATCAGAGAGTAGGCAATAACATCTACTACACTGGTTAAATTGACTGAAATCAACCCTCAGATAACACATTTAGCAGAAAACATTGAAGGCAAGAGCAAGATGTAGATTTTCTTTAGAGTAAATCCTGTACCTTATTCTGGAGTACAAACTGGAGGAAAATGAAACAATATGGAAATGTAATAAACAAAGTTAGAAAAACATCACCAATAGTAATAGACCAGGATCCTGTGAAAAGTGCTTTGATTAATTGATACAAAACTAGTCATATATACTGAGCTCAATGGCTGTTACAATCCAAACTCCTCCTCCCATCCTACTACAAAAAAAATACTCTGCTACTCCCTCCCAAAAATGTTCTAACAGTCAGAATGAATCCCTCTAACTGCAACGGCAGCAACTGGACCACAACGGCCCAACAACAACAACCCTTTCAATATGTTCTCGAGGATTTCTTATAGGAGAATGGGAATAACAGGGGCAGATAAAAATTAAATGTGTCCATTTAAGACAGAGTGATGGAAGATTCCGAGCACATTCTGCTTAATGGCAATCTGCTTCGCTGTATGTACTCTGTAATCTGCTTTGGGAGACTCTGTCAGGCCAAGATTGACCTCTGGTATTTCTTTGGAGTTCTTTCAGGTGTCTGGAACTCTGTGCTGCCTTCTGAATTGGATTAAAGTCTGCGGGCCTTCTCCATACCTCCATTACTGCGGCTCTGACAGTCTTAAATAAGGCTCTATTCGTAACATTCGTTTTAAGGGCTCGAGGAGGCATGGCGGGCGTTGTAGGAATGGTGTACGTCTAGAGAAAACGTTTTGCTGGCATTAAACATAGATAAGACTATTGTGTGTGCGTTGGTCTTCAAACTATGCCTTTCATTTAAATTACGGGGTCAAACATTAATAACATCAATAATAACCTTAACCCCCTCTGAATCACTCCTGCTGATCCGCTGGTAGATGCTAAAATGGCCTCTCTGTTGTATCTACACAATGAAATAAACTTGTTACAAAACCCAGGTAGTGGTGGTGCAGGCATGCTTCGGAAGCCTGTGGAAGCGGTGGTGGGGCAGTTGAGAGCAGTAAAAACGATGCAAGGTGGCAAAAGAAATGGTTAAGCAGCAGCGGCGGAGTGGTGGCTTTTCATTCAAAAATAGTGACCAGATGCAACGAAATGGTGGAAATTATGAACAATAGGGTTTGGTGGTAGAATGCAGCACAAACCGTTAGATCACTGTCATGGGACAAAGATTGACGGCAGAGATCGAGCAGCTATATGAAAGTGGGTGGAAACGACCATGAAATATAAGACTTTAGTGCAAAGTCTTAAACTTTGGACTTTGAACAAAATACAAAGAAATGTGAAGGAAATGCAATGCAATACGATGAGGTGGGACCCAGCCGGAGGCAGAGGGCGATCAAATTTCGACCGTTAGATCTTAGACCCGATGGATGGTCAGGATCGAATCGGGCAATCGAAATCGGAGGAGGGACAGGGGTGTCACTTTTCAAAGTTTCGATTGTGATCGGCGGTGGGAGCACGATTGAGCGCTGACCGTTAGATCTGGAGATCAGATCAACGGCTATCGTTCAGTCGGAGGGAGAGTGTGATCGGGGATCGGAGGGAAAGGCTTGCGATTGATCGGGGATCGGAGCAACGGGCTTGCGATTGCGATTGGTTGGAGAAAGCAATGGCCATCAGATCAGTAGGGAGACGAATGGCTAGGATTTGATCGAAGCAATCATAATCGGGGGTCGCAGAAGAGGGAATGCGATTGAACACCGTGATTGCAACGGAGCGATTAGCGCTCCGCCGTCGGATCTTCATGACAGATCAATGGCCTGAAACGCGTTGCAGGACTTATGAACAAGATACAATCGCGTTGGGGTTTTCGGCTGTAACAAAGGAAATGCACTAGCCTGATACTCCGATTGCGATTGGCTCCCAAGGCTTTAAGCGCTTGGTCCCGGGTAACGGTTACGTGGGGAAGTGGTTGAAAGGGGCTGGCGGGAAAGTAGCTAAGCCCTATTATAAAGTGGAAAAGTGGGTTTTTAGCCCATTTTAAATGTATTTCAAGGTTGGGAAAGGGTAACAGTAGAGGAAGATAAGGGGAATAAGGGGAAATTTAGCCAAACAAAAGGCAAGGGTAGAATTGAAAGGGGATTTTGGGAGGTTTAGAGGGTAAAAAGGGAAATAGAAGGGGAGACAAGGGGGGAATAAAATAGAGACTAAGTGGGGGTGAAATAAGGGGAAAGGAAGCCTTTGGGCATTTCTTCACAACAGAGAGGTTTTATAATGGAAATCAGTAGAGGGGACTTTATCAAAGGACAAAAGGCATAAGGAGGCTTCAAGGATGATGTGTTTTCAGGGGAAATGCATTCCTTGAAGACTCAAGAACATTTTAGCCCCCTATTTGCCTATCAAAAATTTACAGGGGGGCTAACACTATGTCCATGGCTCTTTGTAATGTTGCACCAGCATTCATTAGACCTAAAGGCACTTTCACATACATGAAAGTGCTCCAAGGTGTAGTGAATGTTGTCTTTAGTTGATCATCACGGTGGACTAAGATCTGATTGTACCCTGAATAGCCATCCAGCAATGAATTTTTTTTGGAACCAACTACCCTTTGTAAAATATGTTCCATCTTGGGAAAAGGGTAGTTGTCCTTGAGTGAAGCTTTGTTTAAATCTATAAAGTCTATACAAAGCCTAATCTCTCATTTTTTCTTCCTAATTGACAAAAGATTAGACACCCACTCAGAATATCTAATAGGGACAATAATACCAGCTTCATACATTTTCTTGATCTCCTTCTCAACCAAACGTAACTGAACAGGGTTAATTCTATGCAGCTTCTTTTTGAATGGCTTTTGGTTTTCCTTGAGAGGGATTTTGTGCTGAATTATTTCAGTGTCATAGGATTTCATATCTTCGTAACTCCACGCAAAAACATCAAAAAATTATTTAAACAGCTCTATGTATTTGAGTTTAATGTGAGCTGGTAAAGCCTTAGACAGTTTTATCATCACTGGTTTTAGTTCAATGCCTATATTTCACTCCTCAACTTCAGTCTGTACAGGCTCCAGTTTTGGCTTCTTGGCCACATCATTGAAATCAAACAACTCTTCTAAAGGGGAAAGACCTTTCGGAAAACTTTGATTTTTAGACTGCAGGGTTTCCAACTCCTCTGTTTCCAAAGCTGCAATCATCTCTGTTTTGTTTTTAAGTTTGCTAGACAGTAGATTTATATTGACAACCTCAGGAGACTGTTCTTCTTCACCAAGAAAATTTTCTTCACTATTGCAGTCTGTTTCATAATCTGAATCCGAACTATGTAGTTCAAATTCATTTCTGAATTGCATGAATTCTTCTATTTGTTTGTCTTCGTCAAACACCTGCCAATATTTTTCGTTATCAGGAACGACTGGTCTAAATTTAATCTGAGTTGTGCATTCTTTGGTTTTGTATGGCGTTAAGCATGTTCTAGCAGCAAAATCTAAGCTGTGGGCTGTGATATTTCTTTTTCTTGGAACAAAAATTAACTGGGACGCCTCAAAAGTTTTCAAAATGTCCACAACGTCATTTCGATAGGCCCTAATTCTAGGGTGATTAGCATTGTATTCCCCGTTTAATTTCCCAATGATTAATTCAGAATCCCCATGCACTTTGATTCTTTTGGCTCCTAACTTTTTCAACATATGTAAGCCTAAAAGCAGGGATTCATATTCCGCTATGTTATTTGAACACTGAAAGTTTAATCTACAGGAAAGGCTTTTTGTGTGGTTGTTCTCAGTGTTGCGTATCTAGACACCTGCACCAGCATTGCTCCTAGTGCAGGACCCATCAAAGTACGTACGCTACAGAGGATTAGTCTCGGGTTTATCAGCTTGAATATGATCCTCTTCAACTAACTTTCTCTCGAATTGTTCTTGATTTCTAGCACTTAGTTGAGTTTTGTTTAAATCCTCGGGTTTTTCATTATATTGAGGAATGATTTCTTGACTCTCAAGGTTAAAAAGAAATGGACGCATGATTTGTAGCTCAAGACCCAAGTTTGGTTTGCTGTGGTTTAAAGGTTCGGAAAACTGTTTTGACAGTTCTGTGTTGTTGCCCTCATCTTCTCTATTAGCCATTAATTCAGTTAAAGTGACTTTTTCACTGAATCATTCATGGTTAAACAAAATAAAAGAATCGATGCATGTATTTACAAAATAAAGAGGAGATTTTTGCGGTCTGTCCTGGCTAGTAACCATGTACTACATATGAGACTCCTTGTAAAGTCTTCTTGTCTGATTGAAAACAGGGATGGTCGCATAGGTCATGTCCATCTGCATAGTCCCTTGTAACTTAGCCCCCCAAGATCATGATAACAACATTCCATACTTTGGGGGAACATCAGCCACAACAATTTCCATTACTAAACACTTGGCTGGAATCTGTGCTAAGTTAATGCAGAGGTATTTTATCAATCCTATACATTTCACTCTGCTTGAGTCAAAGGAGTAAAGGTCTTTATAAGGTCTGGTGATTTCTAGACCTAGGCTCTCCATTACAGCTTTTGACATTAAATTGTGAGAGGCTCCTGAATCATGCATAGCGTTGTGCAAAATCTTGTCATGAACATTTAAACTTACATAAAAAGGAGGAACAAGTCCCTCTTGATATCTACCTTCAATCTTGGGACCAAAAATGAGCTCTGGTTGGTCATCATTAAGATTTACTGTGTCATTATTATCTTCTATGTTTAAAGCCATTAAAATTTGGGTCCTATATATTTTAGGCAGCTAGCTCAGAGAGAGGAACAGAGATTTTAATTTTGAAAATTTCCTGCTCGAGGCTGAAAGGAATTTGACCCTTTGAAGTGCTTGTCTCAGCCTTATTAGCTGCCACTCTGTCAGCAAAATCTATTTGCTGACTTGCTCTATTTACATTTGAAAAAATGGTTTTAACAGGAGTACTAGTTGAAGTGTTAGTACTGCTAAGGTCTGCACTATGTTTTGTACTATTTTGAGTGCCTTTCTCTTTACCTTTATCAGAATTTACAGCTACTGTCTTGTCTTTCTGTTTTACAATTTTGGGTTTATTTATAGTGCTGTTTTGTGAAGATTTGTCAGAGGTTTTGGTTTTGGGAGTTTCTTGGTTGGTTTTGCTTCTAAGGTTATATTCCCTTTGAGATTCTATGATGACATTTTCCATGTCTTGATAATAACTTTCATCCTCATCTCTTTTGTCATCATAGGGTGTGTAAAGACCTTGTTTTCTATCATAATTAATCTCAAAGTCATCATTATCTACTCCCAAAATATTGATATCATCCTCCTCTGTTTTCTCATCTATTTCCTCAACCTCACTCACGTAGTTTTGATGAAAGGGAGGAGTGATCTTTTGATCGTCCTCTCTTGGTCTGTTTGGAGGTTGGTTTCTTCTAAAATTCTGATTCTGGTTCAGGTTTCTATTTTGAGGGGAAGTTTGGTTTTGACTTTCTTGTGCTCTCTCAAGAATGCTCATTTTATTCATCATCTCCTCCATCATTCTTTCCATGTTTGAGCTGGAAGTAGAAGGTTTAGTTTCCTCTCTGAAGGACACTCTCTTCTCATTCTTCATTTTGCTCTTTTTTCCATTAAGTTAACTTCCACAGCAAGAGCCCCTTTTTTCATATCTTCAAGGGTTAAAAGGTCTCTTTCTCTCAGCTGATAGAACATATTAGGGTCAAACCCTTCAGGAAACTTGTTTAGAGCTGAGCCTTGTGGAGGTTTTAGATCTAGGGAAAGTTCATTATAGACACTGTTAAATCTGGTACAATAAGCTTGTACACTTTCCCCAGTGTTTCTGTGGAGGTTCTTGTAATCAGAAAGTATTTGGAGAGGATTCTTCTTCACTTCCCATTTGTTCAATAAAGTCTGATGGAAGGCTTGGAGATCATTTATACTGTTGGGGGCTAAGCCTTTAAACCATTTTCTTACTTCTCCCCCCAAATTTTTAGAAAATAGTTTAAGTTTGACAAAATCATCATCAATTTCATTTCTGTCAAAGTAGTCATTCATCTTATCCACATGTTGTGATGCAGTAATAGAATTACTAGCATCATATAATGGTATTTTGGACTGATAGTCCTGTGGAAGATTGAATAATGTTACAGGAAGGACTAAGGGAGCATACCATGCTACCATGATATGTGGTGGAGGTGGATTTACAAGAGGTGGATTAACAAGAGGGAAAGTGGATTGAAGTGTAGTGGTTTGGATAGTGGATGCAGGATGACCAGATGTGGATGGAACGAGAATAAATTGCTGAGCTGATCTTGGATGAGAGACACCTAAATTGGAAAGGAAATGTAAATCAGGTGGTGTTGTTTCTCTACTACCAGGATGTTCACTTGTTTCAGGATATGAAAGTTAAGACTCATAATCTAGCTGATCTAAATCATCAAGAGACCTAGTTCTAAATGGATTTCTTAAGTCTACTTGTGATTGTTGTAGAGCTGCAAGATTTTTAGGAACTGAATTAGCTCTCAAGGGTGATATGAAAACAATTGAAAATTTTATCTTAGGAGACTTCCTAAGGATACTTTCCGGGTTATCAACTATTCAAGTGGGTTTGGGTCAGGATAGGCTCTAGTATGGATCTTTCTAGGAGCCACTATGCTATGTTTTTAAGACCCAAATAAACAAGAAAAGTTCAACCAGATATGACAATCTTTAAGAGGTTAACTAATTTGTTTTTCACAAATATTAATCCTACAGTCCTCTAAATGAGTTTAAATGAAGTTGTAATGATAATGGTTCTTCCCATTGGAGTCTTAAGGTCTGTTTAGGATTGTGGAGTTGCCAAGTGGAAGTTTTTAGCTCTTTTGGAGGTAAAAGGTTTTATGGTCCACCACCATGTTTATTAAATACCGATCTGAAATATTTTTTTTTGGTTTTATGAGTTATTTTTCAATCCTATTGGTTGCTAAGAGCGTCCTAAATATGTTTCAAGACTTAGCTAAGGTTATGAGAAAAAGACAGTCTGCTCTTATGGCTAAGCTAGCTAATCTTTCAAGGTTAGATAAAATCTTATGAGAATCCTAGGGTTTTCCTAGTTTGTCACTGATTCAAACAAGTTTTACCATGATTACCATTGGTTTGGTAGTGCTTGAAGAGGCTACTTTTTACTCACTGCACAATGTTATTTTATCAAGGGTTTTCTTCAGTGCTAAGATATACTTAGAATGTGATTAACTCGGAAAGTTCCCCAACAGAGTCACCAGAAGATGTTAGCTCCCTATAATTAGAAATATTGGAAAATTCCAACTGCAGAGAGAACACTATTTCAACCACTTTGGGATTCTAGGATCTAGCCCTCCTGAATCCGGAGAGGGATCTCTCCAATAAGTGCAAAGATGGATTTATCTTTAAAAGTTTTTGGGTAATGATATTAGGCTAGTTATGAAGTCCAAGGGTTTTTTTTTGTTTTGGATGGTTGAGTATGATTATTATTTGAGTGGAAAGTTCTAAAATGGAAAGAGTTTCAAAGGTGTGAAGTTGCAAGAAATCAGAACAAGCTTTGGCTAAAAAGATAGAAATAATGCTGGTTTTTAGTCCATTGGGCTATGAAGTCATAACAGGACTTTAATTGAAACAAAAAGGTTCAAGAGTGGTCCATGGGGCAAGTCATCTATGTCTAAGGATCTCTTTAAAGTTGATTTTATGGAATGAAGTGATACAACAAGAAGGGGAATTTAAACAAATGAAGAAAAAAGAGCAACTTAAGATTAGGTAAGTACTTTGAAACTATCCTGCTTTTGGCATACACTTAAGAGAAACATAAAAGTAATCTAAGATCTAGTAAGTACTTCGAAACTAGCCAGATTTTGATGCACTTTCAATAGAAAACATATTAAACACAAGGGAAAACAAATAGGATAATGAAGAATAGTCTAAGATCAGGTAAGGACTTTGAACCTAGCCTGCTTTCAACACATTCTTAGGGAAAATTTCAGATATTTTTTTGGGATAAAACTAAAGGACAGGGCTCACCATCACTTCCTTAGTTAATATCTACTTAACATAAAATGAAAATAAAATTCAAGAATAAAATTTAGCCTAGACAGTAGGACGAGCGAACGCAAGAATTCCTAACTACTTAAACTGAATTAAATCATTCCTAAACAACACAATTTGGAAGAAAACATGTAGATAAATCTTATCAGTCAGAGAAGGGTACTGATATACAGTAAATCCTAACTCTATTCTTGTTTTTCTTTATCAGAGAAGATGGAAAAAGTGAAAACATAAATAAAATAACAATTTACAATAAGTATCATCACCGTCGACATAGACCAAGATCCCATAAATCAGATTGTATTGATGCTTCAAACCATTTACAATCTTCAAGTCCACTGTTTCAGTTCAACAATCATCTTCACTTCTCAGCCTAACTATTATATCACAAACAGAGCTTCAAGAGCCTTTGAACACTATTTACAATTAGAAGTTTCGAGCACACGTATATTTCAAAGTTCTGCAACCAACATTTTCTCATCTTCTACAGAAGTATTTATAGAAGGAATGAGGAGGTGGGATCTGATAAAAGATCTTCAAGGTTAATTAATACAGACTTAATACTTCTGAGCCTTTGAGGGGCTCAATGGAGAAGTTTACATATATGTCCTCTGTATTGAATGTTTTACATTAAAAATTAAGCTCGATGGGAGCTTTTGTTGACTTTTAGGCTCTGTTTCATGTTGTAATAACTCTGCTGATATTTTTTGCATTAAGTTCCTTTGGCTAAATTAACTATTTAGCTGCTTTGAGGCAAATATCTTCTTTTCTGATCATAACTCGGCCTCTGTTCGAATGCTTTGAGGCTACAGGTGGCATTGGGTAGCTAAGAGGAATCAATTTGCCTCTTATATGGCAGTGGAGGCATCCTCTGTCTGATAGATATTATTGATCTTCTTTAAACATGTTTAGTTTAATGGATAAGGCTTTTGATAATCGATCTTAGCCGTAATCCATTAAACCATGGAATTAATCTTCAATCTTTAATTCTGCTATGGTAGGTCTTCAACACTGATACTCTTTATTTAATTTAATTCTTTGTGTCTTGTTGATGTGCAGGTGTTTACAGGGCTCATATGGCATCAGTGCTCATGATGTACTAATGAAACGTGGCATGGAACCCTCCATAGTAATTTCTCTTTGATAAAAAAAAGTCTGGAGGATCGTCATCCTCAGCTTTCATTTCCCTTTATTATAATGGGAAAAAACCTTCGAAACCTACAAAATACACACAAATGTTATAAAATCCTACATATTGGGTAAAAAATACTAATTAGGCTATGGTTAGGAGCATGGTCGTTGGTTGGGAGCATCCAACGGTGGTGATCATGCGTAGAAGTCAAGAGGAGAACGGTGGGTGAAAATAGCACAGAGTATTAAGTCTGGGTTGTTTAATATTTGCAGAGATCAACAGTGGAAATAAGTCAGGAGGAAATAAAGCAAAGGGGTCGCTTTATAGGGAAATGGTGGAAATTTCAAAGAAATAAGGTTTAAAAACCTTTTCTGGAGAAAAATTTATTGAAAAAGCATTCAGGGTTTCCAAATGATCCTGGGTTGTCGGATGAAAAAGGGCCTCAGAGATCAATGGCTATGGTTGATCTGTGAAATCCTTTGGAAGAAGACGGAGGGCGAGGGTGTAATGAGAAATTAGATCTGAGCCATTGATCTGCAAAGATCAACGGTGGAAAATGCACACGATGAATTATAATACAAATGGGGAAAAGTGGTTTCGAAGGAGAAAACCATGTGTTTCGCGTGGTGAAAGGGCAAGGAGGCGGATTTTCCTTTTTGAACGCAATATGTGTTAGAGGCCGCCAAGTGTATTTCCAAAACAGCTTATATCGCGTAAATTTTTTGGATTAACATTCATGCTTGAAGTTACACGATATGGAACATCGACCGTTAGATCTGGGGCCTCAGATCTAATGGTGGGGAGCGAGCGCGATATTGGATAGATGCGCGGGCAGAAGCGGGAAGGGGGGTTTCAATCCGAGCCGTTGGATCTAAGATGGACGACTAAGATCAAATCCTAAAGAAAGCAAGACCCACAGGGGTCAGGCCTATCGGGGTTAATATGGGCCGTTGGATGGAACAGATCAACAGTCAGGATTGAAACTGGGGATAATAAACAAATTTATAAAGCGGAGAAAAGGATTAATATGGGTCATTGATCTACAGAGATCAACAGTTGCAATTTGTTGGAAAAACATTATAGAGCGGGGTTGCATGTTTTTAACCAAAGTGAGGAGATTCATTCTGGACCGTCCGATCTGGACACGTGGATGGCCCAGATGAAATCGGATCTTTCACCATCGGTGGGGAAAAGAACATGGAGGCGTCGAAGCGATTGATTGCAGGCCGTCGATCTGCAGATCATATCGACGATGGAGGATGCGTCAGAAGGTGACCAATCGGGGGTGGGGAAATATTAACGCACCCAATGAAACATTTCCGATGCGATACAGCACTAGCCATCAGATTGGCCCAATGATCAACAACAGAGAAGGGCTCCGACCAATGAACGAGAAGGACCCTTTATATTATATGAAAACCAAAAATTAATGAAAATACAAAGGCTTAATTACATCAGGCGGGTTATGTATGAAATGGCTTGGCGCCCATTTGCGGGGTTGTTGGTTTATATGGATAAAATACAAAGGGACTGAGGCTTTATGTATACACGTGCCAATCGCATCGGAAGGAAAGGTCGGGCTTTTCAATCTGCCCATTTAGAATTCTCCGATGCGATTGGCGCTTCGGGACTTTAACTCTTGGTCCCGGGTGTAGGTTTATATGGAGAAAAGTGGAGGACAGGGGTTTATACAACGAGGCTCAATCGCATCGGAACAATGGTGTGGGGCTTTTCAATCTACCCATTTTCATTAGAAAACATTACTCTGGCGGGTTTAGACCAAAACTTAGGAAAAATGGGTTTATGAATTTGCAAAGGGAAATAAGCATCGACGATGGTTTATTACAATGTTTAAGTGCCCGATTGCGGGGCTATTTGGTTATATGAACAACAAAGAACCGGGGTTAAAAAACATAAGGGCTTATTGCATCGAAGGTTTCAACATAACAAAATAGACTGGCATGCTCTGATTTCTCCGATGCGATAAGCGCCAAAAGGCTCTAGCACTTGTTTCTAGTGCCGAGGCACATGTGGGGAAGTGGTTTAGGACTTAGCCCAAAGGGGCTTAAGCCTGCAGTTAAAAAACTTAATTTTCATGAAATTTTCAATGTTTTTTTATGGATTTGGGGGTTTCGGCAAAGTTCAAAAGTGAGTTTTAAACTTTGTAAACAGGATCTTATGAAGGGGAGATGGGGAAAAATTGAAAATAGAGGAATTCCATGGGAAATAAAAGGGGTAAAAATGAAGGTTAGTTTTGAGGTGGAAGGAAGGGAAAAATGGTGTTTTGCAGCAGTCTTTTCTCTATGAAATCAGCAGAATTTATGAGTTTACAATGGAAACAACAGTGAAGATTAAGATAAAGGGAATGATGTCTTCATGAGTCTTCAAGAGATAATATTTTTAGCAATAAATTTTTTTTCTTGAAGGCTCCAAAATGATTTAGCCACCTTTTGATATATAAAAATTTATAGGTGGCTAATAGGGTTTATGAGTTTTACAAAAATCCCACCTAGAGGAGCTTGTGGCCTAACTGAATCAATCGATTTCTGGTGGTATTTATACACCTCATGGGAAGGCCTAGTTATAAAAAAGGAGATAAGATATCTACTTTATTTTCATTTCAATCCCTAGATCAAGTTTTATTTTCCTAGTGCCTCCTGCACTCCCAGTCATGGGAACCCCTTGTTTCCTTTCATAGATGCTCATCCATCATTATATGGCATCCTTTTACACCTCCTTGAGAGTTGATATTTTAGGCTTGGGATGGATGGATCCAGCAGAATGTTTCATTGGTGTCTTGATCATATAAGGTTGTATCTCTCCACTACTATTTTTTGATATAAATAAAGAAGCTTTGTCTCGTTTAAGATATGTTATGATCTCATGTTTCATGATTCATATGTAATAAGTCATGGTTTATATGTTTATACTTGATTATATAACATGTTTATTGTGTATTCATCTTGAATTACTTGCTATGTATATGCTTCTATGAGATGTGTTGCAGGCATGCTCACTTTGGAGGAAGTAGAGGGTTTGGACCCTACAAGATGAACATCAAACGTAGGAACTTTGGGTACTCCTCTCAAACCCAACTTTAGTAGTTTACATAATTTGGATAATTATTTTTGATTATCTTCTTTCGATTTGTTGAGGTTGTCAACCCTTACCTTATGAAAGTTTATCCTGCCAACACATGGCACATGGTTCTTGGGAAAAGTCCTCAAAAATACTATAATACTACGGATCTTACGCATTGGGATTGCGTGTTGACTTCTAGACAACACCATTAGGTGGGGGATATATTGGTTCTATAAGCCACTTATCTAACACAATAGGTTTTGTTACCGCTTAGAGAAAACCTTGGTTGTAGGGGAAAAAATCTATCTCCTTCGGGATTGAAGTTGGCCCCTCAATATGGAGGGGACCTCTCCTTAACCACCCTAGGTCACACTAGTAGCAATTTTGTTAAACTCTCTCTAGCCAGATTAATGTAAAATTTGTTGGTTTTGGTTGGAGTATGGGGAAAAAGAAACACAATTGGGTGATGGAGTCATAGTGAAATAACTAGGATCTTTTAAATAATACAAAGGCAAACAATCACAGAGGCAAGGTATCCAACAACTGGCAGAAGTACAATTTGAAAATATGTGGGATGAATAGGAAACATTAAAATCTTAAAACAAAGAACCAAAATGATGAATTATTCATAAACCTATCAGACTAAAAGTATGAGTAATAATATATCACATATACTGATCATATGTCATGAATTCCATATCAATGAACATTTATTTCAATATAGAAGAAGAAAATCAATGAAAGATTGAAAGATAAAATAAATAAATAAATAAACTGCAATATTTGACACATGAATCTCTAGATAAAATCTCAATTCCTCTGCTTCAAATATTTTACATTAAATTTTGTAAAAAAAGTACACAACTCACAATTATTTTCTTTGTCAAAATATAAACGCATGTTCATTACAAAGACATTATCTTTATGTAAAATTTACAAACTACAACCAAGTTCTTAGTATGTACTTAATTACAAACTTATAAAATAACAAGTGCATATATAATACAACCTAATACAATATATAATCTTATTGTAAACTCAAAATATTTTGTATCTGAATATATAACAGTTTTTTGGAATCACAACTAGAAGATAGGGTCAAAATTGTTTACTGATATCCTGCCTATTTTTTTTGTAACCTGTGCCTCGTCATCATGCTTAATATGATATCTGTAATGAATCTTCTTCTTTCAGGACTATCTCATCTGCGAACTCTAACCAATCCACTAATATTATTTCAAAGCAGTATAATAACAGAGATCTTTGATGGGCTAGTTGTTATCATTCTATAGGAATCAACACAAAATTGTGTTGACATTGAAATTTTCAGTGCTCATCAAAATTTTAGTAGTGAAAAACGTTGATAGACTGCTTATCAACATCTAGTCAAAACTTCATAAAAGTGGTTGATGATCAAAATTTCACTGTTAAAACGACTAGATAAGTGTGCTAGCTTCTTGCAGTAGGATATCAACATTAGTCTTTCTATGCTTCTCAGTCTTTTGGGACTTTGTAGAAATTTTTTAATTGATATTTTGGGCTCGTTAGGTCTCTTTGATCTTGTATAATCTTCCCTATTTATAATTAGGTCTTTTTGAGGAATGTTGTATATATCAATAACCTATCTTACCAACTCAAAGTTTTGTTTCAACATAATATTCAACTTGAGTTTATTCCATGGTCTTATGTGTGGCCTCCTTCCACCTCTGAAAATTTCGGCTAAGGTGGGTTCTTTTTCAGGTTATGTTTGCTCTGTCTCAGGTTCAATTTTTTTCCCCTTGACCTCCTTTAAAGGATTAACAACCTAGGTTTCTACAGGGAAAGGTACATGGGGATAAGGGACATTTTTTATCTTTCTTAGCTTCACACTCCTCTTTCTAACTTGGTGACTAAAGGAGGAGCAAACTTTTCTTTTTTTTGACTCTTGGTTTGCATGGATGATGTTCCTTGTTCTGGTCTTTGGGGTTGTTTATTGTTATTTTAAGTTCATTTCTTTCTGCCTCTCTTAGGTTTGACATTTTCTACAAAGCCTCCCCAAAAAATAAAGTGTTCTCAAGTCCTATTGACCTTTCTCAGTTTATTTACAAAAAAATATATAATTAAACCCTTATGATATATAAAATGAGAAGAAACATTAGTTATTTCTATAACCCTTGTATACATGTGCTTCATACTCATTAATAAAAAGTAAGGGGTGTTCATTTTGACCTGTCCTGCAATGTGGGAAAGGAAACAAAAATTGTATAAATTTATCTTGTTTAAGCATACCTTGCATGTGAAATAAGACAATGCGATGCGCAGGAGAACATGCCACTCATCTTTCAACCAGGATATTTAAATCTCTGAATGCCAACACTTATCTTTGTATTAATACCTCAATAAGAACGACATATAAATTTTTGACAGAACATGGATTTTAAAATTTCGTTTTCCATCCACATGGAGGCTTGTGACTTCTATGATTACCTCCTCAGTAATAGGAAAATAAATTCCTTCCAAATTAACTTCCTGGCCATTGAAACCCTCAGCGAAGGCCCGAGAAACATCATCATGGTAGTTTGTGAAGTGGAAGAAAAAATTCTCTCATCCCACCTCTCGAAAATGCTGATGAATTTCTGGGTAGGCTTCAAGTAGGTCAGGTCCTTTGGGCTATCCTTTGTGCAACTTTATTCTCCTTCCCATAATTTCCACTGTCAAACACTTCAAATAGAAATAAGAGTGGGATTCGATATGAGGACTTAAAATAAATAAAAAAATGTTCTCTTCACATAAAAAATACAATATATTAAAAATACGCTATAAAGGCTTTCACCATGTGAAACAAATAATTTCAGAGTGTGGCAGTTAGTAAATCACATAATGAACATAACTGGAGATTATAGAGAATTCCTCCATGAAATTATGAATTTTAACTAAGAATTACCTCTTGGCGGCGGAACCATGTCTGATTGAATCCCATTCACGTCGTATCACCATCCTCTTAGTCAGCGCTTTCTTTCTCGGTTATCGTTCTTGCTGACATTTGCTCCATCAGTGCTTTTTAATATTGACCATCCAAACTTGAAATTTCCTTAAAGCATTGATCGTCCATCTATCAGTATTTAATTTTCTGATTTTATATATTTTCACAACTACTTTGGTTTTCAACACATTTTTATTTTACAAATCCACAATAGCACTGATATTTTATTTTTCAACACTTTTATACTATTTTTTACAAAATGGCACTGACACTGAATTTGTCAACGCCTTAAAACTATTAAATAAGATTGTGATAACATGTTTAGGGGATGCAGTAGGGGTGGTTAAAGACTTAGAAGCGGGACTCGACTCAGGAGAGTTATAGGATTCTTCTTGCATAGTCATGTTAACCTATTCCTAGCTCATAAGGATTGGTGCATTGTTTCCAATAGGATAAACCTATGCCCCCCCATTGTCCCATTGCAAAGGTTGAGGAGTTTTCACAACCATTTTTTGTTGTGGTTGAGTGGGGATTGGATGGGTCAATAATTTTGGATGTTGGGCAGATACTGGTGGTGCAAGAAAGCAATGGACTTAATCCATATGAGGGAACTCACGAGTCATATTCTCACCTTGAAAAATGTTGCAAAGAAAATTAATCTTTCATCGACATTCACTAGTGCCATCTTGGATTTTTTGGTTCTCTTGAGTGGGTTCGTTGAGTATTTTTATTGTTTTTACCTTTAGGGTTCTAAGTATTCTTAGGTGATGTGGATTTGACTGTAAGAACCTTAACAGAATACTCAGAAGAATATGGTGCTCATTGAGAGTGAGGGGAACTTGCTAGGGATTGACAAGTGACCATTATTTTCCCTAGCTAAGTAGCTAGCTAGCTCATAGTATTATAGGAAAGGGAACCAATCACACCATTAGAGTGTGGTATCATCTTGGGTCATTGCAGATGTGTAGAAGGTGTAAGAGGAATGGGAAGGAAATGGTATAATGTGCCTAAATGAGAGTAAATCAGATATGGAGTCATTTTTTAGCTTATCCAAGTCTGGTAAGTCGAAAGATGTCATAAAATGAGTTTGTAGTTAACCAAGTAAAACATACGGGCTATAACAGTCTGATAGACCATAAGGTCCTCCCATACCATAGTTAAAGACATACTAACATTGAACATATTTATAATTCATCATAGTATAGTAATATACTAGGCCAACAAGTGAGGTGTAAGGATTATGGCCCCGAACAAAGGAATCCTATAGGCTTGGATTTCCAAAGGATTATACCAAAAACTAGAGAAAGGGCCTCCCTATGCAGAAGTACCACCATAAGCATGAGAGCTCAAGGCATAGTGGTACTAATGGGGATAATTCCCCTAAGCATGCTATCCTCCCTAATGAAAAAGGAACCTCTAGAGTAGGGCTTAGGTATCCCTCCAAACATAGAAACTAGAACAAGGTTGAGAAATACTTCCAAAAATAAATTTGTCCCTAGCCTGACTAGAAGAAATAGATGTTCCCATAAATAAATTTTCTGGTGCTAAATATAGGAATCATGGATTGATATGAGCTAGGGGAAAATATCAAGCTACCATGGATTGACTAGAGTCCTCCCCTACTCTAAAAATAAAGCTAGAGGAAGGCATAGACACAAAGAAAAGTGGAAAACACGACAGGGTCATAAATGTAACTAGTGGAATTCCCCAAGAAGTTGTGAGGGGTGGAAGAATGTCTGGATCTCACCTCACTAAGTGTTGGTAAATATGACATGGTAGCAAAGGCTGCTGATGCATAAGGTAAATTAGGGCCTATCTCCTCCGTAGAAGAAGTATTTTCACTAGTATTGGGGTTCCTATGTTTTGGCAGATTTGGCCATACCAAAAGATAAGACAACATCAAACCACTTTGGGGCCCTAGGATCTAGCCCTCCTAGACCCAGAGAGGGATCTCTCTAATAAAAAAAAGAATGATGTATCTTTGAAAGCTCAAAATGAGATGTTAGGCTACGTATGAAGCACAAAGGGGGGTTTTAAATGATTTGGTTGGTTGGTTGTTGGGTTGGTCATGAGATCATAGACTAAGAAAGTAGTGGAAGGAAAGAGCAAGGAAGTAGGATGTTTCAGCAAAAAGGATAGGTCAAGAAAGTGCCATCCATTGGGCTATGGAGTCATGAAAGGGAATTAATTGCAACAACTAGCCCAGGCTTTCAGAGGGCAAGTCATCTACACTAAAGGATATTTTTAGATAGATGGTGGAATGGAACATTAAGGAAGAAGGTGAAATAAGGAAAGAAACCCAATTTCTGTCTATAGATCAGGTCAGAGGTCATTTAACTCCAGACCTGCTTGGACATACTCAAAGGCAGCTTTCAGTGGAGGGACAAAGGGGCAGCTTATAGATCAGACCAGAGGTCATTTAACTCCAGGTCAGCTTTAGCGTGCTCCAAGGGAAAAAACAGAGATAAGTTTAACAAAGCCAGGGTCTATAGATCAGAGAACGACTTTGAACCTTCAATGCTTTGACACCAGCAAGAGATCTTAGAAAGGCCAGCTGGTCGCACAAGGATCCTAGTGGACAGGGCTAACTCTAATCCCCAGTGTTCCCAAATCTTCCAACTTAAACCCAACAAGAACAACTAAAGACAGATTCCATTAATTCATACATCAGCTAGCATGTAGTGACATCCACTACACTGGTTAAATTAACTGAAATCAACCCTTAGTCAAAACTGAATCCCTCTAACTAAAATGAGAGAAGCCGAACAATAACCTTTACAATATGTTCTCGGGAATTCTTATAGGAGAATAGAATAATAGGAGTAGATGATATTCATTAAATGGATCTTATTACAACAGAGGAGAGGTAGGTCGAATGCCCATTCCGCAAAATGGCTCTTCATTAATTGTGTGTACTCTAGAGCATGGTCCAGAAGTCTCGTTAATAACTTCAAGTGTGTTCTTCTGAAGAAATCCGACTGATGGTACTCTGTGGTAGCCTTCTAAAATAAGTGACGTGGGAATAAAAGTTCTATAGGTATCTCCATACCTCATAACTGTGGTCCTGACAGTAACAGATACTTTTGTCAGTGTACTTAGCTTCTTGAGGGCTCGAGGGGGCATGGAGAACGCTGAAAGGCAGTCTTTCTAGAGAAAAGTACTTTTCTGATGTAGAAAACTTGATATACATTAATTTATGTGCTTTGTACCCTCTGTGTGATCCATGATGTCTTCAATCTGGTACTTTACCTCTAAACCGATGAGTTAAGGCTCAAAGATGTCCATTTTCATGCCTTAAACTCTCTGCTACTCCATTTCTGTCTCTGTTGGTAAAATATGCGCTTTTAATGGCTCTGGGGAGGTTTTATAGAGTTCAAACCCTGTTCTTTAATGCAAGTCCTGTCATGGCTCCTTCCCAGGCTTTCTTCGTGATTTCGGCCTCTGAAAAATGGTCCTTTCTATGTTTTTTTCCGCTGTAATAAAGATTGTGTAATCATGGCATCTTTCACCATCTGATAACCCTGCAAAACATGAAAACCTGTTAAGAAAAACACGTATGGAGGTGGTGGATGCAACAGGGATGACGAGAATGGCCATGCAGACTGGTGAGAGGGTGGAATAGTGCGGGATTACGGTGGAAAATGTAGTGGGAGACTTGCAAAATGGTGGCGCAGTGGGAAAATGCAGTTGGAGGGTGGCGAGAATGGAAATTTTAATGCAAAAAATTAAAATTTGACCTTTGAACGCATATATATACAGGGACGGGCGAGAAACACGATGAAACATGTGGAAAGGGTGACGTGGTGGGACCGGTCAACAGCGGGACATGCAATCGAATCTAGACTATCTGATCTCAGGAGGAGATCGACGATTGGGGACATGGCGGAGGGCGATTGAATCTGGACTGTCCCATCTCGGGAGGAGATCGACGGCTGAAAATGCATCGGAGAGCGACGGATGGTGGGCCAGGAGTACAATTGCCTTGAGTTATCCCCTGCGCAACTTCATGGAGCGATCACCGTTGGATGGGCGATTGTAGATCGGACAGTGTACATGCATATCGCTTTGGGTTTTCTGCCAAATGATAACACGCGATGGGGGGCGGTTTTCAAACAGTGCCAGTGCCACGCGTCGTTCGGCTAGTGTAATCGCTCCGAAATGGAAAATACCGCCCGCCCTCCATAAGCGGTGCGATGGAAACTGGCGGATTTTGAATAATGCGCGGTTGCGGGGACCACTAGGTGGGTGAAAGGCTGACCATTGATCTGCAGGAAAATGGACGGTGGATGCGTGATCGGGGTGGCAAACGGAGTGAACGGTGGACGCTGTGGGGACGCGACGATCGTTCAATCTATACAAATCAATGGTTTAAAACGTGCCTGATATGGATTCTGCGATAAGCGCCTTCCGCCCTGGCGCCTGGTCTTGGTGCTCGGGTCACATGGTCGAATGGTTTTAGGGGGCTGGCCGAAGGGGCTAAGACCCATATATGTACAAATGTGGGTTTTGGCTCATTTTTAATGCATTTTGAGGGCAGAAATAGGTAACGATAGAGGGAAAAGGGGAAAATAGGCCAAGCAAGGGGTGTGTGCAGGATGTAAAGGGGATTTTGGGAGGATTTAGGGGATCAGAGGGGAATTTGACAAGGGGAAAACAAAGGTTAAAACGGGGCATTCTGCAGGGGTACAAGGGGCAAAAGTAGGCCTTTTGGAGTGCAATTTTTTGCAATCAGAGAGGCTTTATAATGGAAATTAGCAGAGGGGATTTATCAAAGGAAAAAGACACAAGGAGACTTCAAGGATGATGTGTTTTCAGAGGAAATGCATTCCTTGAAGGTTGATAAACATTTTAGCCCACTGTTTTCTTGTCAAAAATTTATAGGGGGGCTAATAGTGGCTCCACATGGGGATGGCTTCTTCTTGAAGGAGTCAAGAATTCAGAGAATAGATCTTTGGAGTAGGCTAGATGCCTGGTACCTTGAGCCATCTTTCTTCCTTGATTTTCAGCTACCACAAATATGATAGATCAGCAGAAACATTCCCAAACAATCTACCTACGCAAATTACAATCCTAGAATTTTTCTTTTAGGGTGCATTTGGACTAGCAGACCCTTTACATCATTTATTTTATAAACAGAAAATAAACCTATTCTAAATCTACCCTCATCACTCCATGAGACCAGATTAGACTGTTGGTCTCATATGTTTCTCTACCTAATCTAATATCTGCTAGGATTAGACTGTCCAGTAGATTTCTTCTCTACATTCTAAGACATAAATTGAAAAACAAACAGTCAAGCCAGGATTATACTGTCTGGCTTGCTGGACTTTGTAGAAATTAAAACAACTAACTACACGCTTACAGACAGAGCTTTATTGAGCTTTTCATACCTACCCTACCCTAACCTAGAAATCTCTGATGCTCTAAATGATACAATAATGCCAATGCAGCCAGTCAAGTAGTAACAAGAAAGGATATGAGCACCGACTACCTATCAAAGATAACCACAAGGTGCTCTGCATGTGGTTCTTCAAAACTGAGGTCACCATCAGTAGTGACCACTCCTGGTGAATCTGGCCCATGCTAAAGATCAGTGTTGAAGAATTTGGAATGATCAGGGCCTCCATGTATTCTACCACGGGATCAATGAATAGATGATGTACATTTTCTTCTTTCAGGCCTGCCATGACTAGTAGGCTGTGTGTATCCTGGGCAGATTTGACTATTGTTTCTTCCACTGCATTCTCAAGGTGGATCTTGAAAACCCATTCTTCTTCTTCTTTCACATAAAAAAGCAGTGGAATTTCTTCTTTTTTAGGAGGAGGAAGACTTACCAAAAAGGCTCTCGGGTCTCTGAACTGATATGATTTTTCTTGTGAGTTTAAAAGTTTAATCTCAGCTTCATACCTTTGAGCCATCAATTCTAGAAAATTTTTCTTAAGCACAGGATTGAATTTTGAACTGAGAGGAATAACCCCTGGAAGGTCCTCCACCTTCAATTCTACCAAGTCACTAGAAATTGTATCACGACACACTGCTATGAAATCTAGAAACATTTCTGCAAACGGTTCAGGGTCTTCCATTAGTGAAGTGACTTGGTCTTTGGCATGGATGATGTTGTACTACGACATGGTCTCCCAGTGGAGTCTTGTGAACACACATATAATCAGCAGCCTACTGATCACCAGTGGAGTCCTTTAATCATTCCAGAATTGTGGAGTCGCCAGGTGGATAATTTAAAATTTTACTGTCCACCGCAGTGATTTACCAAATCAATATTTTGGTCTCTTTCCCCGGTGGAGTCACTATTATGTTGGGGTTCCTATGTTTTAGCAGATTTTTCCATACCAAAATATAAGACAACATCAAACCACTTTGGGGCCCTAGGATCTAGCCCTCCTGGACTCGGAGAGGGATCTATCCAATAAAAAAAATAATGATGTATCTTTGAAAGCTCAAAATGAGATGTTAGGCTAGGTATGCAGCACAGAGGGGGGTTTTAAATGATTTGGTTGGTTGGTTGCTGGGTTGGTCATGAGATCATAGACTGAGAAAGTAGTGGAAGGAAAGAGCAAGGTAGAAGTATGTTTCAGCAAAAAGGATAGGTCAAGAAAGTGCCATCCATTGGGCTATGGAGTCATGAAAGGGAATTAATTGCAACAACTAGCCCAAGCTTTCAGAGGGCAAGTCATATACACTAAAGGATATTTTTAGATAGATGGTGGAATGGAACATTAAGGAAAGAAGGTGAAAGAAGGAAAGACACCCAATTTATGTCTATAGATCAGGTCAGAGGCCATTTAACTGCAGCCCTGCTTGGACATACTCAAAGGCAGCTTTCAATGGAGGGACAAAGGGGCAGCTTATAGATCAGACCAGAGGTCATTTAACTCCAGGTTAGCTTTAGCGTGCTCCAAGGGAAAAAATAGAGATAAGTTTAACAGAGCCAGGGTCTATAGATCAGAGAAGGACTTTGAACCTTCAATGCTTTGACACCAGCAAGAGATCTTAGAAAGGCCAGTTGGTCGCATAAGGATCCTAGTGGACAGGGCTATCTCTAATCCCCAGTGTTCCCAAATATTCCAGCTTAAACCCAACAAGAACAACTAAAGACAGATTCCATTAATTCATACATCAGCTAGCAGGCAATGACATCCACTACACTGGTTAAATTAACTGAAATCAACCCTTAGATAACACATTTAGAAGAAAACGTTGAAGGCGAGGAGAGCAGAGACATAGGGTACCTATTAAGGGTAAATCATATGCCATATTTTTTATGCAAGCCCAGAAGAACAGTGAACAGCATGAAAATGTGATTAAACAATAAGATAAGAGAAACATCACCCATAGTAATAGACCTGGATCCAAAGAAATGTGCTTGCTTAATTGATGAAAAACCAGTCATATACACTGAGCTCAATGGTTGTTACAATACAAACTTCTCCTCCCAGCCTAATACATAAAAACTACTCTACTACTCCCACCCAAACTGTTCTAACAGTCAAAACTGAATCCCTCTAACTATAACGGCAGCAGCCAAACAACAACATTTACAATATGTTCTCAGGAATTTTTATAGGAGAATAGAATAACAGGGGTAGATGATATTCATTAAATGGATCTTATTACGACAGAGGAGAGGTAGGTCGAATGCCCATTTCGCAAAATGGCTCTTCATTAACTGTGTGTACTTTGGAGCATGGTCCAGAAGTCTCGTTAATAACTTCAAGTGTGTTCTTCTGAAGAAATCCGACTGATGGTACTCTGTGGTAGCCTTCTAAAATAAGTGAAGTGGGTAGAAAAGGTCTGTAGGTATCTCCATACCTTATAAATATGGTCCTGACAGTAACAGAGACTTTTGTCAATGTACTTAGCGACTTGAGGGCTCGAGGGGGCATGGAGAATGCTGAAAGGAAGTCTTTTTGGAGAAAAGTACTCTACTGATGTAGAAAACTTGATATACATTAATTTATGTGCTCTGTACCCTCTGTGTGATCCATGATGTCTTCAATCTAGTACTTTTCCTCTAAACCATTGAGTTAAGGCTCAAAGATCTCCATTTTCATGCATTAAACTCTCTGCTTCTCCATTTCTGTCTTTGTTGGTGAAATTTGCGCTTTTAATGGCTTTGGGGAGGTTTTACAGAGTTCAAACCCTATTCTTTAATGCAAGTCCTATCATGGATCCTTCCCAGGCTTTCTTCGTGATTTTGGCCTCTGAAAAATGGTCCTTTCTACGTTTTTTTCCGCTGTAATAAACACTGTGTAATCATGGCGGCTTTCACCATCTGATAACCCTGCAAAACACAAAAACCTATTAAGAAAAACATGTATGGAGGTGGTGGATGCAACGAGGATGACGAGAATGGCCATGCAGACTGGTGAGAGGGTGGAATAGTGTAGGATTACGGTGGAAAATGCAGTGGGAGACTTGCAGAATGGTGGCGCAGTGGGAAAATGCAGTTGGAGGGTGGCGAGAATGGAAATTTTAATGTAAAGCATTAAAATTTGACCTTTGAATGCATATATATACAGGGACGAGTGAGAAACATGATGAAACACGTGGAAAGGGTGACGTGGTGGGACCATTCAATGGCGGGACATACAATAGAATCTGGACCGTCCGATCTCAGGAGGAGATCGACGGCTGGGGACATGGCGGAGGGTAATTGAATCTGGACCATCCCATCTTGGGAGGAGATCGACGACTGAAAATGCATCGGAGGGCGACGGATGTTGGGCCAGGAGTACGGTTGCCTTGAGTTATCCCCCGCGCAACTTCGTGGAGCGATCACCGTTGGATGGGCGATCGCAGATTGGACGGTGTACGTGCATATCATGCCGGGTTTTTTGCCGAACGATAACGCACGATGGGGGGGCGGTTTTCAAATAGTGCCGGTGCCACGCGTCGTTCGGCTAGTGGAATTGCTCCGAAATGGAAAATACCGCCTGCCCTCCAAAAGCGATGCGATGGAAACCGACAGATTTTGAATAGTGCGCGATTGCGGGGACCACCGGGCGGGTGAAAGGCTGACCGTTGATCTGCAGGAAAATGAACGATGGATGCGTGATCGGGGCAGCAAACGGAGTGAATGGTGGACGCTGTGGGGACGCGACGACCGTTCGATCTATATAGATCAACATTTTAAAACTTGCTCGATATGGATTCTGCGATAAGCACCTTCTGCCCTGGCACCTGGTCTTGGTGCTTGGGTCACATGGTGGAACGGTTTTACGGGGCTGGCCGAAGGGGCTAAGACCCATATATGTACAAATGTGGGTTTTGGCTCATTTTTAATGCATTTTGAGGGCAGAAATAGGTAACGATAGAGGGAAAATAGGAAAATAGGCCAAACAAGGGGTGTGTGCAGGATGTAAAGGGGATTTTGGGAGGATTTAGGGGATCAGAGGGGAATTTGACAAGGGGAAAACAAAGGTTAAAACGGGGCATTCTGCAGGGGTACAAGGGGAAAAAGTAGGCCTTTTGGAGCGCAATTTTTTGCAATCAGAGAGGCTTTATAATGGAAATCGGCAGAGGGGATTTATCAAAGGAAAAAGGCACAAGGAGACTTCAAGGATGATGTGCTTTCAGAGGAAATGCATTCCTTGAAGGCTCAGAAACATTTTAGCCCCCTGTTTTCTTGTCAAAAATTTCTAGGGGGGCAAACAACTAGGCATATAAGGAACAAACGTAGAAAGGTTCACTATCATCAGGTTTCAATTTCACTAGAGTTAGGATGAGAGGGTAAATCAATGGTGGGTGTTGGAACAGGGTTCCCTAAGCTACGTTTTTTATATAATTTTGTAGTAATTGGTCTTGCGTAGGGGCTTTGGGGTGGGTCAAATCCCCCAATGTTTTGTAATGGGTCAAAGGGTAGACCTAGAATCTGCAAACCATGGTTTGTAGACCATAGGATAGAAAAGGCTACAATGATATAAATATGTGGATATTTGGGTCTAGAAAGGAAGAATTAGGTAAGATTGATGCAATGTATGAACTATTGAGATCTTTTTTGGGTTGTCTTGGGTAAGGATGTAATGTTCCAAAATTTTCATGAATAAATTGGAACATTGATTTTTGCTTATATTGTATGAGAGATGAATAAAAGGGAAGAGGAGGCCTCTTAGCATGAATAAAACCCTTAATAATGTGAAGAGTGAACCCCGGAGCATCTTATTTTTCACCTCCTAGTGTGAAAATGGGGGCAAAGGCATGAGGACAAGGTCAAGTTGACCAAGTCAACAGTGCAGCCTACAGAGGAGTAGCTTGCTTGAGAAGATAGTGTAGTTTTGGAGGGAAGAGATTCACATGATGTTGAAACCCTAATAGGTGGGACCCAGGGTGAAGGAGCTCAAAAACTTCATAAGGAGAAGGAGGGCAGATTAGAGGGGTTATCTTATAATTTTCGAATTCTTTGTCTTCTTAGACATTTCTGCAAACTCCTGCTGTTTAGTGGAGTTTGGAGGGATTCCTGCTTAGGAGTTCCTTCTCCTTCATTGAGTGATCTCTTGAATGGAATTTTTCAACAATTATCCACATTAGGTTGAAGGCCAAGCATTCCCTTCTTCTACAGTGTTATCCTTGGAGCAGAGTTTGTTGTGTTGCTAGGCAGTGCAGTGGAGAGGTTCACAACATCAATTCTTGATCATATTTTCCAGTGGAGAGAGCTCCCTTTGCATTGGAGGATCTGTACAAGAACATCCAGAGCTTATTTCACATCTTGGTAAGTGGCCAACTCAGTTTCCATTCCTTACAGCATTGTTCTCTGGGTAAAATGCGTTATTTTGAGATAGCAGCAGTAGCAAGGTTTGATCCCTTGCTAGTGAGCCCATTCTTTGGAGAAAGGGCCATCCCTTCTCCTGGAAGGCTTTGTATTTCATTCATCCTCTGTATTTGAGAATTTTCAGATATATTCATACTCATAGTTGCAGTAACTACGTTTTCCAGCTCTACATTTGCAGATCTACATTTCTATACATTGTACCTTCATGTAACCCTTGCTGGGTGTTCTTCATTTTGTATAAAGAGGAAGGAATTCCCATTTTTATTACCATTGTATGATTATGGATTTCTATTCTGATATGTCACATTACTTACTACATAAAACCTAGCAAAAATAGCACTGTCTTGTTTCAGTCTTTTCTGCATGAGCTAGACTATGGGTTTTGACTTTCATTGAGGCATGTTGTTTTAAGGAGATCTATTTATATGAGCTAAACTTATTTTTTTCATATCTAATTCTGCAAGTGATTCCTATATTGGGTATTCTAAGGGATCCAAGTCCCATTTCTCACTTATACAACATTAATTTCTGAAGACATTTGTTTTGTGCTTGTATGTTGCTGCAATATTCAACTAGTCCACTGTGGGAGATATGAATAACCCATTATGGGTTATTTATTTGGGCTTAAATTCTATAAGGGAGTTGTTTTTCATATGTTCAAGGGCACCCCAACATTGTATTTCCTTATTTTCAAATTTTCTCCCTGATACAGCGTCCCCAAGGAGCTTGTTGTAGTAATTCCTAAATAGGAAATATCACATATATGTAGATAGAGACTGCAAAGGGCCAGGTAGCCTCTGTTTCTCACCCTCTCTTTAGAGGTGACACAACCAGTAAATTCCCCCGGAGTTCATATCTGGCACAAACTTGTGATATTTCTGAAAAATGAATATTACAATGGTATTAGAGCATGATCTCTAGCCTAACCTGTGGGATCAAGCTATCAGAGAAGTGCTAAGGAGAAGCAAAAAGCATAAAGAATAAAGTATGGATAGGATGAGATTACTCTCATCCATTTTCAGCTCAAAGAAGAGCCTCTCCAAGGAGGTTCAACCAATGGGGAAAGAAAGGCATAATGAAACTACAAGAGGGTTTCAAGGAGGAGAAAGCTGTAGTGAAATCTCTAAAGGGTTTCAGGAGGAAGGAGAAGATGGTTGCACTTCCAGTTCCCATGGAGGAAGTCCAGAGTATGGAGGGCCACAAGGAAAAGTGGATAGATGGCCAGAGGAGGGGGAGGTCTCTTCTCCACTTGAGGAGTCTTCTACTAGCGCTGTCATGTTCATAGAAGGACAGCCAACCATATCAGCAGTTGGATCAGCCAATGCATTGAAGAGAGAGACTCTTGCAGCCCTACAAGATGTCTCAAGGGCTCCAAAAGGTATGCATAAGTTTCCATGCTATAACATTTCAGAAAATTTCATGAAAGGCCTTGGAAATTTGTCCTCACATGGCCCAGGATCAAAATGCCCTGCTGATAAGGAAATGCAAGCTTGCACAACACTGTAAAACTTGGGTTTTCCCCAAGAAGGGATCAACATTCATCCCTTTTCCCCCTTATTGAGTTGCATGCAGCATGAGGGATTATGGTGTAAGGATTTGGGGAGCATCATGCATGAGGTGCCATCTCCTAATGATGTTTTGTTTTTAACACTCTTGGGTTCTGTTGGATTCAAGGGGTTGATTGGTGGGAGATCTCTCTTGAGAGACCTCTAATGGGTTACATCTCAACCTCCCATGAAGTGTAAGGAGGAATACTTGTTCTGGGAGATTGGTGGTCTTCATTGGGAATATTCCAAGCGAAAGGATCATCAAGGGCAGCCATACTTGAATGAGGGAGTATGGATGGAGAGCAAGAGGATTGTGGGCCACTTGCAGATCTATGACACAAGGCAGCAAGAAGCAAAGATATGCTAGCTACTCTTGAGATAGTTTGGCCATCATGAGACATATCCTTTTCCCGAGGGTATGAGGGAGGAAGGAACTTGGCAGGGTGCTTTCATCATGGGGCAACATAGAGTGTGGATACATTATGATGGTATTGTCATTATGTTTTCACTGCATAATATGTATGATGGAGGTATGATGAGGCAGCAAAGACCTTTGTTTCTTTGGAGGATGGAGAGAGAGCAAAGACAAAATTTCTCTCCCACTTGGCATAGTGTTGCAAGGAGAAGGAATGGCACTATCATGGTGTAAGAGGTGCTTCCACCATGGGAGGTACTTCTCATATGTAGAATCATTATGAGGAGCACCTTTGGAAAGCCACATGTTAAAGGATGGAGCTATATTTTGACAGGAGCCTACTTGCATGGGCCAACAACGCTGTCACCTTATGGCATGGATTTGCTGATGGAGTATTCACATGACTACTTCACTTTTGAGGCACTAGAGGGACTAGAAAGAGGTGAGGATTTGGTTTTTGCATATATTGATTATCTAGCACAATATTTGTACCTTCTTACCATCTCTATGCAGTTCTTTGCTTCACAAGAGGGCAGCCTATTCATTTAGCTCCATGATCTATATTGGGCCAGATTATGTGATGGAAACAACCATCTCTTATATGGCCATGGGAAAGTGTTTTATTCCATATATGTTTAGCTTATATGTTCAGCCACTTTCCATACAATATCAGATGAGAGAACATACATTTTTATCCATGCACAGAAAAACCACTTGCCATATCATTTCCTAAAGCAGCAGTTTTGGAAACTGCACTGTGACTACTTGGGAGGTTGTGGGTACACTATTCAACACCATGATACCTTCAGTACTCCCCACATATTATTGCTGATTATGCTCTATTTTTCTGATATCGTTATTATTTTCATAGAGAGCATGATTAGAGGGGAGACACATAAGGAGGATGTGTCCTTGTTGGGATAAGACTCCCATATTTTCTGCAGTGCATGTTCTAAAGGGAACATGGAAGGAGACATGGCCTCTACAGCAAAACATTTTTTACTTAATGAGGAGGACCATGAGATGGATGGTTTGTCATGTGGCAATGATTTCCTATCCATTATGTGTGTGATGGATTGGGCCAACTTGATTCACAACGCTGGGAGAGGGACCTTTGGAGGTCTAGTTTCTTTCTTGCCATTTGAGGGCACTCATGTTGTAGCTCAATATCATTATATCCTCATCACTTATCATGGGTGGGGAGGAGGACAAAGTGGGATAGGCCCTTTTTCCTATCATTTTCAGTTATTCAGCCCACCTACACTTATGGAGCCAAAGGTGGAGGGGATTCTTCATGAGTTACCATGCTGGAGGGTGGCTCATTTCATATGGATGATAGCTTGGGAGTGGAGGTTTCACTTTGGGGAAGAGGAATTCCCATGCATCTTACACTCCATGCCTTGAGAGGGCCTCTAGGCCACCCATAGTTTTCTCCTTGAGTGTGATCCTTCACATGATTGATAGCCATTTGGGATGTCCACCAAATGCTAATCTTCTTGCTTGGAGAGGCACTATGAGAATCCATTGTTGAGATAGAATCTTTTACTTAGAAGATATTATTATGCAAAGATGCTACTTGAAGAGGATGAGGAATAACACAGCCTACCCTTGCACTTTCTTGAGGGCAAGCAATCTTTGGGAGGGGAGGACTGTAATGTTCCAAAATTTTCATGAATAAATTGGAACATTGATTTTTGCTTATATTGTATAAGAGATGAATAAAAGGGAAGAGGAGGCCTCTTAGCATGAATAAAACCCTTCATAATGTGAAGAGTGAACCTCGGAGTAGCTTATTTTTCACCTCCTAGTGTGAAAAGGGGGGCAAAGGCATGAGGACAAGGTCAAGTTGACCAAGTCAACAACGCAACCTAAGGAGGAGTAGCTTGATTGAGAAGACAACGCAGTTTTGGAGGGAAGAGATTCACATGATGTTGAAACCCTAATAGGTGGGACCCAAGGTGAAGGAGCTCACAAAATTCATACGGAGAAGGAGGGTAGATTAGAAGGGTTAGCTTATGATTTTTGAATTCTTTGTCTGCTTAGACATTTTTGCAAACTCCTGCTGTTTAGAAGAGTTTGGAGGGATTCCTGCTTAGGATTTCCTTCTCCTTCATTGAGTGATCTCTTGAAGGGAATTTTTCAACAATTCTCCACATCAGGTTGAAGGCCAAGAATTCCCTTCTTGCAATAGAGGACACTGTGTTGTTGGGCAGTACAGTGGAGAGGTTCACAACATCAGTTCTTGAGCATATTTTCCAGTGGAGAGAGATTCCTTTGCATTGGAGGATCTGTACAAGAACATCCAGAGCTTATTTCACATCTTGGTAAGTGGCCAAATTAGTTTCCATTCCTTACAGCGCAGTTCTCTGGGTAAACTGTGTTATTTTGAGATAGTAGCAGTAGTAGGGTTTGATCCCTTGCTAGTGAGCCCATTCTTTGGAGAAAGGGCTATCCCTTCTCCTGGAAGGCTTTGTATTTCATTCCTCCTCTGTATTTGAGAATTTTCAGATATATTCATACTCAGTGTTGTAGTAACTGCGTTTTCCAACTCTGCATTTGCAAATCTGCATTTCTATACATTGTACCTTCATGTAACCCTTGTCGGGTGATCTTCATTTTGTATAAAGAGGAAGGAAATCCAATTTTTCTTACCATTGGAGGCCTATGGATTTCTGATCTGATATGTCACGTTAATTACTACATAAACCCTAGCAAAATTAACGCTATCCTTGTTTTATTCTTTTCTGCATGAGCTAGACTATGGGTTTTGAGCTTCATTGAGGCATGTTGTTTTAAGGAGATCTGTTTATATGACCTAAAATTATTTGTTTCATCTCTAATTCTGCAAGTGAGTCTTGTATCACCATTAATTTCTGAAGACAATTGTTCTGTGCTTGTATGTTGCTGCAATCTTCAACTAGTCCACTGTGGGAGATCTGAGTAACCCATTCCGGGTTATTTCTTTGGGCTTAAATTCTGTAAGGGAGTTTCTTTTCATATTTTCAAAGGCACCCCAACATTGGATTTCCTTATTTTCAAAGTGGCTCCCTTATACAGCATCCCCAAGGAGCTTGTTGTAGCAATTCCTGAATAGGAAACATCACATATCTGTAGACAGAGACTGCAAAGGGCCAGGTAGACTCTGGTTCTCACCCTCTCTTTAGAGGTGACACAACTAGTAAATTCCCCCACAGTCCATCTCTGGCACAGACTTGTGATATTTCTAAAAAAGGAATATTACAAAGGACTCCTGCTAGCTATGTGTGCGGAGATCCTCAATCCTGATGTGTGTGGACCCCACTGGCTGTGTGCATGGGTGGTGACGTGGGTTTGTAATTGGTTTCTTTGGATATTAATGAATGTGAATCCTATTGAATTATATTTTTGCTATCTAAAATAGTTGTGTTTATTATTGAAGTGCCTCTGTTTTATTTGAATAGGCTACGATTGTGTCTTCAATATATGAATTAGCTGCAATTGTAATGTTCTATGGTGATAATTGTTGATATGCACGTGGATGCGAATGTGTTGATCAGATTTGTTAGTAATAATATCTTTTTTTATGGTTACATGCTGATTATACTGTTAAAGGCTCGATAATAGGCCTATTTATGTGTGAAACTGATAGAAATCAACGATATCTTCCTTAATTACCTACTCTCTCCCAAGGTGTGGAAACTTAGTTCCAGCACCCACCCATAATACTTCGGGTGAGACCTTAGCCTGCAAAAGAAGGTCATTTCCAAAAGGGCCAGTAGTATAGGGGTTTGTTGGAAAACCTTATTTCCGAACCTGGGTCAAGACCCCTGAAGCCAAAAAATGGTTTCGTTGCTGGAACCAAGAGAATTTTGAGAGAGAGATCGGGTAATGCCATGAGGCCATTGTAGACCTAAGAAATTGGAGCTCAAAGACTAGTTCGAAAGACAAATTCAGGAATTTTCTATAAAGGAGAATCACAGCACAAAGCTAACAGCTAAGAAGTGGAAGAAAAAATATATTTTCACCAAAGTATATGAAATTTTCTTTGTAACTTTTGCAGACGAGCTCTAGGAGTGGCTAGTGAGGCTACTAGAATTCCAGACGTGTTGGAAAGATGATCATGTTACGCAGTGGACTCTAGAATTTATTCAACAGTTGAAGAAGGCTGACAACACAATAACCCACACGGTAGATCATTGGGTGGATAGTGTGCTAGGAGGATTTGTAACGAAATTCGTAGTCGATCAGTTTGTATCCTAGTCTGAGGTAGAGTGGAGGTTCTTCAAAGGATTCCGAGGTAAGTTCTTGTGAAAATTTTCGTTGCTAATTAAAATATTACTGCGCGAAAAGGTAATTCTATGCAGCCACACCAAATGAATGACCTCTTATCAGAGAGAGAGTACAACACGAAGTGGTAAGTACTACCGAGCCAATCGAGAAGGGGATAGATCCATCTACAGCCCATTAAGAGAGTTAGCTGTGCATGCAAGAACTAGTCCTCCAGCTACCCCACCTCTAAGTCAGCATAAGGGAAAGAAATCCCCCACACCTCTGCCACCACCTAAAGAAGATATGGTCGTACATATGAAGCTGCCCATATTCAAGGGTGTAGGAGACGAAGATATGGACCAATTTTGGTTTGTAGCAGAGTCAGTATGTACTATGCAGAATGTGGCTAGTGATGCTGTAAAGAGGGCACAGTTATCCCTCGCCTTTGAAGGAAGGGCCCTGGATTGGTACATGGGGTACGTAGGACAGCATTCAGATCCATCTGTTCAAGAGATTAAGAATACTTTAAAACAAAATTTTCGGAAGCCTGAGTCCTATACTCAGCTGGTGGTTGACTTGAAATATTTTAGACAGGGACCCACTGAATCGGTATGGGAGGCTGATCAGTGGCTGAAGAAGGTTATCAGGGATGGGGAATTTCAGTATGATGATAGACAACACAAGGAATGGTTCATCGCCATGCTATTACCTCACCTACGTGGACCTATGGGTCAGCAAGCGATTGAGACACAATAGAAATCCTTGGATATTGCTATGAAGCTAGAATCTACGCCAAAGACGATGCTCAGTTTGGGGTACAAAATATTTGGGGATAGCTGGAGGAAATGCACCTCAAAATCCAGAATTTGTGAAAAGAGAAAGGAAACGAAGCTAGCATAGATGTATGGTGCATAATATGCAGGGTGTCCGGCCACACAATGGATCAGTGCCCTTTGCTAGCAGACTACATGCAGGTTGGAGGGCCCAGCCCATTGCATCCTAAAGAGGCTGCGGGACCAAGCGGTCCAACGTTATGGTGCACTGACTATTGCGTAGCTGGACTACATGATACAAACCACTACCCCCATCTTAGTGCTTATGTTCCAGATTTGAAGAAACAATGGTGTCAATTCTGCTCATTTGTGGGACATGACGAACATAACTGTCGGACATATGAATTAATGATAGACCATGGAAACTTGTACAGGATACAAGTTGATCCTTCTTCACCACTATCTCCCTCAGGCAGAGGAGGCTCCCCAGCCATAGGTAGGGGAGGGGGAAGAGGTGGAAGTGCAGGTCAGGGAAGAGGGAAATTGATTTGTTATAACTGTGGAGAAATAGGGCACTTCGCAAGGGACTGTTTGAACCCTGTACGACAATATTGCTGATATTGTAGACAATTGGATCATGTGATCGAATATTGCCCAGTAATAATAGCAAAAATGTAGGAAAAACAACAGACAACAACGCAGAATGTGCAAAGGGTTAAGGCAGAACCACATGATGAGGGACCCAGTATTAATGTCATAACAAGCAACGGCATGGCTACTAGAGGAGCTGAGGAGCAAGCTATGACTGAACCCCATATCCGAAAAGCTGTCATTAACTAGGAAAGCTTGGACCTAAAAAAGGAGAAAGAAACCTTTATCGAAGCTCGCACATACTTTACCAAGGATGAGGCATCTAATTCCAAGGCTCCAACAAACCTAAGAGCAGATGATGAATTTAAACCATTCCTACAGGCATGTATGAAGCTGCTACACAACCAAAAGGCAATAGAAAATTCTCAAGCACTCATAGACAGCTGCGCAAAAATAACTAACCCTCCCACATAAGTTAAAGATGTTCACAAACTATACAAGCATAGTAAACACACTAGTCAGGAGATGCGGCTAACGGCGCATATCGGTGATTATGAAATGGATCAGGTCATCCTAGATCTGGGATCTGATGCAAATTTCCTACCCAAGAAAATGTGGTAGAGGAGGGGAGATCCTAAGCTGGAATGTTCTACTATACAGCTGTGCATGGATAACCAACAAAAGACCATATCATTTGGGAGATTATCAAAGATCATGGTAGATATCCCAGGGGTTAAGGTATGCACGGATTTTGAAGTAATTCAGATTATGGAAGATGCAGACCCTTATCCTACACTCCTCAAACTAGATTGGGCTATAGAGATGGGAGGCGTTATCAAATTGAAGGAAAGGAGCATGGTTTTTGAGAACGAGGGTATGAGAGTGATAGTCCCTCTAGAACTTGCGGAAGGAGAACGGTATATAGATACTATGCGCGAAAAGGATAATGTGGATCATATCTATAGACTAACCTCCTGGGACGAGGATTGGATTAATCCTACAGCTGATGGCATGCTTTGCTGGGAAAAAAACAATGAATTCTTCTCTAACTCCGATGGGGAGATTGAGAATTGGAAGAATCGGTTACATGATGTATCTGCACTATGATGTCTTAAGATCACGAAGAGCTTCCGGTGTATCTCCTCAGAGGTAAGAGAGTTGCCTTACTTTGATGGTTCTAGTAGTATCATGGATTTTCTGAGAACATTTGAAGCAGAAGTCCCAAGGGAGTGAAGAATGTGGGTGCTTAACCTAACCATGTGTGCAACCCCTACGCGATGGTGGGAAACTCATAAGGGGACATTCCAAGATTGGGAGGAATTTCACAAGATGATGATTCTATGATTTGAACCTCAGGTTCACCTATGCATGGAGATTTTCATTTGCTAAGGAGACTCACGCAAGCACATGGCTGTTTGGATGGAGGTGTGGTGCAAAAGGACCAAGGAAGAGTGGGTTCGTCTATTCATTCATGCCTTGGGGCCAATACTCACTACCTGGTATCTAGATGCAGAGCTACATTAGCATACCCACCACTAGGAGACCATGAAGGAAGATTTTTTGGTGATGTTCGGGTTGATAGGCAGAACTGGGGAATTATACGAAGCCCTACAGGATATAGATGCCCTAGTATTTGATGAATCACACCCTCGTGTGGAGTACGGCGCACCAACTTGGGATCCGTAGATGGAGGATATTGCTAACTTCCATAAGCTATTAATGGAGGAATGTGACGAAGACCCATGAAATATCACTATCCCAGAATTGGAGGGTGAACATGCAGTTGCTGGACCCCCACTGCAGATCGTCTATGTGACCAAGCCTCTTAAGCTAAGGGAAGTAAACATTGGAACAAAAGAACAACCTAAGCTAGATAAGATTGAGGGACTCGTTGCAGCCCTGAAGGCTTCTAGGACCAAGATTTAGAATTTCAAGATCGAGTTGGAGCAGTCGATTGCTGCGTTACATGCCAAATTGTAGCCCGAAACTCCACCTGAGGTACGAGCCCAGAGAGCTGCGCTGGTCACTGAAGCCACAAATACCATTACAACTCAGATCGCTCATGGCGTAGAGTTTCTTGAGACAACTGTGCAGCTATGGTCTAAGGTGCAGTGCAACCCTCTCTTGCATGAATTTACTCAAAAACTGCGCTAGAAGGAAGAAGAGTTCGAGCAACTAGAAGCTATAATAACCACTATGATCCCAGATGTTATCCCCCCTGTAAATTTTTGACAGGAAAAGTAGGGGGCTAAATTGTTTATGAGCCTTCAATGAATGCATCTCCCCTAGAGGCACATCATCCTTGAAGTCTCCTGTGCCTTTGCCCTGTGATGAAATCCCCTCTGCTGTATCCATACAACTAACCTCTCTGATTGTGAAAATTTTGCTCCTGAAGGCCTCCCTTTACCCATGAAACCCTGCAGAATATCCCATTTTAACCTATGTCTTCCTCTTGTCAAATTCCCCTCTAATTCCCCAAAATTTTCCCAAATTTCCCCTCTATCTCCCTACCGTTACCCTCCTTAGGCCTTGAAATGCATTAAAATGGTTAGAAACCCACTTTCCGACCTTATAATAGGCCTAAGATCCTTTCTCGCAAGCCCCTAAACCATCTCCCCTCGTGTGACCTGGGCGCTAGAACCACCCACAAGCCCACAGGAGCGCTTAACACAGAGATGTATCGGGCAAAGGTTGAACCGTTGATTTGTATTGATCAAACAGCTATCGCAAGCTCTGCAGTGCCCATGTCCCAACCCGTTTCACCGCATCTTAACCGTCCATTTACCCGTAGATCTAACAGTTCGGAGTTTACCCGCAGGTGGTCCCCGTAGAGCACTATTTCAAAACCACCTGGTATCTATCGCACCGCCTTCGGGCGGTAGGCGTTTTTCTCCCATTGCCCAGCGATTCCATACAGCGTTCGATGCGTGGCTCCTGTACGATTCCAAAACCGCTTTCCCATCGCATGTTATCTTTCGGTACAGGACACGCAGCGATATTCATGTCAGTTTTCAGATCTACCCTTGCCCATCCAATGGTCATCGCTCTACGAAGCTGCGCAGGGTTTAATCCAAGGTCTCCGTACTCCTGGCCCACCATTCATTGCCCTCCGCTATGTGTTCGATCGTTGATCTACTCTGAGATCCGACGGCCCAGTTTGGTCTCCCCATTGTTGACTATTCTGCTGTCGACCAGTCCCGCCATGTCACCTCCATGTGTATCCACCGTACCTCTGCCATCCCATTGCATAAATTCATTCAAAGGGTCAATTATAAGGTTTTTCGTTAATTTTTCTCCACGCTCCGCCAACCTTCCACTAGAGCACTTCTCCACCGCTCCCCTGCATTTTTTCGCCATTCATCTGCAGTCCCACTGTCGTCCTCACAATCATCCACCACCCCCCATTGTTTTCTTATCCCGTGTTCATATTTTTCAGGGTTATCAGAGGTAGAAAACCTCCATGGTTCATGTGTAATACTTCAATGGCGTGCCGCGCAGACAGAATTAAATCTGGAAGTTGGTACTACAGAGAAATGCCCGTAAATGGTAGCGGCGGCATAAATATTATCCCAGGACATTTTAATCTTCGCAAGAAACCTATCCAGCACCATTAAAGCCTAGATTTTGCAGATCGGGACATTTATGGAGCAAAGGAGGAAAAACCAACTAATGATCAAGGATTCCAGCGTTCAGTATTGAAGGTTTTGAGCTTTAATACGACGGTTTAGAGGTAAAGCATCAGATCAGTGATCCCGCGGATCATGCAGAAGGTACAACAAGCATAAATCAATGCATATCAGGGTTTTCTACAGCAGCAGAATTTTTTTCCTCCATAAAGTACAAAGAACCCATGCAGTGTTCAATTTATGCCGTGTTCTGGAGAGATTTTCTACCCTAAAACAACCCCAATACTATCAGAGCATTTATTTCATCAGTATGGAAGAATTCTTAATCATCCATTTATCTTTGTTTATTCACCAATAGTACTACAAAGTACTACAATCAGAATACTTCAGAATCATATTAGAGCTATCTGTAGTCTGAAGTAAATCATTCGTTCACCCAAAGAACATCAGAAATTAATGCACAGGATTTATACAGGATGGGCTTCGACCCTCTTTCTTTCAGAAGTTTTAATACTGCATTCAGTTCTTCACCTACCTCCTCTGCTCCTTCGGAGCTATAAATTCATGAAGAAACTCTTTGAAATGGTTGTTGATCAGTTATCAGAGAACTGCAAGTAGCTTATTTTGAGACACAGTCTCTATGTAAAGATTGTAAGATAGGTTGAAGGAGTTGTTTGCAGACTGAGTATTCAGCTATTGGCAATGTTGTACTTGACTGGTATTACTATTTAATATGACAAGCACATTTCTTTGGATCCTGATTTGAAGCAGCGGTGATGTTTTCCTGTCTTTGTGTTTACATTCATTTCTTTTCGTTTCTAATGGCTTGCATCAGAATATTGGCATAGGATTTACCCTTGTTAGGTACCCTATGTTTCTACTCTCCTTGCCATTAATGTTTCTCTTCTGAATGTGTTATCTAAGAATTTATTTCAGTTGGTTTAACTAGTGTAGTGGATGTTATTGCCTGCTCTCTGATGTATGAATTAAATGGTTTCAGTTCTTAGATGTTTCTTGTTAAAGATTTTAGTTGGAAGATTTGGGAACACTAGGGATTAGAGTTAGCCCTGTCCACTAGGATCCTTTTACGACTAGATGTTTTTTAACTTTTTGCTTTGAATTTTTGTTATCTCCTCTCCTCCGACCCCTCCATATCAGACAATCATCTTGAAGATCCTATGTTTCAGATGACTAGCCCAATTGAAAGCCTGCCTATTGAGTAGTAAGAAAATCCTTTCCTGACTCCATTTCCCAATGGTTTTGAGTATTTCCTAGAACATTTCACCTCTGCCTTATCCCTCTTTTCTCATCTTGGTCTTACATCGAACCCTTCTTTCCTGATAACCAGCAACCAAAACAAACAAATCAAACAAACAAACCCTGAGCCTTATAACTAGCCTAACATCTTAAACTTTGAGCTCCATTGACATAAAACCTTTTGCTCATATAGAGAGATCCCTCTCTGGACCCAGGAGGGCTAGATCCTGAGGTCTGAAAGTGGTTTGATGTTGTCTCATCTTTTGGTCTTGCAAATCTGGCCAAAACATGGGAACCCCAACATAATGGCGACTCCACTGGGGAACTCTTGAGTGCATTACACCTTGAACATCTTTAGGCATTCAAAAGACCTGCAATCTCTGGTTAGGTTGGCAGTTAAACATTACTATTCACATATCAACCTCTACACCATTTTTTGTGTTTTCCCCTACTCTTGAACAGATTCTGGAAAGGGCCAGGTAGCCTCTAGATCTCACACTCTTTCAGAGGTGACATATCTGGTAAATGCCCTCCCAGTCAATCTCTGGTTAGATTTTTCTGTGTTTGGGAGATATCCTTGAAAAGGAACATCTCATAAGCACTGTGGTGGATAGTGTACCCTCCAAAAACATCCTGAAACCTTCCACCTGGCGACTCCATAGTTCCTAAACGTTCTAAAGACTCCATTGGTGATCAGTAGGCCTGCTAATTATCTTGGTTCACATTAGACTCCACTGGGAGACCAGCCTCCATAACAACATCAACCACAGTAGAAGTAGCAAGTAGGGTTAAGCTGCTTGGTCTGAAAACAACATTCTGGCTTCTAGAACTATTCATACAAGAGCTTTCCCTGACCCAGACCCACCTGAAATAGTTGACAATTCTGAGAGCATCCTCAGGGGAGCTCCTACACCTAAAATATCAACTGTTCCCAATCACATCTATAGAGCTAAATCTGCACCAGAAGATCTTAGAGCTCTATCACACTTTCACCTTGACCTATTCCTACCTAACAGATTACCCAGAACTAGGTCATTCAGTACCTTAGACCAGCCAGACCCTGAGCTTCCTGGTTCACCACTCCAAAGTGGTAGACCCCTTGGAAATAGACAAACCCCTCCATCTACACCTCCAGATATACACTTCATACAAAATTTGGGGCTAGGTCACCCTAGATCTGCTCATCAGTTTTTTGCTGGTCATAATATCCCTGTCATCCATATACTAGCTGCCCAAGTTAACCCTTTACCTCATCAAAACATCACCATGGCAGCTTGGTATGCACCTCTGGTTTTACCTCAGCCCCTAGTACCCTTACTGAATGATTATCAATCAAAGATCCCACACTTCGCTGCAAAGGAGTCCATCACAGCCCAACAACATGTAAATAAGATGGAAGATTCTTTTGAATACATGGAAATAGATGATGATATAGTCAAAATGAGAATCTTTTCCCAGAGCTTAGGGGGTGTCAAGGTGAAGAAATGGTTTAAGGGCCTACCTCCAGGTAGCATAAATGATCTTCCAGCTCTATATCAGACCTTCATAAACAAATGGGAAGCTAGGGAAAATCCTCGCCAACTCCTAGCAGAATACATGACCCTTAAAAGAAATGTAGGAGAGAGTGTCCATGATTACACAACGAGGTTTAACAACATTTATAATGCCCTCCCTCCACATATGAAACCTTCACAAGGCATGGCTCTAGAAAAATACCCTGAAGGTTTTGATGCTGACATGGCCTATGAGCTTAGGGATAAAGAGTACAACACATTGGAAGACATGCAAAAAGGAGCAGTGAACATAGAGGCAAACCTGAATGAGAAAAGAGAAAGACCGAGATCTGAGAAGAGGGTAACATATAAAGATGACACTGTAGCTTCCACATCAGATCCAAATTATGATAGGTTATCTAAAAACGTGGAAATACTACAGAAAATGATGGAAAAGATGGTTGTCACAGTTAGCAATCAGAACAAAAACCATAACCAGAACCAAAACTTTAGAAGAAACAATACCCCTCCCAACAGACAAAGAGAATCATATCAACAAGTTATTCCCCCATTCCAAGAGAATTTTCTTGATGAAGATGAGGGAATCATAGAAGAGTCCGAGGGAAAAAAAATAAACATGTTTGAAACAGAGGATTCAATCCATAACTGTTACTCAGAAGAAGATCATCCCTCACCCTCTGGTTGGGAGGAGGAATGGTTGGAATCTGAATATTACAGGCTAGAGTTTGAAAATTCCATGATGCAGGTTAGAGAGAAATATGAACTTAGAAGAAAAAAGAACCAGGAAACCACCAAACCCAAAGCCTCTGAGGTCACCATCAAGAAAAGACCTGAGAAAACTTCTAAAGCAACTGTTGAAAGTAACAAATCAGCAGCTGAGATTTCTGGAAAGAATAAAGAAAGGGACAACCAAAATGCTGACACACAAGGTAAACCAGATAGCAACACTAGCACTGTAGTTAGTGCTCCCGATAAAACTGTCACAAACGCTGTACATAATGAGAATCAGCACACTGATTCAGCCACTAAGGTAGTGGCTAACAAAACAAAGTTGAGCATTCCCAAGAGTCAGTCCACTTTCAATTTGGAAAGTGATATTGAAAAAATTAAAATCCCTGTCCCACTCTCTGAGCAGGCCACTCAGGATGTATATAAAGGCCAAATTTTGAAAGCATTAAATTTAGGTGAGAACAGTGACATTGTAAATCTAAGTGATGATCAACCTGCCCTTCTGTTTGGTCCAAAGATAGAAGGAAATTTTTAGGAAGGGGTAGTACCCCCTTTTTATATCAGTCGTAATATCCATGATAAGATCCTCCACAATGCAATGCATGATTCTGGGGCATCACACAACCTAATGCCTAAAGTAGTGATGGAAATATTAGGCCTAGAGATGGAAACTGGTGACTGTTTGAGCACAACAGAGAGCGTTAATGGTTCACACAGCACTGAGATCAGTAATTGTTCAAACAGCGGACACGTCCCTGACAGTAATAAGGTTGAAAGTTACGACTTGCAGGATGATCCATCGGTAAAGATAATCCATTACAGCACGGATCACCTTCTTTCTCTCAGAAATTACAACGCACCGCCTGAATCGTTGTCCCTGGCATTAAGAAACAATGAGATCTACGCTGACATGATGGAGTCTACGATGGAACCAGTGATGAATGATAAAACCAGTAACATATGGAGCAATGACACCTCGGTCACCACAAGCCCCAACTCGGTCAATTTCGCTGTCAATAACGTTGTCAACAGCGCCTCCAATACGGTTCACAACTGCAGAATTGTAGCTGTCACTGATAAGATCATTGTCAATAAAGCTTCCAAAACGGTTAGAACTGGTAGCATCGATACCTCGGGTTCTAAAATAGTTAAACTCGATGCTAATTCCTGCAATGACAAGGTGTCCACTACGGTCAATAAAGTTGTTAATCATTGCAACACCGTGGATTCCACTTCGACCATAAACAATGTCAACAACGCCACGGGTTCTGCTTTGGTTGATCCATGCAAGACCTTGGATTTACGTGGTATGGATGGGGATAGTTTGTCATGTAATGGAATAAGCCACGAACTTCTCCATAATAAGCACAATAACGAACTTTCCCATAATAAGCGCAGAATCGAAACAATAGGAAGGCCACAAATCAAAAATGACAAAAATAAAAAGGTTGTGAATTTGTCCTCCTTAGAGCTAGATCAAGTTTCCATCGATATTCTTGGCAAGGGTTTGGGCTTTGCAGTTTCTCCCAAACGCATCCCAAATGAAAGCATCTTGTGCAGTATAGAAGAAGGAATTCAAGGGTTAGCTCTTGATGATAAAGAAACATTAAGACAAGAGTGCTCCCTTATTTTGAAGAAGGCAAAAACTCCGAAAAGCAACTTGAACAAGGAAGAACTTAATGCTCTGAGAACCCTACGCAATAATGAAAACATTTTGATACTTAAAGCAGACAAAGGCGGTGCTGCTGTTGTTCTAGATAAGACTGACTATATAAGGAAAATGAAAGAGCATCTTGATTGCAGTAGCTACAAGAAACTTAAATCTAACCCCTTGCCGAAAGTTTTAAGAGAAGTCAAGAAAGCGATTAAGAATTCAGGGCTTGACGACAAGTTAAAGAAGAAGTTGACCCCTACATGTGATGTCGTGCCCAGAATCTATGGTTTACCCAAAATCCATAAAGACGGTATCCCCCTTAGACCGATTGTCAACACCATAGGATCTCCCACCTATGAGCTAGCAAAATATGTCGCTAAGATCGTAAAACCCCTTGTTGGGAATACAGATTCTTTCATAAAAGATTCAAATGATTTTGTTAAACTCATCAAAAATCAAAGAGTGGAAGATGGTGACATTTTGGTTATTTTTTACGTGGTATCCCTATTCACTAAGATTCCTTTAGATGAAGCAATCCAGGTCATCAAAGAGGTTACTGATTTAGCGACAGCCAAGCTTGCAGAAATCTGCCTTCGGTCCACTTTCTTTAGCTTTCAAGGAGAGTTCTATGAGCAAGTATCAGGAGTCGCAATGGGTTCTCCACTATCCCCCATTGTCACCAACTTATATATGGAACACTTTGAGAAAAAGGCCCTTGCCTCATATCCCTTAAAACTAGACTGGTGGAAAAGATTCGTTGATGATACTAATATAAAGTGGGCCCATGGAAAAGAAAATCTGGATAAGTTTTTTCATCACTTGAACTCCATTTCCCCAGATATCAAATTTACCATGGAAACTGAAGAAAATAAGTGCATTCCTTTTCTGGATGTTCTTGTTATTAGAAATGATGATGGTACCCTTGGGCACCGTGTATTCAGAAAGAAAACCCACACTGAGAGTTATCTCCATGCCGATTCCTACCATCATCCAGCTCAAAATTTCGGTGTCCTTAATACCCTTGCTGTTAGGGCCTTGAGAATATCTGATGCTAAACACCTTAACGAAGAAATCAACCACTTATCATCTATTTTTAAGGGTTTGGGGTATAAAGAAAGAGATATCAAGAAGGCTTTAAAAAGCGCCGAGGGCGCAATCTTGCCCCAGAGACGGCTTGAACCCCAAGATAAAGGAGGGAGGGTCTTTCTTCCATACATTAAAGGTGTCACTGATAAAATCGCCAAGGCTCTAGGAAAGAACGACATTTTCACACAATTTTCAGTAGCAGGAACTATTAGACAGAGAATGCGATCAGTTAAAGATGTTATAAGTCCAGGTCAGCTTAAAGGAGTGTACAAAATTGATTGCTCATGCGGGAGAAGTTACATCGGCGAAACTGGACGTTCACTCCAGAAGAGACTCAAGGAGCACGGAGTTGATATCAAGCATGAACGACTTCACACTTCGGCCCTTGCGGAACACTCTTCTAAAACTAAACACCAAGTACGTCTTGAAGATGCAAATATCATTGCAAGAGAAGATCACTATTACAGAAGGAAAGTAAGAGAGGCCCTGGAGATCAAAAAACACCCTGAAAACCTCAATAGGGATGGGGGATATGAAATTAGTGACAGTTGGCGACCTCTTCTTTGACAAATCTGCTCCTCAAAAACACATTCCTCCCAGGTATGAGTTTGTAGGTATATTAATTTCAAGGTTTGTCTCCTTTCTTTAAGTAATGGTTAACAAATAAGGAATTTTCTTTTAAAAATTATTAACGTTAATTAATTTTTATTTTATATAAATAAAAATTAATTAATTTTTTAAATAATTATTAAGTAGAAAATACTTATTTGCTTCCCTTATTTAGTTTACTAGATTATTATATTTTTTAGATTAGAAATTAACTTATAGTTAACTAATCCATAATCCTTAAAAAACAGGTTAGTATATCTAACTATATAATTTCTGATTTATACCATTAAATTTTTTTTTTTAGGGTATTAATTAGTTATTTATTTTTATAAAATAAAAATAAATAAATATTAATACTCTTTAAAAATTTCCTTAGTTTATTTAATTAATTTATTAAAAAAAATAAAAAAAAAATAAAAAAAAAATAAAAATAAAAATAAAATTTAAAATAGATAGATTGATTTTTATTTTAACTTGTTATTTTTAATTTTAAATAAATTTTAAAAATAATAAACTAAAAATTTCAAAATAGAATAAATTACCCTTAATAATTATGAATTATAATAACCTTAATAAATTATATTAAACATTATTTGAATTAATAAGTGATAGGATTTTTCCATATCTTTGAGAATAATAAACTTATTAAATATAATATATTTAATTAGTTTGTTATTTTTAGTATTAAAGCTTTGATATTAATAGGCTTATTAATAAAATAAATTTAGTAAGTTTATTATTATTTTTTAGCATTAGAATCGTTATATTATTATTAAAATTAAAAATAAAATAATAAATCTTTGGAAAAAAATTCTAAAATTAAGATTTTATAAAAAATTATAAAAATTAAGATTTTATAAAAAATTATAAAAATTATAATTATAATTTTTATTTTATTTTGGTCGGTCCTTTCCTCTCCTACCTTCTTCACTAAAAAAAATTTTGGTCGGTCCTTTCCTCTCCTACCTTCTTCACTATTAATGGATTATGACCCTTCTTATAAATCTTCATTCCAAAAGTCCTGAAGATGGATCCCAGTTGGGATTTGAAACGTCGACAATTGTTTCATAAGACTGTGGATAATCCAGCAAGCTCTCCAGTAAACAATAACCACAGAAACTTGAAAACCAAGACCTATATTCATTTGACTCTAGTAGAGTCAAGTGTCTTGGCCTGATCAAGGATTTATGTGTGAGCCTGACTCAGATTCCTGCCAAGTGTATGGTCATGGATGTTGTGGTGGCAGATGTGCCACCCAAGTATGGCATGTTATTATCAAGATCATGGGGAGCCAAGCTGCAAGGAACGATGCAGATGGATGGAGCTTATGCCACAATCCCAATCTTTGGCCAACTTAGAAGACTGTACAAGGAAGAAAAAATGAAATTCCTAGTTAGTAGCCCTGAGAAGCCTGAAAATTCTCCTCTATATTCTATGCATACAGACCTGGATTCTTTTATCTTCTATAATGATGAATCTTTGGGGGAACCAAAATCTGAAAACATAGATATAAGCAAAGGTACATAGAAGGAAACCGAGCCAATGGATTTAAACATAATGGCTACCCTAGACTCAGAAGAAGAAGACGTAGACAACTCTGAACAGTGCACTGGAACAACAACGTAAAGCGAACCGGAAATAGAACACAATCAGCCAGCTAGTCACCTCTCTGACTCCCACACACACAACGAAAAACTAAGCAGTCCACAGCCTAGTGCAGACCCTATAATGTGAAATAATGGCGAACCCAGCTTTAGGGAAATAAACGATAACGAAAACGAGAGTGAACCCCTGTGGGAAATGAGTTTCGATGGGTCCTACACAAGAAGGACTGCTGGGGCAGGAGTGTGGATACATAACACAGAGAGTGATTACACAGAGAGTCATGCCTACAACCTGCACTTCAAATGTACAAACAACGTTGCAGAATATGAGGCTCTGATCCTAGGCTTAACTCTGCTGAAAATTTTTGGAGCCCATAGGATAGACGTGCGTGGATACTCTGAGCTGATTATTAAACAGGTAAACAGTGAATACACATCAAAACATCCTAGGCTGAGAGCATATAGGAATGACACTATGGACCTACTGAAAACGTTTGTTGAATAAAAATTAGTGTTCGTTCCTAGGGGTCAAAATGTCATTGAAAATGGATTAGCTTGCCTAGCTATTTCATACCCTAAGACTCCCAGCGATCAGCAAATCATCATTCAGACCAAATTCAGACCTGCAGTGCCGGACAATGAAAAATATTGGCAGGTTTTTGAAGGTGATAAATAGATCGAAGATTTCCTGGTAGCCAGAAACGAGTTTCAGTTTTCTGATTCAGACTCCAAATCTAACAGCAGCTGCCTAAGTGAAGAATCCTCAGACGAGGAAGAAACACCCTGTAACATAGAAATAAACACCCTAAACGAAGAAACTGGAAATCCAAATAGAAAATGTGAAAACGCAGATAGTGAAGAAGTGGAGGTGCTGCAGGCCAAAGATAAGAATATACCCAGAGGCCTGCCCCCCTTAGAGGACCTCTTTGACTTTGATGATGTAGCAAAAAAGCCCACTATAGAACATGCAGACTCTGATGTGGAAGAATGCAACATAGGCACTAAAGATAAGCCCAAAATGATTAAACTGGCTAAGTCTTTACCGACGGACATGAAGAAAAAACACATTGACCTTTTCAAGGAATTCATTGATGTTTTTGCCTGGAGTTATGAAGACTTAAAGGCCTATGACACAAGCATCATTCATCATAAGATATCCTTGAAATAAAATCATAAGCCCCTTAGGAAAAAACTTCGTAGAATAAACCCAAAACAATTGCTTGCAGTTGAAAAAGAGATTAAGAAGATGTATGAAGCAGGTATAATTGTGCCTGTGAGGTTCTCTGATTGGGTATCAAACTTAGTGGCTATGAGAAAGAAAACAGGGGAAATCAGGCTGTGTATAGACTTCAGAAATCTTAATAGAGCCTCACTCAAGGACAATTAACCTTTGCCAAAAATGGAACATATTCTTCAGAGGGTAGTGGGCTCTAAAAGGATCTCCCTGCTAGATGGTTTCTCCGGTTATAACCAAGTCTTAGTAATCCCAGAAGACCAACTCAAAACAGCTTTTACTACTCCATGGGGTACCTCTATGTATGTGAAGATGCCTTTTGGGTTGATGAACGCTGGGGCAACCTTCCAAAGAGCGATGGAAATAGATTTTTCAGATTAGATAGGGCACTTCATTATTATTTGCTTGGATGACATAACAGTCTACTCCAAAACTGAAGAAGAACATCTGAAACATCTGAGAAAAGTGTTTAAAAAATGTAGAAGGTTTGGTCTGTCACTAAATCCTAAAAAGACTATATTTGGACTACAGGAGGGTAAACTCCTTGGCCACATTGTATCTGAGAAGGGAATTAGGATAAACCCACAACGAGTTGAGGGAATACTACAGATCACACACCCAAGAAACATCAAGGAATTACAGTCCTTCAGTGGGAAGATTAACTTCCTTAGGAGGTTTATTCCAAATCTAGCTGAACACCTTAGGAACATGACTAACATGCTGAAGAAAGGTGAAGGAGTTAAATGGACTGTTGGAGCTAAAAAATATTTTGAATCAGTAAAATTTGCACTCACCCAAGCTCCTGTTCTAATCAGCCCAGATTTCTCTAAATATTTTCTGATCTTTTCATTTGCCTCTGAGCATACAGTGGCTGCAGTCTTGCTGCAGAAAAACACAGAGGGAATGGAACATCCAATTAAATATTTTCTGATCTTTTCATTTGCCTCTGAGCATACAGTGGCTGCAGTCTTGCTGCAGAAAAACACAGAGGGAATGGAACAACCAATTTCCTTTTTCAGCAAAGCACTCAGAGATGCACCCTTGAAATACAACATAATGGATAAACAGGCCTATGCTCTGATTAAGGCCTTGAAAGAATTCAGGGTGTACATATTGCATTCTCACACCGTAGCTTATGTGCTCAACGTTATAGTCAAAGACATCTTGTCCCAGGACCCAGATGGGAAAAGGGGCAAGTGGATAGTTGTGATCTTAGAGTATGACCTTGAGATAAAAACCACCAAACTGATTAAAGGTCAGGGCTTGGCTAAATTAATGACTGAACCAAACTTACAAGCCCTAGACATTAACATGATAAATACCTTGGATGAGCAACAAGAATTGCATGATCCTACTATTGAGGAAAAATTTCAGAGCTCCCCTTGGTATTCAGACATTTTATATGTGCTTACAGACCTCAATGCCCCTCCCGAACTATCAAATACCAAGGCCATATTCTTAAAGCTGAAAGCCAAAAACTATTTCATTTTGAATGGAAACTTATACTGGAAGAATCCTACTGGCCTATTGCTTAAATGCTTGCCTGAAAATGAGGCAGAGAGGGTTAAAGAAGAATTCCATGCCGTATAATGTGGAGGCCACTTGAGTTGGAAAGCCACTGCAAATAAAATACTCAGAGCTGGCTACTATTGGCCCACACTCTTCAATGATGTCCATAAGATGATAATTGCCTGCCATAAATGCCAGATCTTTGAAGGCAAAAGAAAACTCCTCCCTTTACCCCTACAACCCATCACTGTTGAAGGTCCCTTTCTGCAATGGGGCCTAGATTTCATAGGGGAGATTCACCCTGATTCTTCTGCACAACACAAATGGATCCTAACAGCCACAGACTACTTCACTAAGTGGATAGAGGCCATACCTACTAGGAATGCCACAGATTCGGTCATCATTAGTTTCCTAGAAGGTCACATCCTCTCTCGGTTTGGCTTCCCAAGAAAAATAATCACTGATAATGCTACTACTTTCGGATCCAAGAAGATGGTTGATTTTTGTTACAGGTATCAAATAGCACTTGTTCATTCAATTGCATATTACCCACAAGGTAATGGATTAGATGAATCATCAAACAAGAGCCTGGTGATCATCATCAAGAAGCTGTTGGAAGAGAACAAAAATTCATGGCATAACAAGCTAGTACATGCTCTGTGGGCTGATAGGCTCACAAAAAAGAAGTCCATTGGCATGTCACCATTCCAGCTTGTCTATGGTACAGAAGCAGTATTTCCTACTAGCCTTGGGATACCGATGATCAAACTAGTCCAGGAGATTCAAACAGAAGAAGACAGTATGGTGAGAAGAGTAAACCAAACAATCCATCTTCAGCAAACAAGGGAAGAGGTCTACAACAGAGCAGTGAAAGTTCAAGAAAATATAAAGAAATTGTTTGACAAGAGAACCAAAGCTGCTGATTTCAAAATTGGGGATAAAGTTCTGAAATGGGACTCGAGAAGAGAGGATAAAAGAAAGCACAACAAGTTTGAAAGTTTGTGGCAAGGTCCATACATCATCCAGGCCACTGTAGGTCCAAATGCCTTTTTCCTACAGGAATTAGATGGCTCAGAGCTTTTTGGGGGTCCTGTCAATGGCAGGATGCTCAAACACTACTTCTGCTGATTTACAATTTCTAGTTTCCATTTCCATTGTACATACCATTTCAGTTTTTATTTTCAAAGAAAAAAGAATTTTTTTCAAAAAACAGAGGAAAAGGAGAGGTTCATACATGCTTAAAACATGAACCTCTGATGTGCAAAATATTTGCTTTAATATTCAAAACCCGAGCCAAAGAAAGTAAACAGTTGGTCCTAACATGCCCAAAATCTGGACCACCAAAGAAGAAAGAGGAATCAGCTCTAACATTCCCAAAACCAGAGCTGAGATGAAGAAAAGAAGTGACTCTAACATGCTCAAAACTTGAGTCACAAAGAGAAGAAGGATTTTTCAAGTTTCAGATCCCAAGCCTTCACAGTTTTGTTTTCAGTTTTCTGCAAATTTTGTCCATGTGCAATTGTCTTTATGCCTTGGATCCACAGCAAGTCAGAAAGTCTAATCCTGGCTTGACTGTTTTTCAATTTTTGTCGTAGAATATAGAGAACAAATCTGCTGGACAGTTTAATCCCAACAGATATTAGATTAGGTAGAGAGGCATATGAGACCAACAGTCTAATTTGGTCTCATGGAGTAATAAGGGTAGAATTAGAATAGGTTTATTTTCTATTTGAAAAAATAAATGATGAAAAGGGGTCTTCTAGCTCAAATGCACCCTAAAGGAAGAAAAATGTTAGGATTGTAGTGTGGGTAGGTAGAGTAATTGGGAAAGTTTTTCTGCTGATGTAATGTTTTCATATTGTAGCAGCTGATTTAAAGAAAGAAAGGGATGTGCCAAGCAGCAGGGAACTGGCCTTCTCCAAAGATCTATTCTCTGAATTATTGAATCCTTCAAGAATAAGCCATCCCCATGTGTAGCCACTGTTAGTCCCCCTGTAAATTTTTGATAGGCAAAGTATGGGGCTAAATTGTTTATGAGCCTTCAATGAATGCATCTCCCCTGGAGGCACATCATCCTTGAAGTCTCTTGTGCCTTTGCCCTGTGATGAAATCCCCTCTGCTGTATCCATACAACTAACCTCTCTGATTGTGAAAATTCTTCTCCTGAAGGCCTCCCTTTACCCATGAAACCTTGCAGAATATCCCATTTTAACATATGTCTTCCTCTTGTCAAATTCCCCTCTAATTCCCAAAAATTTTCCCAAATTTTCCCTCTATCTCCCTACCGTTATCCTCCTTAGCCCTTGAAATGCATTAAAATGGTTAGAAACCCACTTTCCGACCTTATAATAGGCCTAAGCTCCTTTCCCGCAAGCCCCTAAACCATCTCCCCTTGTGTGACCTGGGCGCTAGAACCACCCGCAAGCCCACAAGAGCGCTTAACGCAGAGATGTATCGGGTGAAGGTTGAACCGTTGATTTGTATTGATCAAACAACTATCCCAAGCTCTGTAGTGCCCATGGCCCAACCCGTTTCACCACATCTTAACTGTCCATTTACCCGCAGATCTAACGGTTTAGATTTTACCCGCCGGTGGTCCCCGCAGCACACTATTTCAAAACCACCTGGTATCTATCGCACCACCTTCGGGAAGTAGGCGTCTTTCTCCCATTTCCCAGTGATTCCATACAGCATTTGACACGTGGCTCCTGTACGATTCCAAAACCGCTTGCCCATCACACATTATCTTTTGGTACAGGACACGCAACGATATTCATGTCAGCCGTTAGATCTGCCCTTGCCCATCCAACGGTCATCGCTCGACGAAGCTGCGCGGGGATTAATCCGAGGTCTCTGTACTCCTGGCCCACCATTCATTGTGCTCCGCTGTGTGTTCGACTGTCGATCTCCTCTGAGATCCGATGGCCCAGTTTGGTCTCCCCACTATTGACTATTCCGCTGTCAACTGGTCCTGCCACGTCACCTCCACATGTATCCACCGTACCTCCGCCATCCCATTGCATAAATTTATTCAAAGGGTCAATTATAAGGTTTTTCATTAATTTTTCTCTGTGCTCCGCCAACCTTTCACCAGAGCACTTCTCCACCGCTCCTCTACCTTTTTTCGCCATTCGTCTGCAGTCCCACTGTCGTCCTCACAATCATCCACTGCATCCACCACCCCCCATTGTTTTCTTAGCATGTGTTCATATTTTGTAGGGTTATCAAAGGTGGGAAACCACCATGGTTCATGTGTACTACTTCAATGGCATGCCGCGCAGACAAAATTAAATCTGGAAGCTAGTACTACAGAGAAATGCCCAGAAATGGTAGCGGCGGCATAAATATTATCCCAGGACAGTTTAATCTTTGCAAGAAACCTATCCGGTGCCATTAAATTCTAGATTTTGTAGATCGGGACATTTATGGAGAAAAGGAGAAAAAACCAGCTAATGATCAAGGATTCCAGCATTCAGTATTGAAGGTTTTGAGCTTTAATACGACGGTTTAGAGGTAAAGCATCAGATCAGTGATCCCGCGGATCATGCAGAAGGTATAGCAAGCAGAAATCAATGCATATCAGGGTTTTCTATAGTAGCAGAATGTTTTTCCTCCATAAAGGACAAAGTGCCCATGCAGTGTTCAATATATGCCATGTTTTGGAGAGATTTTCTACCTTGAAACAACCCCAGTACTATCAGAGCATTTATTTCATCAGTATGGCGGACTTCTTAATCATCCATTTATCTTTGTTTATTCACCAATAGTACTACACAGTACTACAGTCAGATTACTTCAGAATCATATTAGAGCTATCTGTAGTCTGAAGTAGATCATTCTTTCACCTAAAGAACATCAGAGATTAATGCATAGGATTTATACAGAATGGGCTTCGGCCCTCTTTCTATCAGAAGTTTTAATACTGCATTCAATTCTTCACCTACCTCTTCTGCTCCTCCAGAGCTATAAATTCATGAAGAAACTCATTGTAAAGGTTGTTGATCAGTTAACAGAGAACTGCAAGTAGTTTCTTTCAAGACACAGTCTCTATGTAAAGATTGTAAGATAGGTTGAAGGAGATGTTTGTAGATTGAGTATTCAGCTATTGGCAATGTTGTACTTGACTGGTATTACTATTTAATATGACAAGCACATTTCTTTGGATCCTTATCTGAAGAAGTAGTGATGTTTTCCTGTCTTTGTGTTTACATTCATTTCGTTTCGTTTCTACTGGCCTGCATCAGAATATTGGCATAGGATTTACCCTTGTTAGGTACCCTATGTTTCTGATCTCCTTTCCATTAATGTTTCTCTTCTAAATGTGTTATCTAAGAATTGATTTCAGTTGGTTTAACCAGTGTAGTGGATGTTATTGCCTGCTCTATGATGTGTGAATTAAATGGTTTCAGTTCTTAGATGTTTCTTGTTAAATATTTTAGTTGGAAGATTTGGGAACACTAGGGATTAGAGTTAGCCCTGTCCACTAGGATCCTTATACGACCAGCTGGTTTTTAAATTTTTGCACTGAATTTGTGTTATCTCCTCTCCTCCTACCCCTCCATATCACACAATCATCTTGAAGATCCTATGTTTCAGATGACTAGCCCAATTGAAAGCCTTCCTATTGAGTAGTAAGCAAATCCTTTCCTGACTCCATTGCCCAATGGTTTTGAGTATTTCCTGGAACATTTCACCTCTGCCTTATCCCTCTTTGCTCATCCTAGTCTTACATCGAACCCTTCTTTCCTGATAACCAGCAACCAAAACAAACAAATCAAACAAACAAACCCTGAGCCTTATAACTAGCCTAACATCTTAAACTTTGAGCTCCATTGACATAAAACCTTTTTCTCATAGAGAGAGATCCCTCTCTGGACCCAGGATGGCTAGATCCTGAGGTCTGAAAGTGGTTTGATGTTGTCTCATCTTTTGGTCTTGCCAATCTGGCCAAAACATGGGAACCCCAACACCAGCTCAATGCCTGGCATGTCTGCATGCCATCCATGCAATCAGAGATGACCTGGAAAAACTCCACCACAAGAATAAGGCTCTAAGTGATCACCTCAAGCCTTGGGCCGATGAATCCCTCAAGATATCTCAGTATGTTGATGTTGCATTGAAACAGTTGAATCAGACCCTGGAAAGTGTCACTGTTGCCATTGAAGGTCCAACTTCACAGAAGTTGGTAGACATTGCACAGAATGCTACTGCGCAGAGTGAAGGAGTGCTTCCCCCTCTGTTCAATGCAATCAAGAAGCTTTAGGTGAATATGCAAACCCCACGGATGCTGTGACTCGGGACAAGTCACAAGATTGTGTTGGGATCCTGTTGGAAAGGGGTTCCATAAGCTACATTTTTGATATAATTTTGTAGTAATTGGTCTTGTGTAGGGGCTTTGGGGTGGGTAAAATCCCCCAATGTTTTGTAATGGGTCAAAGGGTAGACCTAGATTCTGCAAACCATGATTTGTAGACCATAGGATAGCAAAGGCTATGATGATATAAATGGATAGATAGCTAGGTCTAGAAGGGAAGAAGCAAGTAATATTGATGCTACGTATGAACTGTTGAGATCTGTTTTGGGTTGTCTTGGGTAAGGAATCTTGTTGGCTATGTGTGCAGAGATCCTTAGTCCTACTGTGTGCAGACCCCACTGGCTGTGTGCACGGGTGGTGACTTGGGTTTGTAATTGGGTTTTTTGGATATTAATGAATGCAAAACCTATTGAAGTATTTTTTTGTTATCTGAACTAGTTGTGTTTATTACTGAAGTGCCTCTATGTTATTTGAATAAGTTGCGATTGTGTCTACAATATATGAATTAGCTACGATTGTAATGTTCTGTGGTGATAATTGTTGATGCACACGTGGATGCGAATGTGTTGATCAGATATGTTAGTAATAGTAGCTTTGTTTACAGTTACATGCTGATTATACTATTAAAGCCTCGATAATAGGCCTATTTTTTTCTGAACTTGATAGAAATCAATGATATCTACCTTAATTACCTACTCTCTCTGAGGGTGTGGAAACCTGGTTCCAGCACCCACCCATACTACTTCAGGGGAGACCTTGGCCTTTGAAAGTAGGTCATTGCCAAAAGGGATAGTAGTATAGGGGTTTTTTGGCAAACCTTAACTTCAAACCTGGGTTAGGACCCCTAAAGCAAACAGTGGGTTATAGTGTGGAAAAGTAATTTCGTCAATTACCTTAAAAATAAAATGATATTCCTCCTTAGGACCAAATTTATCCCCCCTAACCTAAGTGTGGTCTAAGTTTTCTGCTACCATAATTAACCTACTTCTATGCAGTGGTGGACCTTTCTCTTTAGGATAAAGGCTTAACAATATAAGAGAACATCAATTAATTTTTTCATCCACAATGAATATATCTTAATTATGAAATTAAGACAATTAAGACACCCCTTCATCCAAACTATGATTCATAACAAACAACACTATCTAAAAGAGACCCTAAAGGTAAGCACACACAAAGAAAAGAGATAGAGAGGGGATATTTCAATAGCCAAATCCTACTCGATCAGGGCACATTTCGTGTTGTATCTCATAGAGGCAACCTTCGGGTTGAGGAGAGTTCAGTGCCTAAGACATCTTAGAGTATTGTTGGAATAGGGTCCCCTAAAAGCTATGAATTTTGTACAATTTTGTATATTTGTGGTATTAATTAGTCTAACATAGGGGTTTTGGGTGGGTTAAAGCCCCAAATGCATTGTAATGGGTCAAGTGTAGACCACGAGTCCGCAAACCACATTTTGCGGACCATTGGAAGTGTAGGCCAAGTCGATATAAGTAGATGAACATTTTGATTTTTAAGGTAGGCAAGAATTAAGTCTGATGCTAAGTGAAAATTGTTAGATCTGTTGTTGGTTCGTTAGGGTAAGGATTCCTATTGGATGTGTGCAGGGAGATCCTCCATCTTGTTGTGTGTGGACCCTACTGACTATGTGCACAGGCTGTGTCATATTGTATTGGGTTTTGGATGCTAATATATGCGGAGATGGTTGAAGTATTTATGTGCTATCTGATCTAATGTATTTCTGTTAATGTGAACTATTGGATCCGTTACGAATACTTTTGGTTATCTGTTTATGCTGCGAATCTGTCTGTGTTATGGTATAACTGTAATCTGTTGATGATGCGTTATGATAATATTTGCTGATAACCACTGATACGCACATGTATGCGGAGTTATTAACTAGATCTGTGCATGATAATAGCTTTGTATATTGCGATTATACTGTTAACTACCCTGCGAATAGATCTGTCTGGTGCGAACCTGATAGGTTGTGAACGTGGATCTGCTTGAATTACCTACTCTCTCTCAGGGTGCAGAAACCTGGTTCCAGCACCCTCCCATATTGCTTTGGGTGAGACTTTCACCTGCAAAAGGAGGTCACTACCAAAAGGGCCAGTAGTATAGGGTTTTTTTGGCAAACCTTAACATCTGAACCTGGGTCAGGACCCGTTGAGCCAAAAAATGGTTCCGTTTCTGGGACCGGGAGCATTTTGAGAGAGGGATCGGGTAATGCCAAGAGAACATTGGAGACCCGAGAAGAAATAAATTGAAGTGTGTTTTGAAAAACAGGTTCAAGAATTTGTGATAAAAGAGAATCGCAACACAATATTGACGGCAGAGAAGTGGAAGAATACGTACATTTTCACAGAGATCTATGAAATTTTATTTGTGACATTTGAAACCGAGCTTCAGGAGTGGCTTGCAAGGCTCGTAGATTTCCATAAGTGTTGGAAGGATGAATGGGTCATGCAGTGGACTCCAAAGTTGATCTAGCAGTTAGAGAAGAATGATAACACCATCACTCATACAGTAGATCATTGGGTGGACAGTGTTGTAGGAGGATTTGTGGCGAAATTTGCAATTGATCAATTCGTGTCATATTCGGAGGCAAAGCGGAGGTTCTTCAAGGGTTTTCAGGGTAAGTTTCTGAAAAACTTACCATTACCGATTAAGATATTATTATGCGAAAATAGAATTTTGTGTAGTCATACAGAGTGAATGAGCTCCGATCAGAATGAGGGTACAACATGGAGTGGAAAATACTACAAAACTAATCAAGAAGGAGATAGATCTGTCTACAGTCTAGTAAGGGATTTAGCTACGCATAGCCCTGCAACTACACCACCTTCAAATCAGCATAGGGGTTAGAACTCACCCGTACCTCCACCACAAGAAGACAAGATGGCCTTGCACATGAAGCTACCTACCTTTAAGGGCATAGGGGACGAAGATATGGATCGATTTCGGTCTGTCGCAGAGTCAGTATGGGCTACGCAGAATGTGGCCAACGATGTTGTGAAAAGGGCGTAGCTATCCCTTGCCTTTGAAGGAAGAGCCCTGGACTGGTATATGGGATACATAGCTTAGCATGTGAATGCAACCATTAAAGAGGTTAAGAATTCCCTAAAAAAATAGTTCCGAAAGCCTAAATCCTACTCTCAGATAGTGAATGATCTAAAAGATTTCAATCAAGGATCCTCTGAGTCTGTATGGGAAGCTGGCCAACAGCTGAAGAAGGTAATCAGAGAAGGGAAATTTCTGCATGATGACAAACAACACAAGGAATGGTTCATTGCTATGTTACTACCTCACCTACGTATACCTATGGGTCAGCAAGCTATTGAATCAAAAGAAAAAGCCTTGGAAATTTATATGAAGTTGGAAGTTGCGCTAACAGATGATACCTAGTTGGGAGTATAGAAAATCCAAGAGAAACTGGGGGCGATGCACATGGAGATTCAGAATCTGTAAAAGGACTAAGGGAAAGAATCTGGTCCAGACATATGGTGCATATGATGTAGAGTATCTGGGCATACCAAGAATTAGTGCCCATTGTTGGCAGACTACCTACAGGCGGGGGGACCCAGTCCATTGTGCCCAGGACCAAGTGGACCTGCGTTGTGGTGTGATGATTGCCATGTAGCTGACCTGCATGATACTAACCATTGCCCCCGTCTAGGTGCATATATCCCAGAACTGAAGCAACAATGGTGCAATTTTTTCCAATTAGTAGGAAATAATGAGCAGAACTACAAAAATTATGATCTGATGATAGACAGGAGAAACATATATAGGGTACAATCGAACCCTTCCTCACTAAGATCTCGCTAGGGGAAGGGGAGGGGGCCGAGGTGGAAGCGCTGGTAGGGGAAGAGGACAACTGATCTGCTATAACTATGAAGAGATAGGGAAATTTGCGAGGGACTACCTGAACCCTATAAGACAATCCTGTAGATACTATAGACAACTAGACCATGTGATTTAAGACTTCCCAATTCTTATAGCCAAGATGTAGGAAAATTAGCATACACCTATGCAGAATGTACAAAGGGTTAAGACAAAACCTCGAGGCGAAGGACCAAGCATTAATGTAATAACACGCAGCGGCATGGCCATCGATGGAGCTGCGGAGAAAGCTAAGGCGAAGCCTCTTATCCAAAAAGCAGTCATCAAACAAGAAGGTTTGGACTTACAGAAGGAAAATGAAACCTTTGTCGCAGCTCGCCAAGACTTTGTTAAGGCTGAGGCATATACTCCTCAAGCCCCTATGAACCTCAAAGCAAATGATGAGATCAAACCATTTCTGTAGGCATGTATGAAGTTGTTGCACAACCAAAGGGTTGTAGAAAACCTCCAAGATTTGATAGACAGTTGCACAAAAATAAAAACCCCAGCCATGGAAGTTAAGGACGTGCACAAACTGTACAAGCACAAGAAGCGCATTGGTAGGGAAATGCGGCTACCCATGCAAATTGGTGATTACGAGATACATAAGGTTATTCTAAACCTAGGCTCAGATGTGAACATACTGCCTAAGAAAACTTGGTAGGGAATGGGAGAACCAAAGTTGGAATGGTCCACTATCCAACTACGCATGGCCAATCAACAAAATATCATACCGTTGGGGAGATTATCAAAGTTTATGGTAGATATCGCATGAGTTAAGGTCCGAGTTGACTTCGAGGTCATTCTGATTGTAGAATATGTGGACCCCTATCCTGTGCTCCTAGGATTGGACTGGGCCATAGATATGGGAGGTATCATCAACCTAAAGAAAAGAAGCATGGTATTTGAAAATGAAGGTACATGGGTGATAGTACCATTAGACCCTGTAGAAGGAGAATGATATATAGAGCCGGTTCGTGAAGAAGAAGATGTGGATCATATTTATAAGTTAACTGCGTGGGACAAATATTGGATCAATCCCACAGCAGATGTTGTACTTTGCTGGGAAAAGGATAGCAAATGTTCTTTGATTCTAACGGAGAGATGGAAAATTGGCAGAATCGGTTACATGATGTATCTGTTGTTGGGTATGTATTATATTCTTTCCACTAATAGTCATGGGGGGGCAGGGGGTGAAAGGACTGACTATACGTTGCACTAGGTGTAGCAGGGGGGTCATAGGGGGGGCGGTACCCCCCCTGTTCGGGGTCTAGGGTAGTGTCCCGGGAAAAACAATTTGGACCCTATTTTTCGGTGGGCGGACTCGGCCATGGTTTTGTGCATGAGTTTGCACATGGTTTTGGGGCATGATAGTTTTCGGCCCCTGGTATTATGTAGATTCGGTCAAGGGATCTACGGTTATGTTCTAATCTAGGGTTAATGGATTGGGGTTTATGTATGCTTCAACATGTATATATATGTGTGTTGTAACACTAAAAGGAATATAATGAAAAATCAAGCTGGTCGTCCTGATTTGAGATCCAGGGGAAAATCTCTGGGTATATCTGTTTTATGTTTTATGCTCTCTCCATTGTTTATTTTCTATTTTTTTAAGATTAGTTTGAAGATAATTTATGTACAGGGTTAGAACCTACATTTGGTATAGGAGCAATTTCGGCTTCAAGGGGACACTTTTGTTGCCGAGGGGTTTTTTTGCTTGAGCCTGTGGTAGACCCTGTTCAGTGGGAGATCTGCGAGATCGATTCTTGCGGTGAAAGAATATGGCGATCAATGGAAAGATAGAGATTGAGAAATTTAATGGTCAGATTTTTAAGTTTTGGAAGCTCAAGATGGAGGATCTGTTGGTGGATAAAGACCAGTGGATCATGGTAGATCTAGGTATTAAACCAATGACAATGTTAGATGAAGACTAGAAAAAGTTGGATTGGAAGGCAAGGAGCAAAATACGGTTGTGTTTCTCAGATTTGGTATTGTTGAATGTATCTGGGGAAGCTACAGTGAAGAATTTGTGGGACAAACTTGGGACTTTGTACCAATCTAAGTCTCTGGTGAATCAATTGTTCTTACAGAAAAATGTGTATAACCTGAGGATGAAGGATGGAGACTCGATGACAGAGCATCTGAACGCCTTCAATACTGTGGTAAGTCAGCTGTCATCTATTGATGTTAAAATCTCAGATGAAGATAAGTGCATCATTTTTTTGTGTTCTCTCAAACACTCGTGAGACAGTCTGGTTATTGCAATAGGTAGCAATAAAACTACCTTGAATTTTGATGACATTGTCTCAGCCTTGTTGTCGGAGGAAATGAGATGGAGAAATATGGAGGGTCAGAATGGATATGCCTTATCTGTATGAGGAAGGGCCCAAAATAGAAACAATAATAAGGTTTCGAGTGGGATATCTAAATCTAGAGGGAGATCTAAATCTCCTACAAAGTTTGTAAAGGTATGTTGTAAATGCGAAAAGGAAGGGCACTACAAAAAGGACTGCATGTATAAAGCTCTTGAGAAAGGAAATGGATCTGATGATGCTCCTTATGCAGAGGAAAAACCCACCTCGGATGAAGGTGGGGATGTGTATTTGGATTCTTCTTCAAATACACATGTAGATCATGAGTCATGGTTGATTGACTCAGGTGCATCCTTTCACTTCACTCCCCATAAGAGTGGTTCTGCGAGTATGAGAAATATGATGGCGGTGATGTCTTCTTAGGTGATGATAGGAAGACTAGAATCATCAAACGTGGAAAATTCAAGCTGAAGCTACAAGGTGGAAGGATTAGAACACTTCCTAGTGTTCTACACATTCCTGCATTGGCCAGAAATCTGATTTCTGTAAGATGGATGATGCAGGTATAAAAACAATGTTTGAGAAAGATACCTGTAAGATGGTTTAGGGAGCACTGGTATTAATGCGGGGAGTTCGGATTGGAACTTTGTACAAGCTTCAGGGCAGCACTGTGATTGATGGGTGCAACATTTTTGTGGTTCCCGAAAGTGGAGCGGAAAGCCTAGTGGTCTCTGGAGAAAATACCATGCTACGACATCAAAGGCTTGGACATATTGGAGAGATGGGACTTTGGATATTGCATGGAAATGGTATGGTAGAAGTTATGTCTAATAGCTCTCTGGATTTTGATTTATGTGAACATTGTGTATATGGGAAGCAGAATCGAGTGAGTTTTCCTTCTGGTGCTAAGAGGGCGAACAAGATATTAGAGCTTGTGCACGGTGATGTGTTTGGACCTGTGTTAGTTCCATCACTGGGTAAGTCTGTGTAATATGTTTCATTCATAGATGACTTCTCAAGGAATACATGGATATATTTCTTGAGGAAGAAATCTGAAGTCTTTGACAGATTTAAAGAATTTAAGGCTATGGTGGAAAACCAGACAAAGAAGAAGATATAGGGGCTGAGGACAGATAATGGTGGGAAGTTTTTCAAGAAGGAATTTGAAGAGTTATGAAAGAAGTGTGGTATATCACGGTAGAATAATACTACATACACATCTCAGAAAAATGGAATTGCAGAAATAATGAACATAACGTTGTTGGAAAAGGCAAGAAGCATGCTTAGTGGTACTAGGTTAGGACAAGAATTTTGGGCAGAGGCAGTGGAGACTACATGTTACTTGGTTAATGGATCACCTTGATCAGTTTTGGAGGATAAGAATCCACATGAGGTATGGACTGGTAAGAAACCCTCTCTTTCACATCTAAGGGTATTTGGATGTGATGCATATGTACATGTTCCAAAGGAGAAAAGTACCAAGTTGGATAATAAATCTAAAAGGTGCATCTTTATTGGGTATAAGGATGGTTTAAAGGGTTACAAGCTTTGGAACCCGGAAACAAGGAAGGTTGTGTACAACATGTTAGCACCCTGTAATCATAAAGATTGGAAAAATTACGACTACAGGGAGAACATCGTTTCAACCACTTTGGGATTCTAGGATCTAGCCCTCCTGAATCCAGAGAGGGATCTCTCCAATAAGTGTAAAGATGGATTTATCTTTAAGGTTTTTGGGTGATGATATTAGGCTAGTTATGAAGGCCAAGGGTTTTTTTTTTTTTGGATGGTTGGGCATGATTATTGTTTAGGGTGAAAGTTCTAAGTGCAAAAAGTTGAGAAGTTGAGAAGTTGCAAGCAAAAAGAACAAGCTTTGGCCAAAAAGATGGATAATTGCAGGTTTTAGTCCATTGGGCTATGGAGTCATAATAGGGTTTAATTGAAACAATCAGGTTCAAGAGTGGTCCATGGAGCAAGTCATCTATGTCTAAGGATCTCTTTAAAATTTGATTTATGGAATGGAATGATACAAAAAGAGGGGAATTAAACACATGAAGAACAAATAGCAGCCCAGGATCTAGTAAGTACTTTGAAACTAGCCAGCCTTTGACATACACTTAAGAAAAACATAAAATTAACCCAGGATTTGGTAAGTACTTCGAAACTAGCCAGCCTTTGATGCACTTTCAATAGAAAAACATTTAAAAACAAAGGGATACTTAAAAGCAACTTTTGGAGAAAAAACTAGCGGGCAGGGCTTACCACAAACCTCTCCTAGCTCTACTTTACTTGGTAAAATTTCAAGACAAACACATAAGATAACAAAGAATGGCCTAAGATCTGGTAAGTACTTTGAAACTAGCCAACTTTCAACACATTCCAAGGGAAACTTTCAGATAGTCTTTGGGGATAAAACTAGGAGTAGGGCTCACCATATCTTCCTTAGTTCATCTCTACTTAACATAAACTAAAAATAACATTCAAGAACAATATTCAACTAAGACAAGAGGATGAGGGAACGCCAACATTCCTACTGTTTAAACTTAATTAAATCATCCCTAAATAACACAATTTGGAAGAAAACATGTAGATAAAGATTTTCAGTCAGAGAAGGGTACTGATATATAGAAAATACTAACTCTATGCATGCTATTCTTTATAAGAGAATATGAACAAAGTGAAAACAAAAATAAAATAACGATTTACAATAAGAAATAACATCACCGTCGACATAGACCAGGATCCCATAAATCAGCTTGTATTGATGCTTCAAACCAGTTACAGCTTTAAGTCCAATGCTTCAGTTTAGAAATCATCTTCACTTCCAAGCCTAACTATTCTATCATAAGTAGAGCCTCAAGAGCCAGTGAACACTATTTACAAGTAGAAGTTTCAAGCTCAAGTATATTTCAAAGTTCAGCAACCAACATTTTCTCATATTCTATAGAAGTATTTATAGAAGAAATGAGGAGGTGGGATCTGATGAAAGATCTCCTAGGTTAATTAATAAAGACTTAATACTTCTTGGCCTTTAAGGGGCTCGATGGAGAAGTTTACATATGTGTCTTCTGTATTAAATGTTTTTACATTAAGAATTAAGCTCAATGGAGCTTTTGTTAACTTTTAAGCTCTGTTTTAGGATGTAATAACTCCGCTGATATTTTTTGCATTTAGTGTTCTTTAGAAGAATTAACTCTTTGGCTATGTTGAGGCAAATATATTCTTTCTGATCAATAACTTTGGCCTCTGTTTGAATGCTTTGAGGCAACAGGTGGCTCTGTGGTAGCTGAGATGGAATCAATTTGCCTCTGATGTGGCGGTGGAGGCTTTTTTGTCTGATGATCTTTTGATTTTCTTTAATTGTGTTTTAATTTAATGGATTAGGCTTTTGAGAATCAATCTTAGCCGTAATCAATTAAACTATGAAATTCATCTTTAATCTTCAATTCTGCTGTGTTTTGTCTTCAACACTGATACTCTTTTAATGTGATTAAATCACATTGTGTCTTGTTTGATATGCAGGGCTGCACAGGGCTCATAGGGCATCAATTCCCATGAAGAATTGATGAGACGTGGAGTTTGAACCCTTTGTATGGCTTCTCTTTTAATAAACAAGCTCTGAGGATCGTCACCATCGAATTTATCATTTCTCTTTAAAATATTTTGAAATTCATTTGAACCTACAAAAAACACACAACTATTATGAAATCCTACGTTTATTGGGTAAATTTATTAAGAGGTTGTGGGGAAGAGTGAGGCCATTGGATGGCATCATCCAATGGTGGAGATTTGTTTGCGGGAGGTTAAAAAGGAAAATGGAGGAAGAATTAAGTTAGAGACGTTGATAGTGCAGAGATCAACGGTCGGGATTGGTTGTGAAACAATAATTTCAAGGGGTCACATTATTTGGAAAATGAAAGAAAACAAGAAGAAATGGGGTAAAAATCCTTTGACAGAGGAATTTGCAAAGGAAATACAATTGGGGCTTCAGGATGAATATGAGCCGTCGGATGATATCGGCCTACGTGATCAATGGAGGATATCACGCATTAAAATCCTTTGGAATAGGCAGAGGGCGATATGTAAATGGAGTTTTATATCCAATCCATTGATCTGCAGAGATAAACGGTGGAGGGCGTGCGCAATAACACACAAGGGAAAAGAGGGAAGGTGGTTTCGGGATTTAAAACCACGAGTTTCACATGGAGAGAAGGCGGGTAGGAAGTTTTGCCTTTTGAAACGCGATATGTGTCCCCTCCTGACACGTGGCACCAGAAAACAACTTATATCGCGTGACCTTTGAGAAATTAACTTCCGCGCTAAAGGTTATGCGAAAATTCATGTGCACCATCGAATCTGGGGTCTCAGATCTGACGGTAGAGAATGAGCGTGATAACGGATAGATGCACAGGCGGAAGCAAGGGGAGGGATTTTATTGTGGGCCATTGATCTAAGATCTGGACGGCTGATATTGAATCTTGAAGAAGGCAAGACCTACAGGAGGCAGACCTGTCGGGCTAATATGGGTCGTTGGATGGAACAGATCGACGGCCAGGATTGAATCTGGGGTATGAATGAAATACTACAGAGGCAGAGAAAAGGTTGATGAGGGTCATTGACCTGCAGAGATCAACAGTTATGATTGGCCAAAAAAAATTTATAACATGGGGTGCATGGATTATAACGAAAGTCGGGGAATGTGATTTGGACTGTCTAATCTAGACACGTGGACGGTCTAGATGCAATCGGAGGCAAAGGCATCGGCGGGGCAAAGAACTTGGAGGCACCGAAAATATTGAGCACGAACCATCGATCTGCAGATCAGATCGACGACAGAGAACTCGTCTGGGGTTGACCAATCGAGGGTGGCATTAGGTTTAAGGCGCTTAACAAAAAATTTGTGATGCGATTATGCACTGATCATTGATCGGCTTTAGATCAACGGTCGATATCGTTTCAGAACTCGCATCAGCGGAAACCCTTTAAAAGATAGGAAAACCCAAAATTAAATGAAAAACAAAGGTTTTGTGGTGTCAGGCGGGCTTTATATATATATGAAGTGAATAGGTGCCCATCTGCGGGGCCTTTGATTATATGGAACGTGATGGCCCAGGGCTTTATGTATAAGGGCCAATCGCATTAGAACTTTTGGTGTGGTCTTTCAATCTAACCATTTTAGATTTTTGTGATGCGATTTGCGCTTGGAATTTTTAAGTCTTGGTCCCAGACATAAGTCATATGAAGTGAAGCAGGGTTTATACGAATGGGGCCCAATCACATCGGAAAATTTGGTTCGGGTCTTTCAATCTACCCATTTTTACATTAAAAATCATTGTATGGGTATGTTTAGACCAAACTTTAGGAAAAAGGGGTTTTTTGATTTGCAAATGGAAATAATGGATCGGAGATGAATTATCCAATGCTTTTAGCGCCCGACTGCGGGCACAAAGGTTTATGAAGCAATAATAAGATCGGGGGTAATGAACAAAGGGCTTAATCGCAATGGGACTTTTTAACATGGAAAAACAGACTTGCACGCTTAGATTTTTGCGATGCGATAAGCGCTTAAATGGCTTAGCATCTGGTTTTAGCACCAGGGCATATAATGGGGAAGTGGTTCAGACTTAGCCTAAGGGGGCTTAAGTCTGTAATACAAAAAAATGTATTTTTATGAGTTTTTTAGGATTTTATGATGGATTTGGGGGTTTCAGCAGAGTTCAAAAAGGAGTTTTAAACTCTGTAAAGAGGACTTATGAAGGGGAAAAGGAGAGAAATTAAAAAATTGAGGAATTTCATGGGGAATCAAAGGAGTAAAAATGAAGGTTAGTTTTGTGGTGGAGGGAAGGGAAAAGATGGTGTTTGTAGCAGTATTTTCTCTTATGGAATCAACTAAATTTCTGATTTATAAATGGAAATAGCAGTGAAGATTGAAACAAGGGCATGATGTCTTCAAAAGTATTCAAGAAATAAAATTGTTTGTAACAATAAAACTTGTTTCTTGAAGGCTCAGAAAATGATTTAGCCACCTTTTGATATAACAAATTTTATAGGTGGCTAACAGTGGCTCCACTTGGGGATGGTGCCTTCTTGAAGGCATCAAGAAATTCAGACTTGCATTCTCTGGGAGGCTGATCAATGCCTCATCCATTGGGCTGCCTTTATCTCCTTGGATGATCTTCTTTTCTCTGAAATCATATTAGCAGCCATAAAAACAATGGATCTTTCATCAACAAGCTTTCTACCTACCCACTCCTACTGATCTAACAATTTTTCTTCCTTAGAGTGCACTTGGATTGGCAAACTCTTTTCACAATATTTTATTCTTTTGAAAGCATGAAACTAATCTAATTCTACTCCTTATTTCTCCATGAACTCAGATTAAACAGTTGAGTTCATATGATTCCCTACCTAATCTACCAATCTGTTAGGATTAAACAGTCTAACAGATTTTTTATTCTCTATATTCTACAACAGAAATTTAAAAGCATACAAGTCAGGATTGAACAGTCTAACTTGATGCTGATCTATGGCATAAAAAACAAGTTGCACATAGATATTATTTTGTAGAAAATTAAATCAAAATGGAAGGCTTAAGATCTGAAAGTTCAAGCACTTCCTTCATCTTTTTACAGCTCTATTTTTTGCTTCTGTTTGAGCTGTTCTTCTTTTATCAACAGGTTCAGATTTTGAGCTGATTAGAACAAATTATTCCTCTATTTTGACTCAGAAATTTAAGCAGATTTGAGTCATTCAAGTTTTGGAAACATAGGTTCAGATTTTGAGCATGTTTGAACCTTTAATTTCTAGCCTAATCTATCTACTGATAAGCCAAGATTAAACAGTTTGGAAAATCGAATTCAGTATCCTATCAACAGTAAATTTAAAATTAATTAGTCAAGATTAGGCTGTTTGAATAACTTAGAAGTGCATTTTTCAAGAGTGGCATTTGAGCTTGCACACTTTCAGATTTGTTTCTCTTTTTGTTGGTATGGGGATGTACCTTTATTGTTTTTACAATCTGCCCTCTTTTCTTTCTTTCATTGTTTTTGTAGTTTTGATTTTTGTAACTTTGAATGCAATGGTGGATGAAATATTTATAATGGAAAAAAGATAAAAATTCTTTCAGAACATCACATGGATCAAGATAAGTAATCCTTAAGCATCCTGCCATTGACAGGACCCCCAAACAATTCTGCTCCATTCAACTCTTGTAAGAAAAAGGCATTATTACTAGCAGCTGAATGAATGAGATAAGGGCCAAGCCATAAGTTGTCAAATTTTCCATGCTTTCCCTTGTCTTCCCTCCTTGAGTCCCACTTTAAAACTTTGTCCCCAATATTGAAATTGCTGGCCTTTGTTCTTCTTTCAAAAATCCTTTTAATGTTGTCATGTTTTTGTAATGCTTTGTTATAAACTTCCTCTCTGGTTTGCTGAAGGTGAATATTCTGATTTATCCTTCTGATCATGTCATTATCTTCAGACTGAACCTCTTGAATTAACTTCATAAATAGCACACCAAGGCTGGTAGGAAATATTGCATCAGTGCCATACACAAGCTGGTAGGGTGACATGCCAATAGATTTCTTCAAAGTCAATCTGTTAGCCCAAAGTGCATGCACAAGCTTTGTGTGCCAAGACTTTTTGTTGTCCTCCAACAACTTCTTTATTATGTTCACTAAAATCTTGTTTGAGGATTCTGCAAGTCCATTACCTTGAGGGTAATAGGTCGTGGAATGTCCCAATGTTATCTGATATTTGTGACAAAACTCAACCATCTTCTTTGATCCAAATGATGCTGCATTACCAGTGATGATATTGGTAGGACAGCCAAATCTAGAGAGAATATTAATCTCCATGAATTTTATAATGACAAAATCATTGGCTTGCCTACAAGGGATGGCTTCTATCCATTTAGTGAAGTAATCTGTGGCAGTGAGAATCCATTTTTGCTGGGAAGAGGATTATGGATGGATTTCACCTATGAAGTCAAGTCCCCATTGTTGAAAAGGAGCTTCAACAGTGATTAGATGTAGAGGGAGGGGTAGCAGCTTTCTTTTGCCTTCAAAAAGTTGACATTTATGACAGGAAATTATCATCTTATGTACATCAAGAAAAAGAGTAGGCCAATAGTAACCAGCCCTAAAGATTTTGTTGGCTATTGTCTTTCAGTATAAATGGCCTCCACGCTCTCCTTCATGGAACTCGTAATTAACCTTCTCTGCATCATACTCAGGCAAACATTTAAGCAATATACCACTTACATTTTTCCAATAAATACATTTATCTATAATGCAGTAGTTTACAAATTTTAACTTTAGAAACTTTGCCTTTGTTTTTGTCAAACCAAGAGGTGTGTTCAAATTAAGAAAAACATAAAGAATATCAGCATACCAAGAGGAATTCATAAAATGGTCTTCAACAATGGGTGTTGAGATTTCCTCTTGTTCATCCAAAGCATTAATCATATTAATATCAAGAAATTCAAAATTGGATTCAGCCATCAATCTAGCTCGACCTTGGCCTTTGATGAGTTTAGTGGGTTTTATCTCTAAATCATATTCAAGAATAACAACAATCCACTTACCTCTCTTACCATCTGGGCCCTGTGTTAGAATGCGTTTCACAACTGAATTTGGGAAAAAGGAAATGATGTGTGAGTGCAAGATGTATACTCTGAAGTCTTTTAAAGCTTTGACCAAAGCAAAAGCTTGCTTTTCCATAATGTTATACTTCAAAGGGGCGTCCCTCAAGGCCTTGCTAAAGAATGCAATAGGTTGTTCTTGTCCTTGTGGATTTTTCTATAAAAGGATAGCAGCTATGGTGTGTTATGATGCAAATGAAAAAATATAAAAATCTTTTGAAAAATTAGGACTTATTAGAACCGGTGTCTTGGTTAAATCTTGTTTCACCAGCTCAAAGGAATTCTTTTCTTCCAAGGTCCATTTTACCCCTTGATCCTTCTTCAACATGTTTGTAATATTTCTAAGGAGCTCAGCCAAGTTGGGGATAAACCTTCTCAAGAAGTTAATCTTTCCAATGAAAGATTGCAACTCCTTGATGTTTCAAGGATGAGATATTTGCAATATGGCCTCAATCCTCTTTGGATCTATCTTGATACCCTCTTCAGAAATAATGTGTCCAAGAAGCTTACCTTATTGGAGACCGAAAAGTGTTTTCTTAGGGTTTAAAGATATCCCAAACTTTCTGCATCTCTCAAATACTATTCTTAAATTTTCTAAGTGCTCTTCATCTGTCTTTGAAAAAATAGTAACATCATCAAGGTATATAATGATGAAGTAGCCCAGTTCTTCGGAGAATGCTATGTCCATGGCTCTTTGGAATGTTGCACCAGCATTCATTAGACCAAAGGGAATTTTCACATACATGAAAGTGCCCCATGTTGTAGTAAAGGTTGTCTTTGATTGATCATCAGGGTGAACTAAAATCTGATTGTACCCTGAATAGCCATCAAGCAAAGAAATTCTTCTAGACCCAACTACCCTTTGTAAAATATGATCCATCTTAGGTAAAGGGTAGTTGTCTTTTAATGAATATTTGTTCAAGTCTGTAAAGTCTATACAAAGCCTGATCTCTCCTGATTTCTTCCTAACAGACACCAGATTAGACACCCAATCAGAATATCTAATAGGGACAATAATACTAGCTTCATACATTTTCTTGGTCTCCTTCTCAACCAAAGGCAACTGAACAGGGTTAATTCTACGCAGTTTCTGTTTGAATGGTTTTTGGTTTTCCTTGAGAGGGATTTTGTGCTGTATTATCTCAGTGTCATAGGATTTAAGATCTTCGTAACTCCACGCAAAAACATCAGAAAATTATTTAAACATCTCTAAGTATTTAAGTTTAATGTGAGCTGGTAAAGTTTTAGATAGTTTGATCATCATAGGTTTTATATCACTGCCTATATTGCACTCTTCCACTTCAGTCTCTACAGGTTCTAGTTTTGGCTTCTTGGCCACATCGTTAAAATTGAACAACTCTTCTAAAGGGACCAGACCCTTAGGAAAACTCTGATCTTTGGACTATAGAGTTTCTAACTCCTCTATTTCTAACTCTGCAATCATCTCTATTGTGTTTTCAAGTTTTCTAGACAAAATATTATCATTGGCAAGCTCAGGAGACGGTTCTTCTTCACCAAGGAAATTTTCTTTGCTGTTGCGGTCTGTTTCATAATCTGAGTCCAAACTGTTTAGTTCGAATTCATTTTTGAAATGCATGAAGTCTTATATTTATTTGTATCCATCGAACACTTGCGAATATTTTTCGTTATCAGGAAGGGTTGGTCTGAATTTAATCTGAGTTGTGTAGTCTTTGGTTTCATATGGCGTTAAGCATGTTCTAGCTGCAAAGGCTAAACTGTGGGCTGCAATATTTCTTTTCCATGGGACAAAAATTACCTGGTACTCTTTGAAAGTATTTAAAAGATCCATGACATCATTTCGATAGGCCCTAAGTCTTGGGTGATTTGTGTTGTATTCCCCATTGACTTGCCTAATAATTAATTCAGAATCCCCATATGCCTTAATTCTTTTGGCTCCTAACTTTTTCAACAAACATAAGCCTAAAATCATGGATTCATATTCCGCTATGTTGTTTGAACACTGAAATTTTAATTTACAGGAAATGCTTTCTGTGTGATTGTTCTCAATGTTACTTATCCAGACACCTGCACTAGCATTAGTTCTAGTGCATGACCAATCAAAATACATACTCCATAGAGGACTAGATTCAGTTTCATCTGTTTGGTGGTTGTCCTCTTTGACTATAGTGCTTTCAGATTGTTGTGAGATGTAAGCACTTAGTTGAAACTATTTTAATTCCTCTAATTTTTCACTTAGAAGAGGGTTATTCTTTCAACTATCAAGGTTGAAAAGAGATGGATGTATGACTTGTAGTTCAAGACCAGTGTTTTGTTTGCTAATGTTCTCAAATGCAGCAAACTGTTTTGACACTTCTGTGATGTTTTCCTCTTCCTCCCTATCAGCCATTAATTCTGTTACAGTCACCTGTTCAGTAAGTGATTCATCATTAAACAGAATAAAATAATCAAGGCCTGTATTTACAGAATACAGAGGAGAGTTTTGAGGTTTGTCTTGGCTTATAACTGTGTATTGCATATGGGACTCCTTGTAAAGTCTTCTTGTCTGATTGAAAACATGGATGGTTGCATAGGTCATGTCCATCTGCATAGTCCCTTGTAACTTAGCCCCCCAGGATCTTGATAATAGCATTCCATACTTTGGGGGCACATCAGCCACAACAATGTCCATGAATAAGCATTTGGCTGGAATCTGTGCTAAGTTAACACAGAGGTCTTTTATCAATCCTAAAATTTTTACTCTGCTCGATTCAAAGGAGTAAAGGTCTTTATAAGGTCTGGTGATTTCTAGACCCAAGCTCTCCATCACAACTTTTGGCATTAAATTATGAGAGGCCCTGGAATCGTGCATGGCATTGTGTAAAATATTGTTGTGAATGTTTAAACTCACATAAAAGGGAGGAACAGGTCCTTCTTGATACTTAACTTCAATCTTGGGACTAAAAATAAGCTCTGGTTGGTCATCATTAAGATTGACTGAGTCATTATTCTCTTCAATGTTTAAAGCCTTCAAAATTTGGGTCCTATATACATTCTGGGCAGAAAACTCAGTCAAGGGAATAGATATTTTGATCTTTGAAATTTCTTGCTCCAAGCTGAAAAGAATTTGGTTCTTTGAAGTAATTGTCTCAGCCTTATTAACTACCACTCTATCAGCAACATCAGCTTGCTGATTTGCTCTATTTACATTTGAAAAAATGGTTTTAATAGGAGTAATAGCTGAAGTGTTAGTACTACTAAGGTCTACACTCTGTTTTGTAACGTTGTGAGTGCCTTTCTCTTTACCTTTATCAAAATTCATAGCTATTGTTTTTTCCTTTTGTTTGACAACTTTAGGCTTGTTTATAGAGCTATTTTGTGAAGATTTGTCAGAGGTTTTGGTGTTGGGATTTTTTTTACTGGTTTTACTTCGAAGGTCATATTCTCTTTGAGACTCTATGATGACATTTTCCATGTCTTGATAATAACTTTCATCGTCGTCTCTTTTGTCATCATAAGGTGTGTATAGACCTTGTTTTCTATCATAATGAACCTCAAGGTCATCATTATCTACTCCCAGCATGTTGATATCTTCTTCCTCTATCATTTCATCTGTTTCCTCAATCTCACTCACATATTTTTGATGAAAGGGAGGAGTGATATGTTGATCATCTTCCCTAGGTCTGTTTGGAGGCTGGTTCCTTCTAAAATTCTAATCCTGGTTCTGGTTTTTGTTTTGAGGAGCAGTTTGGTTTTGACTTGCTTGTGCTCTCTCAAGGATGCTCATTTTCTTCATCATCTCCTCCATCATTTTTTCCATATTTTAGCTAGAAGTGGAAGGGGTAGTTTCCGCTCTGAAGGAAACTCTCTTCTCATTTTTCATTCTTTCTCTCTTCTCCATTAGGTTAACTTCCACAGCAAGAGCTCCTCTTTGCATATCCTCAAGAGTTGTAGGATCTCTCTCTCTCAGCTGATAGGCCATCTTAGGGTCAAACCCTTCAGGAAACTTGTTCAGAGCTGAGCCTTGTGGAGGTTTTAGATCTGGGGAAAGTGAATTGTATACACTGTTAAATCTAGTGCAGTAAGCTTGGACACTTTCCCCGATGTTTCTATGGATGTTTTTATAATCAGAAAGGACTTGGAGAGGATTCTTCTTCACTTCCCATTTTCTTAAGAATGTCTGATGGAAGGCTTGGATATCATTGATACTATGGGGGGTTAAGCCTTTAAACCATTTTCTTACTTCTCCCCCCAGACTCTAAGAAAATAATCTAAGCTTGAAGGAATCATCATGAATTTCATTTCTATCAAAGTAGTCACTCATCTTATCCACATGTTTTTATGCGGTAGTTGCATTACTAGCATCATATAATGGAATTTTGGACTGATAGTCCTGTGGAAGATTGACTAATGGTATGGGAAGGACTAAGGGGGCATACCATGTTGCCATGATATGTGGTGGAGGTGGATTTACAAGAGGTGGATTAGCAAAATGAAAAGTGGGCTGAAGTGGAGTGGTTTGCACAGTGGATGTAGGGTAAAGAGATGTAGATGGACCCGGGATAGATTGCTGAGCTGATCTTGGGTGAGAGACACCTAAATTGGAAAGAAAGTGTGAATCAGGTGGTGTTGTTTCTCTAATACCAATATGTTCACTTGTTTTAGGAGATGAAAGTGAAGACTCAGAATATAGCCGATCTAAATCACCAAGAGACCTAGTTCTAAATGGATTTATTAGATCTTCTTGTGATTATTGTAGAGCTGTAATATTTTCAGGAATTGAATTAGCTCTCAAGGGTGATCTGAAAACAATTGAAAAATTTATCGTAGGAGACTTCCTAAGGATACTTTCTGGGTTATCAACTATCTCAGGTGGGTCAGGGTCAAGATAGGCTCTAGTATGAATCTTTCTAGGAGCCACTATGCTGTGTTTTTTTTTCAGACCCAACTAAACAAGAAAAGTTCAACTAGATATGACAGTCTTTAAGAGGTCAACTACTCTGTTTTACACAAAATTTAATCCTACAATCCCCTAACTGAGTTCAAATGATGTTAATATGATAATAGTTCTTCCCAGTGGAGTCTTAAGGTTTGTTAAGGATTGTGGAGTCGACAAGTGGAAGTTTTTAGCTCTTTTGGAGGTAAAAGGTTTTATGGTCCACCACCATGTTTTATTGAATACCAATATGAAATATTTTTGGGTTTTCTGAGTTATTTTTCAGTTGTGTGGTTCCTAAGAGTGTCCTAAATCTGTTTCAAAACTTAGATACGGTTATGAGACAAAGATAGTTCTACTCTTATGGCTAAGCTAGCTGATTTTTCAAGGTTAGATAAACTCTTATGAGAATCCTAGGGTTTGCCTAGTTTGTCACTGATTCAAACATGTTTCATCATGATTACCATCACTTTTTAGTGCTTGAAAAGCCTTCTTTTTACTCACTGCACAATGTTCTTGAAATTATGATTTCTGAGGTCTTAGAAGTATTTATGATGAAAAACACTCACAAGTCCCCAGCGGAGTCGCCAGAAATGTTATTTGCTGGTGGCTCGGCTGGCCAATATGCCAAATTTTTAGTGAGTAAAGGGGTTTGTGAGATATTTAAAGTATTCAATAAGAAAATAACTCCAAATCCCTAGTGGATTCGCTAGAAATGTTAGCACCATGTAATCAGCTAGATTGGCAAAATTTCGACTGCAGGGAGAACATCGTTTCAACCACTTTGGGATTCTAGGATCTAGCCCTCCTGAATCCAGAGAGCGATCTCTCCAATAAGTGTAAAGATGGATTTATCTTTAAGGTTTTTGGGTGATGATATTAGGCTAGTTATGAAGGCCAAGGGTTTTGTTTTGTTTTGGATGGTTGGGCATGATTATTGTTTGGGGTGAAAGTTCTAAGTGCAAAAAGTTTCAAAGGTGAGAAGTTGCAAGCAAAAAGAATAATCTTTGGCCAAAAATATGGATAATTGTAGGTTTTAGTCCATTGGGCTATGGAGTCATAATAAGGTTTAATTGAAACAATCAGGTTCAAGAGTGGTCCATGGGGCAAGTCATCTATGTCTAAGGATCTCTTTAAAGTTTGATTTATGGAATGTGTTAACCCCCCCTATGAAATTCTTGACAAGCAAGCTTGGGGCTGTATTAATTTGGAGACCTTCAAGGGATGCATCTCCCTTGAAGATACATCATCCTTGACTGTCTTCTGCAAGCCTCTGCTTTGCAGTAAAATCCCCTCTACTGATTTCCCATCTAAAGACTCACTGGTTATAAATGTTGCTCCTAAAAGACCAAAATTGCCCCTCATACTCCTGCAAAACACCACATTGTTACCTCCTTTCCCCTTTGACAAAGTCCCTCTTTTCCCCTTTTATTTTCCCTATTAACCCCCCTAAATCCCCTCTAAAAATCCCTACATCCTTCGTTTTCCCAATTTCCCCCTCCATCTCCCTATCGTTACCCTTTGGGCTTCAAAATACATTAAAACAGGCTAAAAACCCACCTTCCGCTTTATAACAGGGCTTAGCCCCTTCCCACAAGTCCCTTAACCACTTCCCACACATGCCTGTGCGCTAGGACTTTGCGCTCAAGTCATGAGCGCTAATCGCGTCTGAAGGTCGGAGCCAAACGTGAATCCCTTTGTAACATCAAAATTCCTGATGCGATTGGCTTTATTTATTAAGTCCTACGGCTTGTTTTTTCAACTCTTGATCCGCCATATAAATTGGACGGCCCGCGTGCTCCCTGCCCAATCGCAATCGAAATATTTATGTGCGTCCCTCCGATCGGCCCATCGCAAACACTTGTGATGCGATTGATCGCAGCCCTGTCTTCTGATCCCCGATTACTGCCATCCTCTGATTGCATCCCCCACCGTTGATCTAGACCCGAGATCAACGGTCAGCGCACAATCACAACCCCCCGCCCAATCGCAATTGCAAGTCCCAGTGGTGCCGCCCCAGTTGAGATCTCCCGATCAAATCATAACCGTCCATCCTCCTCGCCGATCCGACAGCCATTGCACTCTCCGCTCAATCATAATTGGAACTTCCAATCGCTACCACTTTTCTCCCTTTGCGATTGCGATCCGCCGATCTGATCTCAACCGTTCGTTTAATTCAAGATCTGACGGCTCAGCGCTAATCGCATCATTGCTCATCGCCTCTCCACTTTTCCCTCCGATGGAGTGTGAGCCGTTGATCTAGCCCCCGGATCTAACGGCCAGCGCTCAATCGCGCTCCCACTTCTGATCGCAATCGAAACTTTTTGAATGTGTCACCTCTGCTCCCCCCGATTGAGATCCTCTGAATTGATCCTGACCGTCCATTGGATTTAAGATCTAACGGTTCAGAAGGAATCGCCCTCCGCCTCCAGCTAGGTCCCACCTCATCGCATTTCATTACATTCTGGTCGCATTTCTCTGTATTTTGTTCAAAATTCAAGGTTTAAGACTTTACACCAAAGTATTATATTTCATAGTTGTTCCACCCCCTTTCATATATTATTTCGCCGCTCGATCTTCGTCGTTGATCTTTGTCCCCAGGCCATGATCTAATGGTCTGCGCTGCATTCTACCACCAAACCCTATTATTCGCAAGTTCTCACCCTTTCGTTCGCATTTTGTCACCATTGTGTAGTCAGAGCCACCACTCCGTCGCCGCGCTACCATTTCATCCACCCTCCCATTACATTTCTTTCCAAGTCCAATTGCATGTTATGCAGGGTGCAGAAGTAAAGGGCCGCCATGATTGCACAGTCTTCATTACAGCAGCAAGATTTTGCAGATAAAGATATAAGTGAAGCGGTAGAGAGTTTAATGCACAGAAAACCAATTCATCAGGTCTACCACATCAGCAGAGATGTTTCTCTCCATGGAAGGACAACGCCCATACTATTTTTACTCCATGCCATGCTCCAGTGAAGAGATTTCTGCGCATAACACAGTCCAAGCTACCAGAGCATGTTTTAATGCGGTATGGCAGACTATTCCATTTTTATTACCAGTTTATTTATCCACCCACAGTACCACAAAGTACTACTTCAGCCGGAGTACATCAGGACCATGTCAAAGTAAGTGGACGCTGAAGAAGATCACTCCTTCATCCCAAAAGGGTACCAGGGATAAATGCAGAAATTTAAAACAGAATGGGTTCCGGCCCTCTCCTTCTTTCCTATGTTTTAATGTTTCATTTAGTGCCCTACCTACCTCCTCGGCTCGTCTTCTGCTATAAAACTCAGGAAGAAATTAGTGTTGGTTGTTGATGAGATATCAGAGAAACGTAAGTATTTTCCTCTTGAGATGAGTTCTCTGTGTAATAGTGTAAGATAGGCTGAGACTTGATGTATTCAGACTAAATGTTCAAGCTATGGGCTATGATGTACCTGATTGGTGTTGTTTTTAATATGACAAGCATATTTCTTTGGATCCTGATCTAAAGCAGCTGGTGATGTTTTCTTATCTCTGTGTTTTATTTCATTTCATTCCATTTCTACTGGCTCGCATCAGAATTTTGGTATAATATTTACCCTTGATAAGTACCTTATTTTGCTGCTCTCCCAGCCCTTTATGTTTTCTGCTTATGTGTGTATCTGAATATTGATTTCAATTGATTTAACCAGTGTAGTGGATGTTATTTCCTGCCCTCTGATGTATGAATTAATGAAATCTATGTTTATATGTTCTTGCTAGGATCTAGTTGAATGCGTTAAGAACACTGGGGGGTCTAGAACCTTGTCTCTACCTCTCTAGGATCTTCCCATCCCAATTAGGCCTTCCTAAGATCCCTTTTCCTACCTCTGATTTTTTCCAAGAAGGCTTGGAGTTAAATGACCTCTGACCTGATCTATAGACAGAGTTGGTTGGTTCTCCTCCTTTCATTTTCAGTCCTTAATGTCCCATTCCAAATATCATCTTTAAGATCCAAATGCTCCAGATGACTAGCCCAACTGAAAGCTTGCACATTAATTACAAATAAATCATTTCTTGACTCCATTTCCCAATAGCCTCGATGTTCCCTGAGTTGTCTGTCTTAGCCTAATCCCTTCTATGCTCATCCTTGTCTTATATTGGACCTTCCTTTCCTGATTCCCAACAACCAAACACAAACAATCAAACAAACAACCCTGAGCCTATAACTGGCCTAAAATCATGACTGAGATCTTCGAAGACATACACTTTGACTCATCTAGAGATCCTCTCCGGACCTGAAGAGTGGCCAGATCCTGTTGTCCGAAAGTGGTTCTATGTTGTCTCATCTTTGGTCTTGTCGACTCGGCCAAAACATGTGGAAACCCAACATAATGACACCTTCATTGAGGAATTCGAATGATTTATATCTTGCTATACATCAAAAATTTTAGAAAACCTATCTCTCAAGAAATGACAATAAGTCACTCCTTTCTTGAATCGACCTCCATCGTTAAATATCCACCACACTCTTAGACAGAGCCTGGAAAGGGCCAGGTAGCCTCTGGATCTCACCCTCTTTGGAGGTGTCATATCTGGTAAATTCCCCTCCAGTCAATCTCTAGATGGAGTTTGTTTTTGAGGAGATTGCTGAAAGGTGATAGTGCCTGAGTACTGTGGTGGACAGTGTAACCCCTTACACATACCTTAAAACCCTCCACCTGGTGACTCCATTGTTCCTAAATGAAAAGACTCCACTGGTGATCAGTAAGCCTGCTGATTATCTCGGTTTCACAATAGACTCCACTGGGAGACCACCCTCTGAGTCAACATCAACCACAGTAGAAGTAACAAGTAGGGTTAAGCTACTTGGCTGGGAAACAACATTATGGCTTTCAGAACCATTCACACAAGAGCTTACCCCAACCCTGATCCACCTGAAATAGTTGAAAATCCGGAGAGTATCCTCAAGGGAGCTCCTACACTTGAAATACCAGCTATTCCCAGTCACATTCATAGAGCTAAGAACTCCCCAGCCATGCACGAAGATCCATACAAAACCCATAGTTTGAACTCCACCTTTATTTTCCCAGACCTCCAAAGAGTTTACCAAGAACTAGGTCATTCAGTCATCTAGACCAACCAGACCTCGAGCTTCACAGCTCGCCATCTCACAGTGGTCAACACGCTAGGGACAGAGGAACCCCTCCATCTACACCACCTGATATCCACTTCATTCAAAACTTGGGGCTCTCCTAATTCTAGATCCGCCCAAATGTAATTTTTATCCCACATTCCTCCTCATATCCAAAACACTAGCTATGTTCTGCTTTAATATCATGGCAGCCTGGTACGCACCTCTGGTTTTACCTCAACCCATGCTACCCTTACCCAATTATTATCAGTAAAAAATCCCACACTTCACTACTAAAGAATCCATCACGGCCCAACAACATGTAGATAAGATGGAGGATTCGTTTGACTATATGGAAATTGACGATGAAACAATCAAAATGAGAATATTAGCCCAAATCCTAGGGGGTGATGTAAAGAAATGTTTCAAAGGCCTACCTCCGGGAAACATTAATGACCTCCCAGCTTTATATCAAACATTCATCAACAAATGGGAGGTCAGAGCAAACCCTCTCCAACTCCTAGTAGAATACATGTCCCTTAAGAGGAATGGAGGAGAGAGTGTCCATGAGTACACCACTAGATTCAACAACATTTACAATGCTCTCCCTCCACACATGAAACCTCCACAAGGGATGGCCCTAGCTAAATATCCTGATGGATTTGATGCTGACATGGTCTATGAGCTTAGAGACAAGGAGTATAACACTTTGGAAGACATGCAGAAAGGAGCCATAACCATAGAAGCAAACTTGATGGAGAAAAGGGCAAGATTAAAAGCTGAGAAAAGGGTAACATACAGGGATGACAATGTAGCTTCCACGTCTAATCCCAAATATGATAGAATGTATAAAAACATGTAAGAGCTACAGCAAATGATAAAAAGGATGGTTGTCCAAAACAGAAACCAAAGACAGAACCATAACATTAGAAGAAACAATGTTGCTCCCAACAGACAAAGAGAGTCAGATCAACAAATTATTCCCCCATTTCAAGAAAACTTTTTAGATGAAGATGAGGGAATCATAGAAGAGTCTGAAGGGAATGCGATAAACATGTTTGAAGTGGAAGACTCAGTCCTGAACTGTGATTCAGAGGGAGATCATCCTACACCCTCGTACTGGGATGAGGAATGGTTAGAAACTGAGGATTACAGATTAGGATTTGAAAATGCCATGATGCAGGTCAGAGAAAAATATGAACTTAGGAGTAAAAAGAACCAAGATAATTCCAAAACCAAAGCTCCTGAGGCTACCATCAAGAAGAGACTTGATAAAACTTCTAAAGCATCTGCTGAAAGTAACAAATCAACAGCTGAAAGTTCTGGTAGACACAAGGAAAAAGACAACCAAGACATTGAAAAACAAAACCAGCCAACCAGCAGCACTAGCACAACAGTTAGTGCTCCTGATAAAACGATTCCTGACCTTGTACATAATGAGAAATCACAAACTGATACAGCTACTAAGGCAGTAGCAAATAAAACAGAGTTGAGCACTCCAAAGATACAGTCCAATTTCAATTTAGAAAGTGAGATTGCAAAAATCAAAATCGTTGTACCATTATCTGAGCTGGCCACTCAGCATGTGTATAAAGGCCAAATTTTGAAAGCATTGAATCTAAGGGAAAATAATGATACTGTAAATTTGAATGATGATAAACCTACCCTGCTGTTCGGTCCAAAGATTGAGGGAAAGTTTTAGGAAGGGGTAGTTCCCCATTTTTATATCAGTCTCAACATTCATGACAAAATACTCCACAATGCCATGCATGATTCTGGAGCATCTCACAACTTAATGCCTAAGGTAGTGATGGAAAATCTAGGCCTAGAGATAACCTGTCCTTACAAACATCTGTATTCATTTGACTCTAGCAGAGTAAAATGCCTAGGTCTAATCAAAGACTTATGTGTGAGCTTGACCCAGATCCCAGCTAAATATATGGTCATGGATGTTGTGGTGGCAGATGTTCCACCTAAGTACGACATGCTACTGTCAAGATCATGGGGAGCCAAACTGCAAGGAACAATGCAGATGGATGGCTCATATGCCACTATTCCTATATTTGGATAGATGAGAAGGTTGTATAGAGAGTCTCAGATGAAATGCCTAGTCAGTAGCCCCGAGAAGCCTGAAAATTCACCATTGTACTCCGTACACATAGACCTGGATTCTTTCATTCTTTACAATGACCAATCTTTAGGAGAGCCAGAATCTGAATGCAAAAATACAAGCAAGGACACAGAGCCCGTGGAATTGAGCATAATGGCCACCATAGAAGAATAATATAAAAAAAACCATGGGCAGGGTACTAAAAACGAAACTCAAAGTGAACCAGGAACACAATGCAGTCAGCCTATTAGTCACACCTTTCAAACTAACACGCTACATGAAGAACAAGTCAACCCACAACCTAGTATAGACCCCACAACGCAACATAATGGCGAAACCCTGTGGGAGATGAATTTCGATGGGTCCTGTACTAGAAACAACGCTGGAGCAGGGGTGTGGCTACGTAACATAGAAAATGATCATGCAGAGATCTATGCTATGAATCTGCATTTCAAATGCACAAATAATATTGTAGAATATGAGGCTCTCATCTTGGGTCTGAACCTATTGAAAAAATTAGGAGCCCATAGGATAGCTGTGAGAGGAGACTCTGAGTTAGTAATCAAACAAGTGAATGGTGAATACACAGCAAAACACCCCAGGTTAAGAGCACACCGGAACGACACTCTGGATTTATTGAAAACATTTGTTGAATATGAGTTAGTGTTTGTTCCCAGGAATCAAAAGGTCATTGCTAACGGATTAGCCTTCCTAGCTAGTGCATACCCTAAGACTCCCCTTGACCAACAAGTCATCATTCAAACCAAGTTCGGACCTACAGTGCCAGACAATGAAAAATACTAGCAGGTCTTTGAAGGTGATAAACAGATCAAAGATTTCCTAGTGGGCAGGAATGAGTTTGAATTTTCTTATTCGGACTCAAAATCTGATGACAGCTACCCAAGTGAGGATCCCCCATATGAACAAGAAACACCCTGTAACATAGAAATAAACACCTTTTCTGAGTAAACTGGAAGCTCAACCGAAAAATGCGAAAATGCAGATAGCAAAGAGATAGAGGTGTTGCATGCCAAAGATAAGAACATACCCAGAGGCCTGGCACCCCTAGAAGACCTTTTCGACTTTGATGACGTAGCAAAAAAGCCCACTATAGAACATGCAGACTCAGATATAGAAGAATGCAGCATAGGCACTGAAAATAAGCCAAAAATGATTAAACTCGCTAATTCTATACCTGCAGACATGAAGAAGAAATACATTGATCTGTTTAAGGAATTCATTAACGTGTTTGCATGGAGCTATGAAGACTTAAAGGCCTATGATACCAATATCATACAACACAAGATACCCTTGAAGGAAAATCAGAAAAAAATTGCCTACAGTTGAAAAGGAAATTAAAAATATGTATGATGCAGGCATAATAGTCACTATAAGGTTTTCTGATTGAGTGTCAAACTTAGTGGCGGTGAGAAAAAAAATAGGAGAGATCAGATTGTGTATAGACTTCAGAAACCTAAACAGAGCCTCCCTGAAAGACAACTACCCTTTGCCTAAAATGGAACATATCTTACATAAGGTAGTGGGATCTAAGAGAATCTCCCTGCTTGATGGTTTTTCAGGATACAACCAAGTTCTGGTACTCCCAGAAGATCAACTCAAAACATATTTTACCACTCCATGGGGCACCTTCATGTATGTGAAAATTCCCTTTGGACTGTTGAATGTTGGAGCCACCTTCCAGAGAGCGATGGACATAGCATTCTCAGATGAAATAGGGCACTTCATAGTTATCTACTTGGATGACTTGACTGTCTTTTCTAAAACTGAAGAAGAACACTTGAAACATCTGAGAAAAGTCTTTGAAAAATGTAGAAGGTACGGTTTGTCCCTAAATCCTAAGAAAACTATATTTGGGCTACAAGAAGGCAAAATTCTTGGCCACATTATATCTGAGAAAGGGATTAGGATAGACCCACAGAGGGTTGAGGGAATACTTCAAATCGCACATCCGAGAAACATCAAGGAGTTACAGTCCTTCATTGGGAAAATCAATTTCCTTAGGAGATTTATCCCCAATCTTGTTGAGAATCTTAGGAAAATGACCAACATGCTAAAGGAAGATGCAAGAATTAAGTGGAATGTTGAAGCCAAGAAATATTTTGAGTCAGTAAAACTTGCACTCACACAAGCCCCTGTACTTATCAGCCCGGACTTCTCAAAAGATTTTATGATCTTTTCATTTGCCTCCCAACATGCAATAGCTGCAGTCTTGCTGCAAAGGAATTCAGAAGGAAATGAACAACCAATTGCCTTCTTCAGCAAAGCGCTAAGAGATGCACCCTTAAAGTATAACATTATTGAAAAACAGGCCTATGCTCTAGTAAAGGCCTTAAAAGACTTCAGGGTGTACATTCTGCATTCTCACACCATAGCCTATGTTCCAAATATAGTGGTTAAAGATATCTTGTCCCAGGACCCTGATGGGAAAAGGGGAAAATGGATTGCTACAATCTTGGAATACGACCTTGAAATAAAACCCACCAAGCTGATCAAAGGTCAAGGCCTGGCCCAGTTAATGGTTGAATCAAACTTGCAGGCCCTTGACATTAACATGATAAATGCCTTAGATGAACAGGAAGGATTGCCCCATCCAATTGTCGAGGAGCAGTTTCAGAACTCTCCTTGGTACTCTGATATCCTTTATGTGCTCACCCATCTCAATGCCCCTCCAGAACTATCCAAAACCAAGGCAAGATTCATAAAACTCAAAGCTAGAAATTACTGCATTCTGAATGAAAACCTATATTGGAAAAATCCAAATGGCCTATTGTTGAAATGTTTGTCCAAAACTGAAGCTGAAAAAACCAAACAAGAATTCCATGCTAGGGAGTGTGGAGGCCACCTGAGTTGGAAGGCCACTGCAAAAAAGATACTCAGGGTTGGCTATTACTGGCCCACTCTTTTCAGTGACGTCCATAAAATGATTATTGCCTGCCACAAATGCCAGATCTTCGAGGGCAGAAAAAAGCTCCTTCCCCTCCCTTTACAACCTATCACCGTAGAAGGTCCCTTCATGCAATGGGGCCTAGACTTTATAGGATAGATCCACCCTACCTCCTCTGGAAAACATAAATGGATCCTAACTGCTACAGATTACTTCACTAAATGGATAGAAGTCATACCCACTAGGAATTCCACTGATTTTGTCATCATTAGGTTCCTAGAAGACTTCATCTTATCTCGGTTTGGCTGTCCAAGGAAAATAATCACTGACAATGCTGCTACTTTGGGATCCAAGAGAATAGTTAATTTCTGTCACAGGTATGGAATAGCCCTTGGTCATTCAACTTCCTATTACCCCTAGGGTAATGGATTAGTTGAATCATCAAATAAAATCCTGGTTTCAATCATCAAGAAGCTGCTAGAAGAGAACAAAAGGTCATGGCACAAAAAGTTGGTACGTGCTTTGTGGGCTGACAGGCTCACCACGAAGAAATCCATTGGCATGTCACCATTCCAGTTGGTTTATGGAACAGAAGCAGTTTTTCCTACAAGCCTTGGAGTTCCAGTAATCAAACTTGTCTAGGAGATCCAATCAGAGGAAAACAGTATGGTGATAAGAATCAACGAAACTATCCATCTGCAGCAAACAAGGGAGCAGGTTTATAGTAGAGCTATCAGAGTGCAGGAAAGCATAAAGAGGCAGTTTAAAAAAAGAGCCAAAGCTTCAGATTTTAAAGTTGGGGACAAGGTTCTGAAATGGGATTCAAGAAGGGAAGATAAAGGTAAACATGGAAAGTTTGACAGCTTGTGGCAAGGTCCATACCTCATCCAAGCCACCGTGGGTCCTAATGCATTTTTCTTACAAGAACTTGATGGTACAGAGCTGTTTGGGGGTCCTGTCAATGGCAGGATGCTCAAGCACTACTTCTGCTCTTTACTCTCTAGTTCCATTTCCGTTATAACACACTATCACAGTTTTTGTTTTCAAGAAAAAGAGAAAAATGTTTCAAAAAATAGAAATAAAAGAGAGGTTCAGACATACTCAAAACATGAACCTCTAGAGTGCAAATATTGGCTCTAATAAACTCAATCCGACAAAGAAAGTGAAACAAAATATCCTAACATGTCAAAATCCAGACCAGAAGCAGAAGAATCAACTCTAACATGCTCAAAACTAGAGCCGAAATGAAGAAAGAAATGAGACTCTAACATACTCAAATCTTGAGTCACGAAAACAAAGAAGGATACTGTGCTGCAGATTTCATGCCTTCATAGTTTTGTTTTTAGTCTCCACTCAAAGAAGTCGACAGTCACTCTAACTCGGCTTGGCTGTTTTTTCAATTTCCAGTCTTAGAATGTAGGAGAAGAAATCTGTTGGACAGTTTAATCCCAGTAGATTTCAGATTAGGTAGAGAAGCATATGAGGCCAACCGTTTAATCTAGTCTCATGGAGTAATAAGGGTAGATGTAGAATAGGTTTATTTTCTGTTGTAAAATAAAATGTAAGGGGTCTGCTAGCTCAAATGCACCCTAAAGAAGAAAAAATTCTAGGACCGTAGTGTGGGTAGGTAGTTTGGTTGGGAAAGTGTTTCTGCTGATATGTGTACTTAACATATTGTGGCAGCTGAAAATTAAAGAAAGAAGGGATGTGCCAAGCAGCAGGCATCTGGCCTACTCCAAAGATCATTTATGGTTTCTTGACTCCTTCAAGAAGAAGCCATCCCCATGTGGAGCCACTGTTAGCCCCCTTATGAAATTCTTGATAAGCAAGCTGGGGGCTGTATTATTTTGGAGACCTTCAAGGGATGCATCTCCCCTGAAGACACATCATCCTTGAATGTCTTCTGCAAGCCTCTTCTTTGCAGTGAAATCCCCTCTGCTGATTTCTCATCTAAAGCCTCACTGGTTATAAATGCTGCTCCTAAAAGACCAACATTGCTCCTCATACTCCTACAAAACACCACATTGTTACCTCCTTTCCCCTTTGACAAAGTCCCTCTTTTCCCCTTTTATTTTCCCTATTAACCCCCTAAATCCCGTCTAAATATCCCTACACCCTTCATTTTCCCCAATTTCCCCCTCCATATCCCTATCGTTACCCTTTGGGCCTCAAAATACATTAAAACAGGCTAAAAAACCCACTTTCCGCTTTATAACAAGGCTTAGCCCCTTATCGCAAGTCCCTTAACCACTTCCCACACATGCCCATGCGCTAGGACCGAGCGCTCAAGTCCTGAGCGCTAATCGCATTGAAAGGTTGGAGCCAAACGTGAAATCCCTTTGTAACATCAAAAATCCCAATGCGATTGGCTTTATTTATTAAGTCCTACTACTTGTTCTTTTTCAACCGTTGAACCGCCATATGAATCGGACGGCTCGCGCACTCCCTGCCCAATCGCAATCGCAATATTTATGTGTGTCCCTCTGATTGGCCCATCGCAAACACTTGCAATGCGATTGATCGCAGCCCTGTCTTCTGATCCCTGATTGCTGCCATCCTCCGATTGCATTCCCCGCCGTTGATCTGGACTCGAGATCAACGGTCAGCGCTCAATCGCAACCCCCCGCCCGATCGCAATCGCAAGTCCCAGTGGTGCCGCCCCGATTGAGATCTCCTGATCAAATCATAACCGTCCGTCCTCCCCGTTGATCCGACGGCCACTGCACTCCCCGCTCAATCGCAATCGGAACTTCCAATCGCTACCACTTTTCTCCCTTTGCGATTGCGATCCGCCGATCTGATCTCAACTGTTCGTTTAATTCAAGATCCTACGGCTCAGCGCTAATCGCATCATCGCTCATCGCCTCTCTAATTTTCCCTCCGATGGAGTGTGAGTCGTTGATCTAGTCCCCGGATGCAACGGCCAACGCTCAATCGCGCTCCCACTTCCGATCGCAATCAAAACTTTTTGAATGTGTCACCTCTGCTCCCCCCGATTGCGATCCTCCGATTTGATCCTGACCGTCCATTGGATTTAAGATCTAACGGTTCAAAAGGAATCGCCCTCTGCCTCCAGCTAGGTCCCACCTCATCGCATTTCATTACCTTCCGGTCGCATTTCTCTATATTTTGTTCAAAATTCAAGGTTTAATACTTTACACCAAAGTATTATATTTCATAGTTGTTCCACCCCCTTTCATATATTATTTCGCTGCTCGATCTTCACCATCGATCTTTGTCCCCAGGCCATGATCTAACGGTCTGCGCTGCATTCTACCACCAAACCCTATTATTCGTGAGTTCTCACCCTTCTGTTCACATTTTGTCACCCTTGTGTAGTCAAAGCCACCACCCCGTCGCCGCGCTACCATTTCATCCACCCTCCCATTGCATTGTTTTCTAAGTCTAGTTGCGTGTTATGCAGGGTGCAGAAGTAAAGGGCCGCCATGATTGCACAGTCTTCATTACAGCAGCAATATTTTGCAGATAAAGATATAAGTGAAGTGGCAGAGAGTTTAATGCATAGAAAACCAAGTCATCAGGGCTGCCACATCAGCAAAGATGTTTCTCTCCATGGAAGGACAGAGCGCCCTTACTGTTTTTACTCCATGTCGTGCTCCAGTGAAGATATTTCCACCCAGAACACAGTCCAAGCTACCAAAGCATGTTTTAATGCGGTATGGCAGACCATTCCATTTTTATTACCAATTGATTTATCCACCCAAAGTACCAAAGAGTACTACTGCAGCCGGAGTACATCAGGACCATGTCAAAGTAAGTGGAAGCTGAAGAAGATCACTCCTTCATCCCAAAAGGGTACCAAGGATAAATGCAGAGATTTAAAACAGAATGGGTTCCGGCCCTCTCCTTCTTTTTTGTGTTTTAATGTTTCATTTAGTGCCCTACCTACCTCCTCGGCTCATCTTCTGCTATAAAACTCAGGAAGAAATTATTGTAAAGGTTGTTGATGAGATATCAGAGAAATGCAAGTATTTTCCTCTTGAGGCAAGTTCTCTGTGTAATAGTGCAATAGAGGCTGAGATTTGATGTATTCAGACTGAATGTTCAAGTTGTGGGCAATGATATACCTGATTGGTGTTGTTTTTAATATGACAAGCATATTTCTTTGGATCCTCATCTAAAGCAGCTGGTGATGTTTTCTTATCTCTGTGTTTGATTTCATTTCATTCCATTTCTACTAGCTCGCATCAGAAGTTTGGCATAAGATTTACCCTTGATAGGTACCTTATGTTGCTGCTCTCCCAACCCTTTATGTTTTCTGCTTATGCGTGTATTTGAATATTGATTTCAATTGATTTAACCAGTGTAGTGGATGTTATTGCCTGCTCTCTAATGTATGAATTAATGAAATCTATGTTTAGATGTTCTTGCTAGGATCTAGTTGAATGTGTTAAGAACACTGGGGGGTCTAGAACCTTATCTCTGCCTCTCTAGGATCTTTCCATCCCAATTAGGCCTTCCTAAGATCCCTTGCCCTACCTTTGATTTTGTCCAAGTAGGCCTAGATTTAAATGACCTCTGACCTGATCTATAGACAGAGTTGGTTGGTTCTCCTCCTTTCATTTTCAGTCTTTAATGTCCCATTCCAACTATCATCTTTGAGATCCAAATGCTCTAGATGACTAGCCCAACTGAAAGCTTCCACATTAATTACGAATAAATCCTTTCTTGACTCCATTGCCCAATGGCCTCGATGTTCCCTGAGTTGTCTGTCTTAGCCTAATCCCTTCTATGCTCATCCTTGTCTTATATTGGACCTTCCTTTCCTGATTCCCAACAACCAAACACAAACAATCAAATAAACAAACCCTGTGCATAGAACTAGCCTAATACCTTATTGTGAGCTTCAAAGACAAACACCTTTGACAATCTAGAGAGATCCCTCTCTGGAACTAGGAGGGCTAGATCCTAAGCTCTGAAAGTGTTTCTATGTTGTCTCATCTTTTGGTCTTGTCAACCTGGCCAAAACATGGGAACCCCAACAGAATGGAATGATACAAAAAGAGGGGAATTAAACACATGAAGAACAAAGAGCAGCCCAGGATTTGGTAAGTACTTTGAAACTAGCCAGCCTTTGACATACACTTAAGAAAAACATAAAATTAACCCAGGATCTGGTAAGTACTTCGAAACTATCCATCCTTTGATGCACTTTCAATAGAAAAACATTTAAAAACAAAGGGAGACTTAAAAGAAACTATTGGAGAAGAAACTAGCGGGTAGGGCTCACGACAAACCTCTCCTAGCTATACTTTCCTTGGTAAAATTTCAAGACAAACACATAAGATAACAAAGAATGGCCTAAGATCTAGTAAGTACTTTGAAACTAGCCAGCTTTCAACACATTCCAAGGGAAATTTTTAGATATTCTGTGGGGATAAAACTAGGACCAGGGCTCACCATATCTTCCTTAGTTCATATCTACTTAACATAAATTGAAAATAACATTCAAGAACAATATTCAACTAAGACAGGAGGACGAGGGAATGCCAACATTCCTACTATTTAAACTAAATTAAATTATCCCTAAATAACACAATTTGGAAGAAAACATGTAGATAAATATTTTCAGTCAGAGAAGGGTACTGATATACAACAAATCCTAACTCTATGCATGATGTTATTTATAAGAGAATATGAACAAAGTGAAAACAGAAATAAAATAACGATTTACAATAAGAAATAACATCACCGTCGACATAGACTAGGATCCCATAAATCATCTTGTATTGATGCTTCAAACCAGTTACAGCTTTAAGTCAAATGCTTCAGTTTAGCAATCATCTTCACTTCTCAGCCTAACTATTCTATCACAAGCAGAGCCTCAAGAGCCAGTGAACACTATTTATAAGTAGAAGTTTCAAGCTCAAGTATATTTCAAAGTTCAGCAACCAACATTTTCTCATCTTCTACAGAAGTATTTATAGAAGAAATGAGGAAGTGGGATCTGATAAAAGATCTCCTGGGTCAATTAATACAGACTTAATACTTCTCGGCCTTTCAGGGGCTCGATGGAGAAGTTTGCATATGTGTCTTATATATTAAATGTTTTTACATTAAGAATTAAGTTCGGTGGAGCTTTTGTTGAATTTTAAGCTCTGTTTCAGGATATAATAACTCTGCTGATATATTTTGCATTTAGTGTTCTTTAGTAGAATTAACTCTTTGGCTGCGTTGAGGCAAATATCTTTTTTCTGATCAATAACTTCGGCCTCTGTTTGAATGCTTTGAGGCAACAGGTGGTTGTGTGGTAGCTGAGATGGAATCAATTTTCCTCTGATGTGGCGGTGGAGGCTTTTGTATCTGACGATATTTTGATTTTCTTTAATTGTGTTTTAATTTAATGGATTAGGATTTTGATAATCAATCTTAGCCATAATCAATTAAACTATTAAATTCATCTTCAATCTTCAATTCTGCTATGTTTTTTCTTCGACACTGATACTTTTTTAATGTGATTAAATCACACTGTGTCTTTTTTGATGTGCAGGGTCGCACAGGGCTCATAGGGCATCAATGCCCATGAAGCATTGACAAGACGTGGAGTTTGAACCCTTTGTATGGTTTCCTTTAAATGAACAAAGCTATGACGATCATCACCCTCGACTTTATCATTTCGCTTTTAAAATATTTTGAAATTCATTTGAACCTACAAAAAACACACAACTATTATGAAATCCTACGTTTATTGGGTAAACTGCTCAAGATGTTGTGGGGAAGAGTGAGGCCATTGGATGGCATCATCCAACATTGGAGATTTGCTTGTGGGAGGTTAAAAAGGAAAGTGGAGGAAGAATTAAGTCAGATTCGTTGATTTCACAGAGATCAACGGTCGGGATTGGTTGTGAAACAATAATGTGAAGGGGTCAAATTATTTGGAAAATGAAAGAAAACGCGAAGAAATGGGGTAAAAATCCTTTGGCAGAGGAATTTTCAAAGGAAATACAATTGGGGCTTCAGGATGAATATGAGCTGTCGGATGAAATTGTCCTACGTGATCAACGGTGGAGATCACGCATTAAAATCCTTTGGAATAGGTGGAGGGTGATATGTAAATGAATTTTTAGATCCAAATCGTTGATCTGCAGAGATCAACGATGGAGGACGCGCACGATAAAACACAAGGGAAAAGAGGGAAAGTGGTTTCAGGACTTAAAACCATGGGTTTCGCGTGGAGAGAAGGCGGGTAGGCAGTTTTGCCTTTTGGAACGCAATATGTGTCCCCTCCCGACACGTGGCACCAGAAAACAGCTTATATCACGTGACCTTTGGGAAATTAAATTTTGTGCTAAAATTTACGCGAAACTCCATGTGCGCCGTCGGATCTGGGGTCTCTGATTTGACGGTAGAGAATGAGCGCGATAATAGATAGGTGCATGTGTGGAAGCAAGGGGAGCGGTTTTATTGTGGGCCGTTGATATAAGATCTGGATGACTGAGATTGAATCTTGAAGAAGGCAGGACCCATAGGAGGTAGTCCTGTCGGGTTAATATGGGTTGTTGGATGGAACAGATCGATGGCCAGGATTGAATCTGGCATATGAATGAAATAATACGAAGGCGAAGAAAAGGTTAATGAGAGTCGTTGATCTGTAGAGATCAACGGCTACGATTGGCCAAAAAACATTTATAACACGGGGCACATGGATTATAACCAAAGTCAGGAAATGCGATCTGGACCGTCTGATATAGGCACATGGATGGTCCAGATGCAATCGTAGGCAAAGGCATCGACGAGGCAAAGAACTTGGAGGTGTCGAAGCGATTGAGCGCGGACCGTTGATCTCTAGATCAGATCGACGGTGGAGAACTCATCGAGGGTTGACCAATCGAGGGTGGCATTATGTTTAACATGCTTAACAAAAAATTTGTGATGTGATTATGCACTGATCGTTGATCGGCTTTAGATCAACGGTCGATATCGTTTCAGAACTCGCATCAGCGGAAACCTTTTAAAACATAGGAAAACCAAAAATTAAATGAAAAACACAGGTTTTGTGGTGTCGGGCGGGCTTTATATATATATGAAGTGAATAGGCGCCCGTCTGCGAGGCCTTTGATTATATGGAATGAGATGGCCCGGGGCTTTATGTATAAGGGCCAATCGCATCAGAACTTCTGGTGCGGTCTTTCAATCTAACCATTTTGGATTTTTGTGATGCGATTAGCACTTGGGACTTTTAAGTCTTGGCCCCGGGCATAAGTCATATGAAGTGAAGTGGGGTTTATACAAATGGGGCCCAATCGCATTGGAAAATTTGGTTCGGGTCTTTCAATCTACCCATTTTTACATTAAAAATCATTGTATGGTCGTCTTTAGACCAAACTTTAGGAAAAAGGGGTTTTTGAATTACAAAGGGAAATAATGGATCGGAGATGAATTATCCAATGCTTTTAGCGCCTGACTATGGGCACAAGGGTTTATGAAGCAATAATAAGATCGGGGGTAATGAACAAAGGGATTAATCGCATCGGGACTTTTTAACATGGCACAACAGACTTGCGTGCTCGGATTTTTGCGATGCGATAAGTGCTTAAATGGCTTAGCGCCTGGTTTTAGCACCAAGGCATATAATGGGGAAGTGGTTCGGACTTAGCCCAAGGGGGCTTAGTTCTATAATACAAAAAAGTGTATTTTTATGAGTTTTTTAGGATTTTCTGATGGATTTGGGGGTTTCGGCAAAGTTCAAAAAGGAGTTTTAAACTCTATAAAGAGGACTTATGAAGGGGAAAATGAGAGAAATGAAAAAATTGAGGAATTTCATGGTGAATCAAAGGAGTAAAAATGAAGGTTAGTTTTATGGTGGAGGGAAGGGAAAAAATGGTGTTTGCGGCAATATTTTCTCTTATGGAATCAGCAAAATTTCTGATTTCTAAATGGAAATAGCAATGAAGATTGAAACAATGGCATGATGTCTTCAAAAGTCTTCAAGAGATAACATTTGTTTTAGCAATAAAACTTGTTTCTTGAAGGCTCAGAAAATTATTTAGCCACCTTTTGATATAAAAATTTGTATAGGTGGCTAACACAATAGAGATGTGGTGTTTATAGAGGTGAAAGATGTTGTTAAACATGAAGTCCTACCAAAGGAACCTAAGAAGATAGAGTTTGAGCTAAATATGATGAATCAGACTCTACAACAGAAGAAGATTCAAAAGAGGAAGAGCCACAAACTCCAACTGTGAGAAGATCAGTTCAGGAAAGAAGACAACCAGAAAGGTATAGTCGATCTGCGTTCTCTTAAAATTTTTCTTTAACTAGAACTGATGATGATCCCAGAACTCTAGGATGGAAAAATTTGGAAGGAGGCCATGGTTGATGAAATGGCATCCTTGCATAAAAATGAGGCATGGGATCTGGTGGAGTTTCTGACTAGAAGGAAGCCCATCGGAAGAAAATGGGTGTTTAAGAAGAATATGAATGTAGAAGGCAAGGTGGAGAAATACAAAGCTCGGTTGGTAGCAAAAGGTTATTCCCAGATGTTGGGAATTGATTTTGGTGATATTTTTTTTCCTTTTGCCAAATTTACTTCTATTAGATTACTTTTATCTGTTGCTACTGCATTTGATTTTGAGGTAGAACATATGGATGTGAAGACAACATTTCTTCACGGGGATCTGGAAGAGGAGATCTACATGAAACAATCTGAAGGATTTATGGTGAAGGGGAAGAAATAACTGATATGCAGGCTAAAGAAGTCTTTGTATGGGTTAAAACAGTCACCAAGGATGTGGTATCAGAAATTTGATACCTATATACGGGGACTTGGCTTCACCAGAAGCAAGGAGGATCATTATTTTTATTTTAAATTAATTGGTTACCGTGTTATTTATTTGGTCTTGTATGTGGATAATATGTTGTTGATTGGAAATGACAATGAAATTATCCAAGATTTTAAGACCCAACTATTCTCCAAATTCGACATGAAGGATCTTGGTGTTGCAAACTATATTTTGGTCATGGAAATTAAGAGAGATTGGGAAAAGAGGAAGCTCTGGTTAAACCAGAGGAAGTATGTCGAGACTATATTGCAGAGGTTCAATATGCACGATAGTAAACCGGTGAATGTTCTAATTCCTGTAGGTGTAAAGCTGTCTGTTGAACAGTGTCCCAAGGAACAAGAAGAAGAGGAGGATATGTCCTGTGTTCCATATGCAAGTGCAGTGGGTAGTCTGATGTATGCAATGGTCAGTACTAGACCAGACATTGCACATGCAGTGGGAGTATTGAGCAGGTTTATGTCAAACCCAGGGAAGGAGCATTGGACAACAACGAAGCGGGTTTTCAGATATTTGCATGGCACTAGTGATTATGGCTTGTGCTACCATGGAAGAATAGGATTGGAAAGAGTGTTGAACATTCGTGGTTTTGTTGATGTAGACTGGGCTGGAGATATAGACCAAAGAATATCTACAAGTGGGTATGTGTTTAGCCTATTTGGAGATGAAATCAGTTTGATGAGTAAAATACTGTCTGTAGTGGCTCTTTCAACTACATAGGCAGAATACATCGCAGCCACTTATGCAAGCAAGGAAGTTGCAGATATTGTGTTCAAGTATGGGGTTGGTGCAACAAGCTATAAGGATAGACTGTGATAGCCAAAGTTCAATTTTCTTGGCTAAGAACTTATCATTCAAATAAAAAGCACATTGATCTTCAATATCACTTTGTGAGAGATATGGTTGAGGCTACAAGGGTGTTGTTGGTAAAGGTGAACACTTTGAAGAATGTTTTAGATGCATTGACGAAGTCTGTGAGCACTCAAAATTTCTCTTGGTGTAGAGAAACAATGGGTGTTGCAGCGCTGGGCTAATGACTAAGCTCTCCTTTGGCCCCCATGTTCCATATGCAAGTGCAGTGGGTAGCCTAATGTGTGCAATGGTCTGTACTAGACTAGACATTGCACATGTAGTGGGAGTATTGAGCAGGTTTATGTCAAACCCAAGGAAGGAGCATTGGACAACAGTGAAGCAGGTTTTCAAATATTTTCATGGCACTAGTGATTATGGCTTGTGCTACCATGGAAGACCAGGATTGGAAAGAGTGTTGGAAATTCGTGGTTTTGTTGATGAAGATTGGTCTGGAGATCTAAACCAAAGAAGATCTACAAGTGGGTATGTGTTTAGCCTATTTGGAGGTGAAATCAGTTGGATGAGTAAAATACAATCTATAATGGATCTTTCAACTACAGAGGCATAATACATCGCAACCACTCATGCAAGCAAGGTAGCAGTTTGGTTGTAGAGATTGTGTTCAAGTATGGGGTTGGTGCAGCAAGCTATAAGGATAGACTTTGATAGCCAAAGTTCAATTTTCTTGGCTAAGAACCCTACTTATCATTCAAAGACAAAGCACATTGATCTTCAATATCACTTTGTGAGAGATATGGTTGAGGCTAAAAGGGCATTGTTGGTAAAGGTGAACACTTTGAAGAATGTTGCAGATCCATTGACGAATTTTGTGAGCACTCAGAAGTTCTCTTGGTGTAGAGAAACAATGGTTGTTGCAGCGCTGGGCTAATGACTAAGATCTCCTTTGGCCACCTGCGGAAAGAAAACAACAAGTGGGAGAATGTTGGGTATGTGTTATATTCTTTCCATGACTAGTCACGCGCGGGGGGGTCACAAGTGGGGCGAAAGCTCCCCTTATATGTTGCGTCAGGCACAACAGGGGGGCTGGAAGCCCCCCCGTGTTCGGGGTTGGGGGCAGTGCCCCAGGAAAAAAAATTTGGACCCTATTTTTCGGTGGGCAGACCTGCCCATGGTTTTGTGCATGGGTTTGCACATGGTTTTGAGGCATGATGGTTTTCGACCCCTGGTATTTTGTAGATCCATTCAAGGAAACTACGGTTATGTTCTAATCCAGGGTTAATGGATTAGGGTTTGTGTATGCTTTGGCATGTATATATATGTGTTGTAACACTAAAAGGAATATATTGAAAAATCAAGCTGGTCATCCCGATTTGGGATCTAGGGGAAAATCTTTGTGTATATTTGTTTTATGTAAATTTATGCTCTCGCTATTGTTTATTTTCTATTTTTTTAAAGATTTGTATGTAGATAATTTTTTTACATAATTAAAACCTACATCTGTGTTGCGATGCCTTAGTATCACCAAGGAATTTCGATGCATCTCCTCCGAGGTAAGAGAACTGCCCTACTTTGATGGATCTAGTAGCATTAAAGATTTTTTGTGAGCATTTGAAGCTAAGGTTATAAGAGAGTGAAGGTTATGGGCCCTTAATTTAGTGATGCGTGCAACACCTACGATGTGGTGGGACATCCATAAGGGGGCATTCTAGGACTAGGAAGAGTGTCGGGAGATGATGGTCCTGTGATTTGAACCTCCGGTTCACTTGCGTGTAAAGACATTCCTTGGGCCAGGCGACCCGCGTGAACATTTGTTCACTTGGATGGAGAAGTGGTGTGACCGAAATACAGAAGAATTGGTTCATATATTTATTCATGACTTGGGACCAATTCCCACTACCTAGTACTTATATGCGGAGCTACATTGGTGCACCCACCACTGGGAAACATTAAAGGATGAATTTGTAGGCACATTTGGGTTAACAAGGGACACAAAGGCACTTGAAGAAGCTCTGCAAGATATAGACACCTTCGTATTTGATGAATCACACCCTTCCACAACACGTGGGACACCAACATGGGAAATGTAGATGCAGGATATTTCCAACTGCCGCAATATAGCCATCAAAGAATGTAATGAAGATCCATGCAATGTCTCTATCCTAGAATCGGAGGGAGAGCACGCAGTTGTGGGACCCCCGTTAGACACTGTCGATGTTACGAAGCCTTTGAAGCTGTGAGAAGTCAACATTGGCACAGAAGAGCAGCCTAAGTTGGCTAAAATTGGGGATTACTAGGATGATGATACAGTGGGAAAAGTTGCAGAGCTACTCACAGAATATTAGGACTTATTCCCGGCGAAGTTTTTGGAGCTTAAAGGGATCACAAGGGACCTAGGGGTCATGCGCATCACGTCAAAACTAGATTTGCACCCTATGAAGTAGTTCCCTTATCGGTTGAACCCTAAATATAAAAAAAGGTCAAGGAAGAAATTGACAAAATGCTCGCCGCAGGAATCATTGAACCGATTGAATAGTCGGACTAGGTGAGTCTGATGGTGGCTCAGGAAAAAAAGAAGAAGGGAGAAATACAGATCTATGTGGACTTACGCAAACTAAATTATGCCTGCATCCATGACGCCTTTCCTATGTCATTCTCAAATGAAATCCTTGATAATGTAGGAGGGTAGGAAGTGTGCTCATTCACTGATGGGTTCTCAGGGTACCATCATATCAAAATCGCCCCTGAAGATCACAGCAAGACTACGTTTTCTACTGAATGGGGATCCTTCTAGTATACAGTTATGCCATTTGGAATCAAGAATTCCCCTGCTATCTTTTCACAAGTTGTAATTGCAGTGTTCAAAGATTTCATCCACAAGTTTTTCGAGGTGTAATTTGATGACTGGAATGTCTTTGGCTTGGTTAAGAAGCATGTCTCGAACCTGTGCATGATGTTGGATGCCTGTAGAAAACACCAGATTTCTCTGAATATCAAAAAGTGCATATTCTTCATACCCTTCGAAATCTTGCTCGGGTATATCGTTTGCCAACAAGGGTTGATGGTTGACCCTGTGAAAGTCATAGTTATCATAAATATGGAATTACCTACAGCCGAGAAAGTGCAGAGTGCAACTACTGTACCATAGAACAGGAGGGCTTGGCTATGGTCTATGCATTACAGATGTATCGGCACTATCTTTTAGGAGGACACTTCAAAATTTTTACAGATCATTTGGCTTTCAAGTACCTAGTGAATAAGCACATTTTGTTAAGCGCGATGGGGGGGGGATCTGCCGATGGATACTGATGTTCCAGGAATACAACATTCAGATCATTGTGAAGCTGGGGAAGTTGAATTCTGGACCGAATCACTTGTCCCGAATTGAGAGTGGTGAGGAACCAACCAACATCGAAGAAGAACTACCTGATGCACAACTGCTTGCTATTAAGGTCCTTGATGCGCACTTTGCCAACATCATCCAGTTCCTGACTACAGGCATAACACCTGCCGAATATTTTGTACAACAGAAGAAAGAGCTGGTAACCCACGATGTAGATTTTACCATCATCGCAGGTCATCTATATAAGATGGGGGTTGATGAAGTGCTGCGAAGGCATTTTTTGGAACATGAAGGGCATGCTATCTTGGCAGAAGCCCACAACGAGGTAGCAAGAGGTCACTACGTAGGGAGAGAAATGACGCAGAAGATCTTGAGAGATGGATTATGGTGGCCTACCCTGCATAGTGACTCTCACGATTATTGTAAGGCCTGAGATACGTTCCAAAAAACCAGAAGGCCATCCCGCAAGGATGAAATGCCTCTTCAACCACAAATGGCCCTGCAAGCATTCAAAAAATGGGCCATCAATTTTGTCAGACCTATCAACCCACTCGGAAAGAAGATAGGTGCGCATTACATTATAACTGCCACTGATTATGTAACTAGGTGGGCTGAAGCACAAGCGATAAAGTATTGTACTGCAAATACTGATGTGCACTTCATCTTTGAGAAAATTCTGAATAGATTTGGATGTCCAAAAATCCTGATGAGTGATAGAGGTACGTACTTAGTCAATGAAACAATACAAGCCTTGATGGAACAATTTTGGATCCATTATGCAAAAATCACTCTGTATCATCCCCAGGTAAACGGAGCAGTTGAAGCTTTTAATAAAGTCTTGGAGCATGCACTAACCAAGGTCTGTTCTTTGGGCCTACCAAACCACCTGTAAGAAGTTGATAGGAAAAACACCGTTTCAGATGGATAATGGCCACGTGCGCATCCCGTTTGTTCTTTGGGCCTACCAAAACACTTGTAAGAAGTTTACAGGGAAAACACCATTTCTGATGGTTTATGGCAAGGAGGCCATTGTGCCCATGGAATACAGTGTTCCTAGCCTACACATCATAGCCTTTATGAATATGGCAGAGCCTGATATCATGGAGGAGCGGTTAGTGCAGCTTGTGGCTTTGGAGGAAGATCGTTTCATTGCTAATTTCCATCAACAGGTTGAAAAGGCTTGGGATAAGGCATGGCATGATCGACATATTCGACAAAATACCTTTGTAGAGGGTAAACTAGTGATATTGCATGAGAGCCAGTTTGTGAAACACCTAGGGAAGTTCTGAAAGCACTGGCTAGGGCCCTATGCAGTTAAATAAATCACGGATGGTGGAGTTGTTCGGTTAGCCACCCTATGCAACGATATTCTACCTGACTATGTCAATGGCGGCCAGCTCAAACCGTATCAGATAAAATTACTATATGGCTGGAGTAGCTATATAAAGTGGGCTATGCCCTCCAAGGAAGGTAATAACGGAAGATACAATGCTATGTGGAGGGCATGGCCACATAATTGGAAGCCCAAAGGGATGCGCGGGAGGTGTAGGAGAATTTTTAGAGTGCAGAAAGTGCATTGGAAGTGCAAAGGTGTGCTAGGAGTACATGAGGTGTGCCGGGAGAGCAGGGATGTAGTGTACGCACAAGAGGTGCGAAAAATAGCCATTATAACAGTAAAATTGGGTAAAAAGTAAAAGTTACCATTGACAAGAACGGGCATATGGCATTTAATGAGGTGATTTCTGAATATTTTTTACTATTTACTTGATGGTAGGTTCCAAGTGAATTTTACCCAAAATTTAGTCGATTGTAAACTTTTTAAAAGGAGAAGGATAGATCAAACAAGGGTTATGTATCACTTGAATAGTTTGTACCTTGCGTGTTTTTCCTTGACAAGTTTGTGATGTAAGAGCTTCTGTGCCTATTGCATCCCTTTCATGTCTGAGCAGCCTACTCCCTCTGACAGTAGCAACCTAGATTTTATCTTCCCTCCTAGAATGACAGCCACTAATCACTATGAGGCCTTAGAATTGGTGACCTTGGTGGAACAAGAATCCGAGGAAGTAGTAGAAATCGAGCCAGAAGCTAAGGAAGTTATATCTACACCGAACCAAGTAAAGAAGAAAGGCAAAGAAAAAGTGTAGGGTTCTGGGAAACCCACGAAGTGGGTTGGGGTGAAGCCTCGTACTTATCCTCAAAATGTGAAATCCCCATGGGGGGCAGCCCTAACAGGCTCGCCTAAACCAACAAAGCGACCTCAGGTTACTCAGGAGGAGGCCCAGGCAGCTAAACCAATCAATTGGCTACCACCCTTTGTCTGGCCCTGCAGGCCCTCCACACACACGCCGAAGAGCCTTGATGGCCTGCGCACCTACCTACATATGTCTCTAACCCCGGGTGAGGTCCCTGTCATTGGCGAACCTTTGGAAGGCTTCATGAGGTGAAATTTGATGATCATTACTTGGCCAATTTGGAGGCCTTCCCTGAGTTGGCACCCGAATTATACCTTGACAGAATTCAGGAATATGATGGGATAAATATTGTCCCAATGTGCTAGGTCCGGGCTCTTGAACCTGCTAAGGATGCCGCATTTCGGCCACTACAATATCATGAACCATATGACATGTCAGTTACTCGCCCTAGTTTATGATGGCTACCTATGGATCTAGGATTGAATCTCCATCAATGCTACGCTCATTCACTGAATTACTGGTCTTCCCATGAAAGGACCAAAACCTTTGGAGCGCATTGGTAAGAAGTATGAGGGGGAGACTGCTGAATACATGCACAAAACCTACCATGTGGAGTGAAACACTCGAGGCTTCATAATCAAATCCATCAGTGACCTTGGTACATAGTTAGGTACCATGTTGTTGGCATGCAAGATGATGCGAAAATGCCAAGTCACCACTGTCCCTGCCTATGTAATTCAGTTAGCAGGCCAATTCAGGAAAGGGGTCTTCTTCAATTGGTCCCAATACTTGTGCGATGAGTTTTGGCCAATGTACGAGAATTCCAGGAGCATGGATGAGCCTTTTTTTATTCCTAGTTTCTGCTTCTCATTACGTTGGTCGCCTGGGAAGCACCTAAGGAATGAATCCTCCCTGAGCTCATTGAAGACATGTGCGAAGGGACTCATTATACAAACTTGTGGGACTCTAAGGATGCGTAGCGCATTGAGGAAAACCAAGTATACTCAGTATTGTTTCAGTGTGGGCTCACAATAGCTATCAACTCCCGGCAGCGTCTGTCACCAACCATTTATGATAAATATAAAAGCATTACTACTTTCCAGGTGACTATGCATAATGTCCAAATTCGAGGCCACAAGGATTCTGCATGGGTTTCGCTCCCCTACATGGTTTTTGACGAAGAGATTGATCGGTTAGTTGCGAAATGACCTCCTCACTGGAAGCTTGGCTTCCAAACAGGTGCGAAGGGCTTTGAAGTAACAAGCACCTCAAAAGTCACCCCACCTTCCATCATCAAAGAAATTGGAGGACTAAGAAAAAGCATGGGGAAGGGCACTAAATCTATGTTGCAAAAACTTTTGCAGTCTGGTAAGAGTACAGGGAAAGGCACGGACGCAGCAGTGTAGAAGGATGTGCAACAGGATCTCGATGCCGAAGGACAGGAGGTGGGAGGTGCTGTCTCCCCTCGAGGAACAAAGAAAATGGGTGACCCTGATAAGGGGCCACGAAAGAAGCAGCTCTCCCAAAAACCTAAACGTGATGAAGAAGTTAAACTAACTAAAGGGGACCTCGAGAAAATTGTAGATGCAGTCACCTTAGCCATCGAAGAAAAATGGCTTGCTCTGGAAGAGTAGCAGAAAGCCGTGGTTGACACACTTCAGGCTGAGCTCTGAGCTCTGTAGCTGAAGACGGACATGTTGCAAACCAGCATGGTTCAGGTAAGTATGACCTCACAAACTAGCAGTGAAAAACTTATTACAACAGAAATCCACCTATGTTCCTTGCTAGGTGCAACCCTCGCGATAATTCCACCCGACTTAGGAGTGCAGGCCCAGGCATGTGTATAGGCATAGCTGGATCTAGCCAGGTTGCCACATGAAGCATTACAGGTTCTCCACACCTCCTTGTTTGAAGAAATCCAACACAGGGATCATCAAGTGCATCAGCATCACAACATCGCTAAGCAGACAATTAAGGAAAAGAACGCCTAAGTTTCCCAGGTACAGGCTGCATGTACCCTCGACACCGTGTAGCAAATGAAGCTGGAACACTTAATTAGTAGACTCTGCATGGATGTTACAGAAGAAATCCTAGCCACAGACACCCCCGGGCCAATATTGAGGGGTTGGTCGCATCAATAAAGGCCTCCAGGACACAGATTCAGGTAGTCAAAATGCAGATGGAATAGTAGATCACAGACTTGCAGGCCAAGTTGCAACCAGAGATACCACCAGAGGTACGGGCCCAGTGAGTTGCGCTGGTTACCATAGCTACAAATTTGATTACATGACAGATTTCTCAGGGTGCCCAATTGTTGGATACAGCCATGCAGTTATGGACCAAGGTACAACGTGACCCGATCCTGCATGAAATCAACTAGGACCTACGACAAAAGGAAGATTTTTTCGAGCAGCTAGAAGCCACGATGCCTACTCTGGTTCCTGCTCAACGATTAGCATGAATGCAAACTAGCCATGCCCTTCAGGATGATATCTAAGAACTCCACCAGAAGAAGAAGACTCTCAGTGACCGTCTTAAGCCATAGGCTGATGAAGCCCTCAAGCTCTCCCAGGATATTGATATCACTATTAAACAATTGAACCAGACTATGGAGAGTGTCATAGCTGCAGCAAAAGGACCAAGTTTGCAGAAATTAGTGGATATTTCTCATAACGCTGCTGCTCAGAGTGAAGAAGTGCTACCTCCACTGGTGGAGGTGATCAAACTACTGCAGGCGCAGGTGGAGACCCCACCATCACAGTGACTCGGGATGAGTCACAAGATTGTGTTGGGGGACTGTTGGAACAGGGTCGCCTAAAATTTGTGAATTTTGTACAATTTTGTATATTTGTGGTATTAATTAGTATAACACAGGGTTTTTGGGTGGGTTAAAGCCCCAAATTAATTGTAATGGGTCAAGGCGGTTAGACCAAGAGTCTGCAAACCACGGTTTGCGAACCATTGGAAGCGTAGGCTAAGTCGATATAAATAGATGAACATTTTGAGTCTTAAGGTAGGCAAGAATTAAGTTTGATGCTAAGTGTGAATTGTTAGATCTGTTGTTGGGTCATTAGGGTAAGGAATCCTATTGGATGTGTGCAGGGAGATCCTCATTCCTCCTGTGTGTGGACCCTACTGGCTATGTGCGCAGGTTGTGTCGGATTGTATTGGGTTTTCGATGCTAATATATGCAGATATGGTTGAAATATTTCTGTGCTATCTGATCTAATGTATTTTTGTTGATGCGAACTATTGGATCTGTTACGAATACTGTTGGTTATCTGTTTATGCTGTGAATATGTTTTTTTATGCTATAACTGTAATTTTTTGATGATGCGTTATGATAATATGTGTTGATAACCGATGATACATGTGGATGTAGAGTTATTGACTAGATATGTGCATGATAATAGCTTGGTATATTGTGATTATACTGTTAACTACCCTGCGAATAGATATGTCTGGTGCAAACGTTATAGGTTGTGAACATGGATCTGCTTGACTTACCTACTCTCTCTCAGGGTGTGGAAACCTGGTTCCAACACCCGCCCATACTGCTTCGGGTGAGACTTTGTCCTGTGCAAGCAGGTCACTGTCGAAAGGGCCAGTAGTATAGGGGTTTGTTAGCAAACCTTAACCTTCGAACCTGGGTTAAGACCCCTCGAGCCAACAAGTATTGATAGGATTTTCTGGAATTGTGCATTTACATTCAATACTCAAAACATATTTCGCATCAGAAATGGTCCATAATCTCTTTCAAGAGGGTAGATTCAACTTATAACAATGTTTTTATAGAAGACTTAATATTAGGATCTAGTGGTTAACTTACAAAAGAATATAGTTCATTGGTCATTATAGCATACATGAAAGAATAACATGAAGAAAATAAATCAAATACACAGGGATAATCATAGAATCCCATGCATCGAACTTTAATATGAGACAAAGAGATGAAAATAGTAAATGATATTTTAGAGTACATGGGGTGCATATTAAGGACATTAGATCTCCCTAATCACAGGCATATCTCACCAAAATTATACGTAGATGAATCCATGATTTCAAAGATTGCATCCAATAGTTACAATTACATGCCATCTGAGAAGAAAGAAATAGATAATGAAGTAAACACAAGGGAGAGCACATACTATAGTCTTCTACAAGTAGAATAAACAAAAAATATTTATTAATCTACAAATAGAGCTTACATTTTTCCTTCTCAATTCAAAGTTCAAGAGCCCTTTGAATCCAAAATTCGACCCTTCAAAATGTATCATAAACAGTTTTTATAGGGTCTCAGGATGAGTTCCCTTTACAAAATATTTCTAATATTCTTAAATTAGCATACAGCTAAATGGAATATTAATTTTTTATTTTGCTTCCTAGTTTGAATAATAAGAGGGTATGGAGACCCATAAATCTCCTTAGTAAGAATAAAAACACTCCTAATGTGAATGGAGATCATCTAATAACTAGATTGAAGACTCTTACGTGTGAAAAGGGGATGGATCATGTAGACTGGGTCAACTTTGACCAAATCAAACAGTGCTGGTATGGAAGGAGTGGCATTCATTGAGGGACAACGCAGTTTTGGAGGGAGACTCCATGCATGGAAGTATTGGCTTTAATGAGTGGGGCCCAAGGTGAGGAGGCTCTCCAAGAATATAAGGAAGGGGATGGAAGCCATTATAGGCATGATTGGATTATTATTTTGTTTATGGTATATTAAGACTTGAGGCTCTCTTTAGTTGTTTAGCTAAGATTGCAGGGCTATTTAGAACAAGGGTGCTCCCGAGCGGGAATCCCACCTTCAATCTCAAGGGTACTTCAAGTGCCTAATCAGGAGAAGTATTTTCACTACATTTCCACATTTCAGCATTAGGCTAGGCTCCATCTTTCTTCTACAACACATTTTCTGTTGAGAGATATGTTGAGTTGCAGGGTGCAACATTGGAGGATTGTATTGGGTGTTCTCAAAGCCTGTTTTTTAGTGGAATAAGGTTTCCTTCCATTGGGAGGCTATTAAAGAAGCCCCTTGGGATTTATTGACATATTTGGCACCAATCCAAGGTGATATTATCCCCTATAGCACAATTTTTGTCTGGATATGCATTATTTTATGGAGGAGTTGCAGGGGTGGTTGCAGTGACTGATTTGGGATGTGATTCCTTTAGTGAAGGGGACATCCTTTCATCTAGAGGATCTATTGGAGAAGAGCTACATGATTCTACATCAGCTTCAAACATATCTTCTCATTTCTTTTGTTGCAGTAAACTTTCATCCCTAGGGCTGCAACTCACATTTGTATATTTTGTGTATTTTTTGGAAACCCTCTTGGGTTGTCTTGGAAAGGTGATATAGTGCCTAGATATATTTTTTAACATCTATTGAGGCATATGTAATTGAATTTAAATTATTGTATGATCCCCAGTTGTAGCTATGCTTAGTATGACTGTGTTGTAGCAGCTCTCCGACATTTTTTATTGTAGCATCATCTCATATTTGGGAGTGATTGTTTATGGAGGCTTGTTTCCTCATATCATATGAATTGTGCGTCACTATTTTGTATTGATTTTATGTTCTTATACATAATGTAATGGCTCCATATTGGTCTCCATTGTTTATGTGATGATTTACACTACTATTTCAAGTATTTTGTTCAAATATTGTTGCTTCCCCATTTGAGAATATTACAGTGGTATCAGAGCATAATCTTGGCTCAGACTGTGGTTCCCAGCCAATATGCTATCAAGAGAATAAGAAGAAGGAGAAAGAGATCAGAATTATGGAAGGAATTACTTTTATCTCATCTCTTTTCAGATCTATGAGGGACCTCACCAAGTAGGTCAAGCAAAGAATAATGGAGAAAAGCAATGAAACCACAATTGGGTTTCAAGATGAGGAAGGTCCATGTACTTCCTATCAGCTAAAGAAAGAACCGGTATTGCATAGAGCTCCAAAGAAATATACCATGTCCTTTTCTTTTGAAGAAGAAGATGAAAGGCATGGGGATGGAGGAAACTTAGATCATGAGATCCTAAGTGAGTATCTTGCAGAGTACAAATCTCAATCAAGAGCTTTCAAGGAGAATCTAATTCTCCCAAAGTTTATTCAGATCAAAGAAGAAAGGAGAACTTGAAGCTATAGAAGGAGGAAGCACAATAGATTTCTATTTTCTACATTTGATGGGTCATCCACATGCACAACAAGGGCTTGGGGAATGAAGTTAGATGCTTTCTTCCTGCTACATCCAGTAGTATAAAGAGAAGCTATTGAGATTGCAGCACTGCACCTTGAGGGTGAAGCAAACATTTGGTGGCTCAACCATTTGAGTCATGCAAGAGTGACTGCATATGCATATTTTACTCAAAGTTTGATCAAGAAGTTTGATATGAAAAAGCTAGAGATTTCAAGGGAATATGTCTGTATTATTATTCTGGAGGAAGAGAAAATTCCACCACCACTTTTTGCAGGAGTACTTGCATCAGGAGGAGGAACACTTCCATCATTGCAAAGTGGTCTTGACCTCTTGACACTTTGAGTCCCATGCATTATTCAGGAGATGCATGAGGAGGAGGAGACTTATACTAGTGCTGGTGTAGCCATAGAGGAGCATCCATCATCACCAATAGGTGGGGAAGTCATCACACCGATGGGAGGAACCCTTGTAGCAGTACAAGATGTTCCCAAGCAAAGCCAAGGTATGCAAATTTTTCCACTTCTATTATTTCAGCACATCTTATGGGAGGTTTTTGGGACATGCCATTGCATGACCTAGGCTCAAAACACACTAGTGATTTGGAGCGGCAGAATATCATTGCGCAAAGGATCCTTGATAGGATCAAGGGGGGGATATACATTCATCCTAGTATTTCGTTGATGAGCTACACACAACTCTTGGGGTTGTAATGTATATTTTTGGAGGATAGGATGAGTATTATCCTAAAAAATCCAATGCATAACTATATGTTCAACATTGTGCATGACCATGATACAATAGATGCACCATCATGGAGATTGGAAACGATGTCATTGAGCAGCAGTGATGAGTTGGGGGCCCAAACATTATTAGAGCATCCCATTGACAATTCTACATATGTAACAGGGGATAGGTAGATGGTTGATGAGAGATATCTTATCTCCCATTGTTATGATGGATATTTCTTAATGAGCACTTCACAACTCAATGAGAATATTTTTCCTTCAGTATAATTGTATCCTTATGGATTCAACATGGTCATTGATGAGTGGTTCTCATATGGATATCTCTAGGAGATTACATTTGAACATCCCATGAAATGAAAAGATAGTAATCAGATTTGGGAGGATGGTATTCTCCTTTGGAGGAATACTCATTGGGAGCATGATAGTAGACTCTCACCATTGGTTGGATGGGTGATGCTAATGAGTAAGAGGTTAGAGAGCCACTTGCAGATCTATGACACATGGCATTAGGAGGAAAGTTTGTGTTGGCTACTCTTGAAATATTTTGGTCATCATATGACATATCCTACTTCAAAGGGTATGTGGTTGGTTGGGACTTGACATGACACTTGTATTATATGGCAGCAAGGAGTTTGATTTCAATGGGGTGATGTGAAAATTTTCATGCCAATCATCATCTTTTCACTCCATGGCCTATGTTAGTATGAATCTTAATTCCAAGCGTACGAAAAAATACCCCTTTATCTGTGCATAAAAAACAACCCTAATAGCAAATATGGCTGCTAATATCCTTAGATCTGCAATTAGGTGATCAAGATAAATGATGCAAAAATCTAGATCTATGCATTAGAATACATTAAACAGTAGAGAAAACACGATTTACTCCATGCATCCAATAGATAAGACAAGAATATGTTGAATGAATTTTGCATTAATGGCACCTACGAGGAAAACACAGAAGGGTGTTACCAGTTCTCCTCAATGGGATGGGTTCTTGTAAGTCCTCAGCACTTCAGATCTAAAATTCCTCTCTCTTGATGGTGTAGAAAACCCAGACAAAAATGATAGAAAAATATGACTACGATGGTGGATCAAAGTCAGACCAAAAGTATAGAGCTAGAGTGATATTTAGGCAACAAAAGGTGGTAAATGAATGGGAAAACCCTTCTATTTATAACAAAATATTGAGTTAGTCTAGATATTGGTGCATAGTTAAAATATTATTAACCAAATCATGATCTAACTTTTATGGAATATTTTATTATATTTGTTGGAGGGAAAAGGAATTTGACTTGGGTCAAATCCCTTTATTTGTAAAAAATAAATAAATAAATAATTTATTTATCATTTTAAGGATGTGGTTGAGTAATAATCAAATAAATAATGATTTATTTAATTATTTAAGGGTGATTTAGTCATATTCAATAAAGAATATTATTTAAATAAGGTTTAAATAATTATTCTTAGGAAATAATAAGATAAATAATGATTTATCTAATTAATTTCCTTGATTTGGGTTAAATATAACTAGGAATATTAATTAAACTATTGTTTAACTAATTATTCCTTGAGTAAAATCAAACAAATGTAGATTTATTTAATATTTCCTCATGGGGTTTCCTGTTTAGACCATAAAAAACTTAATAAAGGTGGTTTACTAAGTTATTTTTCATAGTGAATGCAATTTTACTTAGGGTAAAATTGGTCTTACATGGTATACTTGGGTCCATATAATAACAATAGTATAGATGACCAGAAAATGGTGTAACAGATTTCCCCCCAGTGTGCGAGCGTTAGGAGATAATCGTATGACCAAAGTATGTTGTAAGAACTCAATCACTAGACACAGAAGGGGAAGTTAAAGAGAGAGAAGTGTAAGGTAGACCAAAGTGCTGAAAGGACTAGAACTTGAGGAGGCGAGACTTACAGGTGCGAAAATTCTCTTTTATGAGTGAGTACCTGTGCTATAGGCGGCGAGGGAGGCATACCTATGCCTGCCGAGACAAAGTAAAAAGAATAAGGCGTCTAGTAAACAATGGACTGAACAATATAGTATATGCTGGCATAAACTTGAGCCAGATAAACAACAAGATAATCAATCCCACATACATATTGTGCCTGGGATAACAGCTAGGAATTGTACAATAATATCTGAGTACATGAGATATAAATACAACCAAGATTCCCCTGAAAACAGGAAAGGGCTCTAAAAATATGACTGATACATGCAAACAAAAATGTGCTACAAGCGGCTGAGGCCAACATCATCAAATGTATGGAGCTGCATCAAAGGCTTTAATGAAGAGGTCATCTGGGTATGTGGGGGGCTACCTATAGGGCTACCCCCTCATGAGGGCTGAGACATCTCACACACACCCGGGAATCACTGATATAAGCTGTCACTGAACCATCAAGTATACGGATCTCGATCATGATGAAAGGAGCTGTTGAGAAAAAATCAAGTCAAAGGACAATAAGGAGTCCCTTTGGCTGATCCAAGGCACCGAACAAGAGTGGAAAATAGAACCAAGGTACACTGCCCTCTAGACCTATCTTTTGGAATGAATGAGATGATGTCGATAGAAGGAGGTCCGCCATAGGTGAGGCAATAAGGGATCCTCAACTAAGGCACGAGAGAAAATAGTAGAGCTACTGATAGACTGACACCACTGATGATGATGAAATGGTGGGCACTGAGTAGTGAATGGATGAATTCCCTTGTTAGAGCATAAAGGGCATGGATGACCTAGAAGCGACTGACACAATATCATGAGGGATAAGGGACAGTGGGACTGAAGGCCATAATGTGTGACACAAGAGAGGGACCAAGCAATGAAGGATGGAGGAATATATCGAGATGAAAAGGGACTCGGGATAGACTCCATGAATGCAATGATAACTCAACTTAGATGCTCTAAACAAGGGTGACTCGATGGTGTTGCCACACAGAAAAGGTATAATAGAGACCATAAAAACATGAGTACATAGTGGTTACTCACGACGAAAATCAACACGAGCATGGACAAGTATGGAGGCAAAGTGGTGCCCCTAAGTATAAGTGTTGCAAGTGAAGAAATTCGATTTTAGGAAATAGTGAAGTGACGCTTCATGGGAAAAATGTGTCTTGGTGAAGTATCAAATCATAAAAAGCATGAGTTGGCCACCTAAAGAAAATAAAACATGTATTTTCGGAAGGAAATGCTAAGGGTAATATTTCTTCAGATAGAGTGCATTGCGAGGATTGGGAAGGGGATGGCCTTCGAAGTCCTCTAATAGATATGCCCCCTTACCTAAATCCTTACTGATGATGTAAGGTCCTAACCATAATGAGTCAAAATTCCCATGACCAAGGACATCATGGGCCTGGTCATACACCAGAACAAGATCACCTTCGTGAAAAGTATGAGGGTGGAATTTTCAGTCATATTGAGCTTTGGTGAGTTTCTTAGCCACCTCAATGGTTTGCAATGCAACACAACGGTCTTCGAAAGTGCACTCAAGCATGATAAGTCATTTTTCTAAAGGTTGGGTATCAGGGAGAAGTTTGACGGCTAGATGAAGGGAAGGGATTTCACACTCGATCGGTAAGACTGCCTCCTCTCCAAAAAAAAGGTGGAAAGGAGTAAACCCAGTGGCAGTTTTAACAGAATTTCTATAGGCCCACAAAGTAAGGAAGAGCATAAGGTGCCAGTTGGTTTTGTGCTTATCCATCATCCGTTGAAGCATGGTTTTAAGGATTTTATTGACTGCTTCAACTTGGCCATTACCTTGGGGATAATAAGAGGAGGAACACTGGTGCTCAAAGCCCAACAGTAAGGATAGCTCATGCCATATATCATCTTCAAAGTGTCGGCCATGGTCAGAGACCAATTTTTTCGGAACTATGAATCGAGCGATCACATAGTTAAAGAAAAAGAGGGCTGCGGTAGTTGTCGTGTTGTTAAACGTTAGCATGGCCTTAGCCTATTTGGTGAAATAGTCAATAGCCACGATGATATACTTATCGTTACCAGCCGATGAAATTTGACACTCTATAAATTCTATGGCCCACTTATAGAAGGGACCAGCTGAGATGACAGGATGGAGGGGAGCTGGAGGAGCTCGTGCCTTAGGGGAAAATTTTGGCAATTGGGGCAATGTTTGACTGCCTCAATGAAATCACCAAAGGGAGAAGGCCAAAATTACCTATCGCGCATGATTTTCTGGGTAGTGGCCACCACAAGCGCTGCTAGGACAGACATTGAGGACTTGCTCTGCTTTAGTGTGTGTGAGACAATGACGAAGGACAGAATCTACACCATGATGATAAAGGTTGTCACCGATAAGAAGGTAGCGGGGGGCCTGGTGTCAGATACGTCGTCGAGCATCACATTCAAGATGGAGGGCAAGCTTTTGGGTGCACAAATAAGTGAGGATGTTCCCATACCAAGGGTCATCGATGGTAATGGAAAATAAATTTTCATCGGGGAAATTATCATTAACTGGAGGATCCTACGTACTTGTAGGTAGTTCGGAAATGAGTTCAACGAGGGCTAAACCTTTCTTAATTTTTGGTGTGAAAAATTCAAGATCAAATTCCTGGAGGATCATGATCCAACAAGCGTACTTCCCATTGATGATTCGAAGACTCAATAGGAAGGCCATGGGGTTGGAATTAGTCATGACCTTGGTGGAACGCATGAGGATGTAATGATGAAGTTTCTGGATCAAGAACCTGATAGCCAGTGCTAATTTATCTTCATGTGAGTAGGATACAGGAGGTCCTACCAGGTTCTTACTGACATAAAAGATAACATGCTCAATTCCATTGTCATCTTCCTGAATGAGGACTCCAGCGACCGAGTGGGTGGAAGCAGAGATATACAAGATGAAATCCCAATCAAAGTCAGGTGGACGAATCAAGGGAGCAGATGTGAGAGCATGATTCAGGGCATCAAAATACTCTTGAGCATAGGTATCCCAGATAAAATGGATATTAGAGCGGAGGATTCTAAGGAACCCATGCACAGTGGTGGCATAGTCAGGTACGAACTGGCAAAGGAAATTAGCTTTGCCTTGGAGGCTTTGTAACTAGTATAAAGTACGAGGGATAGGAAGCTCAAGGATGGCTTGAAATTTCAATGGGTCAAGCGTGATACCATATTTAGACAAAATGAAGCCTAAAAGACAACCGACAAGTACAAAAAAGACACACTTCAGTGGGTTGAGGTAGATATTATACTTGCGACATCGGAGAAATTCAGTACGCAGGTCGTGGAGGTGTTGTGCCTGATGTTTAGAACGTGCAGTTAGGTCATCTAAATAAGCAAGGATAATATGAGACAAGTCATGGAAATAATAGGACATAGCCCACTGAAAAGTGGCTCCTATGTTTTTAAGGTCGAACAGCATGAATCGACAGGCAAAGGTTCCCCATGGACTAATGAATGCAGTTTTAAGTTGATCAGCATGATGAATAATAATTTGGTTGTACCTGGAGAAACCATCCATAAAGGATAGAACCTCGTGCCCCACACACTCATCAATGATTTGGTCAATGAATGGTGTGGGGAAGTTGTCTTTGGGACAAGCTTTGTTTAGATCACGAAATTCAGTCAGACACAGATGGTGCCTTGTTTCTTGAGAACAGGAACTGGATTGGACACCCAAGTGGTGTATTTAATGGGATAGATAAAACCAGCCTACTTGAGCTTATCGATTTTGGCTTTGAAAACTTCTCGTCTAGAAATATTTATGGGTCTCAACTTTTGATGGACATGATTGGCATCAGGCCATGTATCGATATGGTGTTTGACAATGGCAGGATCAAGTCTAGGAATTTCTAAATAGGACCAGGTGAAAATATCACAAAATTCTTTGAATAGCTTGGTGTAAGCATCAACCTCTTCCGGGGTGTAATGGGTGCCCAATGTGATATTTTATTCTATCCCTGATTTGTCAGAAATGTCAATTTTAATGGTAGGAGATATATTGGCCATATTTCCTTCTTTGAAAGCATCAGGTGCAGGAATGGGATTTCTAAACCAATCGAATTCATTAGGAATGAATTATTTAGTTTCCACACCATATTGGTCATGGGATTGTTGTGGGAGAAGGTACGCATGATGGTGCATATCATTCCACGGAAAGTCAGGATCGGTCAACGCTTCCATAATGTCTTCATCGGAGTGAAAAATGGGGTGAATAGAGGAAGGGGGACCGCTTGACGTGATAGATCTACCTGACTCATCATCATGTGAAGAAAGGCTCACATACACAACGTCATGGGGGATGACCGAAGAGTAAGAAGATAAAGGATCTACCAATGTTGAGCCCAGGGTGATCGCTGAAGGGAGGTCAAACAGATCATCAGGGGAAGTCTCCATGGGGGCTTCCACTGAGGGTCTCATGGATGATGACATGTAGAAAATGGTGGCCAAAGGCTCCGTCATGTCGACATCCAGAGGAGGGATGTCAATGGGAGTAGGCAAATCCTCTGGTTCTGCCGAGGTAGAACTAATGAACAAGGAGGGGGTGCACTTGTTACGCTTGGCCTCGAATTGGCGGAAAGCTTCCAAAGATGAATGATACTCTTCCAGCCAAGGACATAGGTGAGTGTAATGGCCATGGAAATCACACAAAGCACAAGGGTGATTTTTGCACAATGATTTGAGTTTCGGGACTGAATCGGGTATAGTGACATGGACCTCAGGGATGTCAGATTCCGAAAACATCTCATTAACCATGGGCTTAAGGTGAGGCAACTCCGGCCAACTATGGGTGGCATGCCCAACCACATCACACAAATTGCATTGGATAATACGCCTTGGAAGCCAAGGAGGGGCAAGGTTTGTCAGGGTAGTCTTGTCTTTGGTTGCTTTGTTGGCTTTGCCCCCATTACCCGAAGTTGTCGCAACAAGAGGAGGTTTCTGTTGATGTGGCTGAGGCACTGTAGCCGCAAGATAAGTCATAGGGATCGGTTGAACCGGGGTCAAAGCAAGATATGGTTTGGGGTGACCAGGCACAGTAGCAGCTGGGGGATCAAGGTACCATATCGGAATCTCTAGGGTCGGGTTAGGCAGAGAGAGGGTGGCCATAACAGGTACCGTGCAAACTCCGGGAGGGTGTTCTAGGAATGACATCTGACCGGAGGGGTAATGACCAGGTGGGACGACTCCAAGATGGTTAATTTTGGGCCAGAATTGTAATCTACAAATAAATTATGCTTCCCTAGAAAATTGCTAGTCTATAACAATAGGAGAAAAACTATACTACCCTTTCTCCTAACTCGAAATAGATACACAGAGAGGATTGGATGCTTACTTGTTTCAGTCGCTTCCAAATGGCTCCTTTCTATCGCTTCTGCTACAACTTCAAATTCAAGCGGTTTTGTTGGCTGAATTATTCCTGCAAGAAAGAACACTGAAACAGAAGAAGATGCAATAATATAGATATCTATTCAAGCTAGTTAGTTAAATCAGTTAAGCATAAACTACGTTCATCAACCCAGATCTTACAATATGGAAAATTAAAGGTAACATAGATGCATGTAGGGAAAAACAAGAAGTACTCTTTATTGATGATAGAATGAGAGGTTACAACCTAGTGACTGATTTGAAGTGACCTTTCAACAAAGTTCCCAAGTCTCATCATAGGATAAATCTCTCTAGCAGCAGCTCCACAAATCAAACTCTCAATTGAAAACTCTCCAGCATTTCTCTACTCAAATTCTTCTTCCTCAAACACTTAGATCTGTGTTCAAATTATAAATGAACTATATGTTGTTTTGTAATCAATAGCATTCCAAAAATAGGCAAGACATGTTTCCATTCATGTATATGTCAAATGGACACTTGGATATGAAGCTTGACACATGTCAACCCTTCTAGAAGACACTCGCCAAGTGGAGATTCTGGAATAATGAAAATTTCGCTCCCAATGTGACCAATGCACCTTTGAATGTCAGGAAGTGTTCTATAGAGAAGCCTTGAATGGGGCTACCTACATATGCAACGCACTTAGGCCCCTTAGAGCCTGCGTTGGTGAGCTCTCATATGTTAAATAATAAGCTTCAAACCATGGAAACCCTTTCTTGATGAAAGTCTTTTTTGATTTATGTTGTTTCATGTCTTAGGGCATGTAGCAACTGAGATTATAGGGAATAATAGACCCTTGATCATTGGTCTTGGAGATGATGCCCAGTTAACCAAGTCATTTGGAATGGTGCCCAAATTTACCTATAACAATTGCCCCCTAAAGCATGAGATCCAAATAATAAGAACATTTGATTGAGGTTATTTACACTATGATGAGCCTGGAAACAAAGCAGAGTGGTCACCTGCATCAATATTACAATACATTACATCATGATATATCCTCTATTGATCATAATTACTGAGGGTAGGCATTCCCATAGTCAGCACATAAAACAATCTAATAACATGTACATAATTCAGAAAGCCATCTACATTGGAATGTTGCCCAGATGCAGACACGCCTACAGATATAGGCCCATGTTTGGATGACAATCTGTATGTAAGGTCACAGTACAGATGATGTGTACAACAATCCTGAAATCGCAGCCCAGATGGATGAAACTAGATCCGGGGTCTTCTTATCTCGTTCACTCGATCATTCAAGTACAAGTCTAGCCATGTGAATATATGATTTTTTGTCGAACATGGAAAGACATTGTTTGATTACCAGCCAATGATGTGAGCTGTTAACAAATGCGAGAGAACCACCATTAATGTCAGTGGCCCTCAAGGTACTTTAGTACATTTCGTAAGATGTGAACACATGATTTGATGTCGAATGCCAAAAAAAATATTTCGGTCAAAGGTCCATAAACGAGGGTCTTTTCGATGCTGTAACAAGTCTCATGGTACTGGAATCTGATGTTTCTATTATTCATTAGTATTTTTTCCTGTTGTGATGACTATATGCCTTACCTAGGTTTTCTAGAAACCAATTTCAAACAATCAGTTTGTGCTCTAGAAAACCCCTCAGAGAATTTTTTTCTTTTTTCCCTCTCTTGCAGACTGTGTTAGAAGTGGTCATCAAGTTTCAATCTTGATAAAACTCCCCTATCCATAACTGTCATAAGCTTTGTACCTCTAAATATTCAAAATCTCTTGTTTTCACACAGCTCACTGTCAAAGAATAAGACAATTTGTCTTTTTCCCCTCTCACTATTTGAATGTCCATTTGATGACCTGAATATGTCTAAGAAACCCTTTAAAAATTATGACAAAGTGTCTAGGTTTAGGCGATGGTGATTTGGGTAAGTATCTTGAGAAAACTGTCTCTAGTCAAAAAACTTTGTTTTTTTATTATCAATCAGCTATCCTTTCCTTAAATATGGAAAAGAAAATCCATTAGTTAACCCTAGGTCATACACCATCAGGTTTTTCATGTGTTTTTGTTTCAGCAAAGCTCAAATGGTCAACTCAAGAAAAAAAGAGAGTAAAAGATGGTCCTATGTCCAAAGAGAAAGTGATCAAGTGAGTTTCAAGGTCCATCCTTATGGTACAACAGAAAAGGTTGCAAAAGATCAAGCCACCTTATCAAGACATCTCTGCAAGGATGCTAGAATGAATTCCATTAACCAAAATTGGGCTAAGAGACATTTCAAGAAAACACTTCAGTCAAAACAGTTCACTGTTTGAAACTAAAAGAAATGCAGAGTTTAGAGAAAAAGGAAAAAACTAGTTTTATCTCTGCAAATCAAAAATACCTTAGAATGTCAAGGAATCATCCATCATGGAAAATAAGTACAAAATTTGGGAAACTACTACACCAAGCACTCCATGTCACTTCAGGATGGTGTTTTTCTTCTCTTTCCAAACATCTAGGTACAACTATGAAAATCACCACTATGAGACTAGGTATGGAAGATTTCTGGAAAAGGGACCCTTCCAATGGTCTTTATGCATCAAATTAAAAATCATGAAAAGGGAACAATTTCCTTTTTCATACCCCTGCAACCTAGACTAAAAACCATCAAAGACACCATCATCACAAATGAAACTAAGGCTACTATAAAGGAAAAGGTCAAAATCTAAAAGATGCACTGCTGCACAAAAAGACAATCACACTAAAAGGAAGCAAACAACATGTATGCTTTACTTTGAAAATAAAATTTGTTTGATTTTCCTCACAGCAATGGAAAAAATGTGGAAACAGTTTCAAAATTTTGGAAAATAAGAAAATAGACAAGACAAGCCATGTGTCATGCCCAAGGCCAGTTTTTCTTCAAAATGTGTTTATGACCAGACATATATTAAATTGAAAATTTTGAGAGATTTTTTTGTCCATAATAATCCCAATAAGAAAAACCTCCTTTAGTTTTTACACAGGTATCATGGTTTGGGAGAGAATGTCAAAAATACAAGTGTCACGGGAGAATTTCTACATAGCTAGAGTAATCTTGGGAAAATCTCATTTTCTCACTGATGGAGTATGAAAATGACTTGTTTCATGAGTCAAATTACAACTCTCCTTTCATATCTTTCCAATTAGCTATCATGAGCTCAATTTTTAATTGAGGAAGGCATCCAAAAGTGGTATGCAACAACACTATGCATTTCTGCACCAGCTTTCACCATTTTTTGACCAGTGTTGGGATAGTAATTTTTTGAAAAACCACATGAACACCAAATGAAAACAATAAAGAATATTTGGAAATTATACTTTCGTATCTTTCCAACGAGCCATCTCAGGCCCAATTCTGACACGGGGAAGGCTCCCAAAATCTTGCTACAAAAAGTGCTACGTGCCTGTGCACAGGAGCGTCGCACCTCTCGAAAAGCCTCCAAAAGTGACAAAAAACTAGTTTTTGCTCAGAATTTGGGTTTTTCAACATAGCAAGGAGGTTCAAAAGGTATTTTTCATTCCCTTTCATCTTATTTTTGGTCTTGAAGGTAATTTTAAATCCAAACATAAAAAGAAGAAAAGCAGTATTTTAAAAGGAAAGAGGCCTACCTCAGTTTGGAAAACTTGTGTGTTGAGTGGATAAAGAAAGAAGTGAGAAAAATTTGCTTGAAATATGCACACGGTGAGAATTTATCTTGCATGAATGCACTATTTACTCCTAAGCTTCACAGTGATTTTGTGCAAAAGGACATTTACCCTAAGCAATGTTACATAGGAAAAGGACAGTTGGTTTAGAGGACTTCATCAATAATAAGTAGAGAAGGCTCACACAGTTTTCAAGAAACTATCCCTACAGAGAGAAATGAAAATTATACAGTTTAAAAGGGCCTCTTTAAATGGTAAGCAGAAGTCACCATCTCAGAGTGCCCAGACAGAGGTTATGTGTGGTTTGAAATAACTTCTTTCAAATTAAAATACAGATCAACTAAAGTACTCTTACAGTTTTTCAATGGCCACCTTCATTATAAGCAGAGGGCACAATATTTGATGAAAAATAGCCTCTTTCAAGGACTAATACAATAAATGACAAAGAAAGGCCCTACACCATTGTTTGAAAGCCTTTCCATGACAAACAAAAGGTAAAACAATTTTTTCTACATACGCTCCTTCAATGACAAACAAAGGGCCCACTTACATTTGGTTTAAAAAAGAAACTTCCTTCAATGGCTAATAGAAGGCAAAGGCACAGTCTCAGAAGGCCTAGATTTTGGTGAAAGATAGCCCCTTTCAAACATTAACACAATCAGCTTAAAGATTTTTCTTCCAAAGAAAAAGAGGGGTACCCCACCTTTGTTTTTCAAAGCGCAAAGGCAAAAGAAATTTTAAGTCTTTTAAAGGGGGAAAATTCATGATTCAATCACTACAAAAAAGCTTATTAAAACTTCAATGAAACATCCTTCATGTTTTTTTTGACTTGGAAAAGAAAGAGATTTCATTTTTTGAGGTTTCGGGCCATCATCGTGCAGAAAAATCTGAACGCGACGTGCCTGTAGCAGGACGCGATGCGCCTGTGACATCCTACTGAAGAAAAATACAAAGGGTGCGACGCGCCTGTAGGTGGGCACGATGCCCCTGCCTCCTCGGCCGACGTTCAGAAGGCAACCAGTGCCCAACCCGATACACAGTGCCCTCAGCAATGTGCAGGTGCTACGCGCCTGTGCACAGGAGCGTAGCACCTCTCCAAGGGTCTCCAAAGGTAGAAAAAACCAGTTTTAGCTCAGTATTTGGGTTTTTTAAACACATCAGGGGTATTTAAAATGTATTTTTTGCACACTTGCATCTTAATTTTGGTCACAAAAATGTTTTGAAATCAAAACTTAAAAGAAGAAAAACAGTGATTACAAAGATGAAAACAGTGAGGAGGGTGAAAAAGGCATTCCCCAAGACAATCATGACAAGAACAATGAAGTTGGTGGCAGCCTACATGAAAAATACCAAAACAGTAATGATGAAATGGATAGCCATCAAGAGGAAAAGCACCACGACAGTAAGGAAAACAGTGAATAAGGCAGCCCTAATGAAGAAGACAAAAACAATGATCAAGATGATAGCAGCCCTAAAGGAGACCGTGAAAACAGTGAGCATGGCGCCCAGTGAAAAAAGGGGAAAAAGGAATATCTAGGCTTGAAATCTTTTCCTCAGCTTCCTTTCATGCTTCTAAGAACCCATAAGGGGCTTGCTCACCAAAATTGAGCAAATTTTGACATGATCTTGTTTTTTGTGTTTTTTGGCCCTAATTGCACATTTTTCTAGGCACTGCCATGGGTGCTAGGAGTATCCTCAGCTCATGAAAGTCATTTTTTTAGATGTATTAAATTTGGGGGCAGCTACTCATAAGTTTTGAGATCACAAGGAGGTGTTTTGGTCCCCCAAAGAGGCAAAAATCAGTCAAAATTCACCTTTCTGCCTCACATATTATTAGATGAGACCCTCTTAGGTTTTTTCACTCATTCCACATTTTGATAGACTTCCAGGGATCCGTTTGGGAAAAATCAAGTAGTTCCAGAAACTAGACATCTAGGGCTTTCCAACAACCTATCATAGGCCTCATTTTTACATCGGAAGGTCCCTCAAAAATTGTCTACAAAACATGTTTCTTTCTGCTGCTACGCTCCTGTAGCATTTTGGCTAAAAAAGTAGTTTTCTGAATATGGTCATCCAAATGTTCATTTAGCTATTTTTAACTCCCTGTTAGAGATTAAAAGTCAATTTTATTTCTATTATTAGCTTAAATAGATATTTTTGAAGATATTTTGTGCCTTGGGCTTTGCAAAGCCTCAAGGACAAAATTAGATATTTGTATTAGGTCAATGGCCTTCTAGATGCTCTAGGAGGGTTTCTTTCTCTTTGGCCTATATAATCCAAGAGAATTCATTGTAACCAGAGGCTGAAATTGATGTTATAGAGCAATACATTGCATTACAAGCTTTGAAGAAATACTTTGTCTCATGAAGTGGATGATCTCTTGCTTGACTTGGATGGTGGAGGAGGATTGTTTGTAGGATTCCATGGCTTGGTGAATGTTATTGTGTTCCTTATCTGTTATGTTTCCTTATTTTATCACTCATTTTTTCATGCTTCTTGCTTGTTGTAGGTCAGTAAAGAATAGATTTGAGACATGCCCATGGAGGCACCTCAAGTTTCCTGATTCATTACAACTTCTATGTTTTTCTTCTTTCTTGGTTATGTCAAAGAATTCTTAACTACTCTTTGGTACCCTACGAACTTGTTATCAATTTCATTAATGGTTATTATGTATGCTGTCTAGTATGACTCACGGTATCCCCTGCTTACTCATAGCTAATCAAAGCTCCATCACTGAAATCTTTCTGTGAATTATTGTTTGTCTTAGTTAAGTCAAAGAGGTCTTGTTTCGATCTTGCCCTTTGCCCATGATTTGCAGTCTTATTTCAAAGTTCCCAATAGCTCAAAATATGATTTTTAGGAGTTCTCTCTTCATAGATTGAGTTTTTTGTCTATATTATTTGTTTTCACAAAAGTCTGAAGGTGATTTTCCCAAAGTTGGAGGGTCTTATACTTCTATGCATCGCCTGATTGTTTATTTTATGTATCTATCAGTTTGAGTTTCATTTATTGTGATTAATGGTTATCCCTACCACATGGATGCTTGTTGTTTGACTATTTATGCTTAAAACCTCTTTGTCTTTCACAAACTTAATGTCCATCCCATTTCACTTTCACCCAAAGAATCCATTTACCTCAACCAAATCGGCCCTGTAGTAATACCTTAGTCATCATTTGAGACGGTCTCGACCTTTTCGAACCCATAGCCCAGTTGATCTAACAAACTTTTATCTATTTATCCTTTGATCATTTCCCCCCTCAAAAAACCTGAAAACCAAAACATACTTAACAACTAGCCTAAAATATAATATACAGAGGCAAACAAGTTTACATCCTTTGCATAATAGAGAGAGCCCTCTCTGAGTCCAGGAAGGCTAGGTCCTAGGGCTCCAAATCTTTTTCTGATGTTACCCTGTCACTTGGCTTGCCAATCTGCCAAATCACGGGACCCCAACATAATGGCGATCACAGTGGGAAGTTGAGTCAAAACATCCTAGGTATCCCTTAGGAACTCTTAAAGTCTCAGTCAAACTTAGAAAACTTAAGTGTTGTCTGAAGAGTAGAAACTAGCTCTTTCACCATCTTAGCAAAGTGATGATTCAACTATATAACACTCTTACAAAGCTTAGGGCTACATATAGGAACTTAGAAAACCCCAAAAACATCCATATTTTGGTTTTTTATTAGTTATTGGTGGTGGACCATAGACATATACTTCAAAACAAACTAAAATATCCACCTGGCGACTCCACAACTCTCAATAGACCTAAGGACTTGATTGGAGGAAGAACCTGAAACATGACCAGTCATCCTAGAAGGAAAAAGCACTCAGGCCTTAATTAGATTCAAGAAATTATTGTTTTTATCTATAACTATGTTCTATCCTACTTTGAGCCTGATAAAGAACACACTGATGAGATCTGCATTGATCATTGGAAAGATCTCAAACCTCGAAAAGTTAAGCCTCAAATTTCAGACCATGAGCAGACTTATACACCTCTGCTTACCCCGGATTCACCTATGGAAAACCTAGTGAAACATGAGCCTCATGCTCCCTTTCCCACTCTGGCTGAAACCTCAAACAGTCATAAATCTCTTTTTACACTACCTATATCCACAAAGGTCCCATAAAGATACAAGCCTCTAGTTTTACCTCCCATCTTCCAAGCCCTCCCTACAAATCTTCAAAATAAATTATCCAGATTTGATGGAGAAAGCTCAAAAGTCACTGCTGAAAAGCACATCCAAAATCTTGAGAATTTTCTTGACCTTTTTGAAATAGAAGAATATGATGTGTGTATTAGAATGTTTACCTTATCATTACAAGGAAAAATTAAGAGTTGTTTTAAGGACCTTCCGGCTGCATGCATTACCAATTTTCATCAATTCACTCAAATATTCCTAGATAGGTGGGTGGTCATGGGTAATAAAGTTCTCATCGTAGACTAATGCAATCATTTAAAAAGAAAACTAGGGGAGGAAATATAAGACTTTTCAGCCAGGTTCAATAAAGTAGACCATGCAATGCCTGCTAACATAAAGCCACCCCTCGGATGGGCTCTCTTGCACTAACCAATTTCTTTTGACCTAGAGATGGTTTTCTGGATAAAAGAAAGAGATCCTTTGACCCTGGAAGAAATTCAAAGGATAGCAGTTGATGTGAAAGTCAACATACTAAATAGGGAGGCACAGTTAAGAATAATAGAGAAAGACAAAGCAAATCAAGAGATACCAATCTCTTAAGAGGCAAAGTTGGAAAAATTGATATATACATTCAGTAAACTGATGCTTCTACTTAACAGGAAAAGAGAAAGACACAAATTTAAGGTTAATGTTGCTTATTCAAACCAACCTACACTTTTTCCTCAAGAAGAACATACTCAACCATTACAAGACAAGAGTAACAAACAAAATGTGCCTAATGATAAAGTTGCAAATAAAAACATAGAGGAGTGCTCTAAAGAATCTATCAGCCATCTTGAAATCGCAGAATCTAAAATGGAAGAAAAAACAAAACCTGTAGGATCTCTACCTTTATGCTTTGAGTCATTTCAGTTCATATAAGAAAATTTTCCTCCTAAGAATCTATCAGAGGCAACTCATGAATCCCATGCTTATTATCCCAAACATCAAGAAGAGTTGATTGAGGATGAATTCAAATATGAAATGGAAGAAAAATCAAAACCTGTAGGATCTCTACCTTTATTCTTTGAGTCATTTGAGTTCATACGAGAAAATTGGCCTCCTGAAAATCTATCAAAAGCAACTCATGAATTACATGCTAACTATCCCGAACATCACGAAGATTTGGTTGAAGATGAAAACAATCAAGAAATGAAAGAGAACCCACAGGATCCCTCTAAAGGCACAAGTAATGATTCATCATCTCTCGTAGGTGAAGCCCAAAAGGACATTCATCCTCTTTATTGTAGTTATATCCAAAGAGAGATAAAAATGCCTCCCTTTTTAACTGAAGAGGAGACAAATCAACTCATAAACATGCAGATAGCCTCTAAAACTTCATATGACCAAAATTTTTATGATCATTCTCCTGCTAATCTTGCATACCATAAGTCAAAAAATATATTGTAAATCAATTTGAAGAGAAACAATCTGATAGTCCAATATGTATGGTTGGTGACATTAATTATATTGATGATTCTCCAAGGTTTAATCAATATGTTGATAGTGATGATGATTTCCAAACAGAAGCTAAATTTGCAGAGTACTCATCACTTGATTTTTGGGTGGAAGCTCAGTTTCATCAACTTTAGGAAGGTAACCAACTAATACATAGCAGCTATAACAGTGATGAGGAAAGCTCAGAAAATTTGGAAGCAAATGAAGGCATGAAAATTGATGATCACAACAAGATTGCTGCTCTTATTTCTCGGGAAGATTTGTTTCCAAAGAGTATCCCTACTCATCAACATGGTAACCTTCACACAAATTTCAGTCCTCTTAATCAGAACACATCTGCTTGACAAGAATACTACACTGCAATATATGATGAGTCTCACAATTCAAGTGATCATGAGCAAGGGGAAGAGTTTATTTCCCAAGAGAGTCCCAAACATAGCCAAGTGGAAGAAAGAGTAGTCCTTAATGAAGCTTATATATCAAATCTTCTAGATCAGGTATCATTCCAAGATCCATTTGTTGTTTTCCTTGAGAAATGTAAAGGAGGAGAGTGTTCTACCATGAACAATTTGTTGCAAAGTGTGAGAAAAAACTTAAGCACTGTTGTCTGAAAACAAGTGAGGTGGAAGTGGCCTTTTGATTTCTCCAACATCATCAAAGAGCTGAACCAATATCAACCATGCAATCATCTACTTGACTAGTTATATTGGAAAGAAGAGTTCACCAAATAAATTTCTATCATATATAGGTTAGAGTAGAATAGATAAGCATGCAAAATAAGCTCAGGCCCATGAACATATTTCTTTCAGTTTGTTTTGAGAAAAATAGAAAACACAAAAACAATAATAAAATTAGAAAAAGAGGGCTGATTCTAAAGAAACGGTACAACACCATACCCAAAAAAATAGTCATGCTGAAAGTGCGCAAGTCTAAATGCCACTACTAGTGCTCAAAAGATGTCTTGTTCAGTTATCTAGCCTAATCATAACTGGACATGTTTTAAATTGATTGCTGATAAGTTAGTGAAAAAGAATGATAGTCAAAATATGAAAGCTTGACCTATCAAAGAAAGTAGATTAGGAAACAAAGATGTTGGTTCCACACGCTCAAAACAGAACCAAAGAGAAAAATAGGGATGAAAAGAAAACTATGTATCCTAGCCCTGATTTTTATAAATCTCATTTTGTATGAAAATAACATTTGTGTGCAGCTTGTCTTTATGCCACAAACACATGAAAAATCAAGCTATCTAATCCTGATTTGATCATTTTTCAATTTCATGTTTTAGTCTAGCGAATGAAATCCTGTCAAACAACTTAATCTTGACAGTTGATCTAGTATAGGTAGAGAAATAAAGGAGTTCATCAGTTTAATATGAACTCCCAGAAGATATAAGTGTAGAAGTAGATAGTGTTTTCTCTTTCAAAAATTATCATGTCAAGGGTTTTCCATTCCAAGTGCACCCAAAGAAGAAAAATGGTTGGGCAAAGTAGTTGGGTAAGTAGAAATGAGGTTGATGTTAATCATGCTTTCAGTTTTTCAAAAGCACCATTTTCAGGAAAAGCATCAAGAGAAAGAAAAATCTCCGCCAATGGATGAGGCACTGGCCTTCACAAGCCAGAGATCTACAATTCTGGACACATTCTGAAAAGGAGCTGCCCTCCCCAAATGGAGCCACTGTTAGTCATCAGTATTTTTGCTTGTTGTGATGACTATATGCCTTGCCTAGGTTTTCTAGAAACCAATTTCGAGCAGTCAGTTTTTCCTCTAGAAAACCCCTCAGAGAAATTTTTTCTTTTTCCCTCTCTTCCATACTGTGTTAGAAGTGGTCATCAAGTTTCAGTCTTGATAAAACTCCCCTGTCCATAACTGTCATAAGCCTTGTACCTCTAAATATTCAAAATCTCTTGTTTTCACACAGCTCAGTGTCAAAACATATGACAAGTTGTCTTTTTCCCCTCTCACTGTTTGAATTTCCATTTGATGACCTGACTATGTCTAAGAAACCCTATAGAAATTATGACAAAGTGTCTAGGTTTAGGCGATGGTGCTTGGGGTAAGTATCTTGAGAAAACTGTCTCTAGTCAAAAAACTCTATTTTTTCTTATCAGTTAGCTATCCTTTCCTTAAATCTGGAAAATCAAAACCATTAGTTATCCCTAGGTCATGCACCATCAGGTTTGTCATGTGTTTTTGTTTTAGCAAAGCTTAAAAGGTCAACTCAAGAAAAAAACAGATTAAAAGATGGTCCTATGTCCAAAGAGAAAGTGATCAAGTGAGTTTCAAGGTCCATCCTCATGGTACAACAGAAAAGGTTGCCAAATATCAAGCCACCTTATCAAGACATCTCTGCAAGGATGCCATAATGAATTCCATTAACCAAAATTGGGCTAAGAGACATTTCAAGAAAAATATTTAGTCAAAACAGTTGATTGTTTGAAACTAAAGGAAATGCAGAGTTGAGAGAAAAAGGAACAAACTGGTTTTATCTCTGCAAATCAAAAATACTTAAGAATTTCAAGGAATCATCCATCATGGAAAATAAGTACAAAATTTGGGAAACTACTATACCAAGCACTCCATGTCACTTTAGGATGGCGTTTTTCTGCTCTTTCCAAACATCTGGGTACAACTCTGAAAATCAAGCACTATGAGACTAGGTATGGCAAATTTTTGGCAAAGGGACCCTTCCAATGGTCTTTATGCATCAAAGTGAAAAGCATGAAAAAGGAACAGTTTCCTTTTTCATAACCCTACACCATGACTGAAAACCATCAAAGACACCATCATCACAAATGAAACTAAGGCTACTACAAAGGAAAAGGTCAAAATCTGAAAGATGAACTACTGCACAAAAATACAGTCACACTAAAAGGAAGAAAATAGTAGGTATTCTTTACTTTGAAAATACAATTTGTTTCATTTTCCTCACAGCAATGGAAAAAATGTGGAAACGGTTTCAAAAATTTGGAAAATAAGCAAATAGACTAGACAAGCCATGTGTCACGCCTAGGGCCATTTTTTCTTCAAAATGCGTTTCTAACCAGAAAAAGATTTAATTAAAAAAATTGAGAGATTTTTTTGTCTATAATAGGCCCAAGAAGAAAAACCTCCTTCAGTTTTTACACAGGTATCATGGTTTGGGAGAAAATGTCAAAAATACAAGTGTCACGGGAGAATTTCTGCACAGCTGGAGTAACCTTGGGAAAATCTCATTTTCTCACGAACGGAGTATCCAAATGACTTGCTTCATGATTCAAATGACAATGAGACTCGAAGATATTTCCCATGAGCTATCATGAGCTCACTTTGGAATTGAGGAAGGCATCCAAAAGTGGTTTACAACAGCACTATGCATTTCTACACCAGCTTTCACCATTTTTTGACCAGTGTTGGGAAAGTCCGTTTTTGAACCACCAAATGAACACCAAATGAAAAAAATAAAGCATATTTGGAAATTAGACTTCTATATATTTCCAATGAGCCATACTAGGCTCAATTCCGACACCGGGAAGGCTCCCAAAAGCTTGCTACAAAAAGCATTACGCACCTGTGCACCAGAGCGCCGCACCTCTCCAAAAGCCTCCAAAAGTGACAAAAAAAATGGTTTTTGCTCAGAATTTGGGTTTTTCAACACAGAAAGGAGGTTTCAAATGTATTTTTCATTCCCTTGCATCTTTTTTTTTTTCTTGAAGGTAATTTGAAATCCAAACTTGAAAAGAAGAAAAACAGTATTTTAAAAGGAAAGAGGCCTACTTTAGTTTGGAAAACTTGTGTGTTGAGTGGATAAAGAAAGAAGTAAGAAAAATTTGCTTCAAATATGCATACAGTGAGAATTTATCATGCATAAATGCACTATTTACTCCTAATCTTCACAGTGATTTTGTGCAAAATGACATTTACCCTAAGCAAGGTTACATAGGAAAATGACAGTTGGTTTAGAGGACTTCATCAATAATAAGTAGAGAAGGCTCACACAGTTTTCAAGAAACTATCCCTACAGAGAGAAATGAAAATCATACAGTTTACAAGGGCCTCTTTAAATGGTAATTAGAAGTCACCATCTTAGAGAGCCCAGACAGAGGTTATGTGTTGTATGAAATAACTTCTTTCAAATTAAAACAGAGATCAACTAAAGTAATCTTACAGTTTTTCAATGGCCTCCTTCATTATAAGCAGAGGGCACAATATTTGATGAAAAATAGCCTCTTTCAAGGACTAATACAATAAATGACAAAGAAAGGCTCTACATAGTTGTTTGAAAGCCTTTCCATGACAAACAAAAGTTAAAACAATTTTTGCTACATATGCTCCTTCAATGACAAACAAAGGTCCCACTTACATTTGGTTTAAAAAAGAAACCTCCTTCAATGGCTAACAGAAGGCAAAGACACAGTCTCAGAAGGCCCAGCTTTTGGTGAAAGATGGCCCCTTTCAAACATTAACACAATCATCTTAAAGAGTTTTCTTCCAAAGAAAAAGAGGGATGCCCCACCTTTGTTTTTCAAAGCGCAAAGGCAAAAGAAAGTTTAAGTCGTTTAAAGAGGGAAAAGTCATGATTCAATCACTCCAAAAAATCTTATTAAAACTTCAATGAAACATCCTTCATGTTTTTTTTGACTTGGCAAAGAAATAGATTTCATTTTTTGAGGTTTCGAGCCATCACCGTGCAGAAAAATCTGAACATGACGTGCCTGTAGCAGGACGCGGCGTGCTTGTGACATCACGTTGAAAAAAAATACAAAGGGCACGATGTGCCTGTAGGTGGGTGCGATGCCCCTGCCTCCTCGCCTGGTGTTCAAAAGGTGCCCAACACCCAACCCGACACACAATGCCCTTAGCAATGTGTGGGTGCTACGCGCCTGTGCACAGGGGCGTAGCACCTCTCCAAGGGTCTCCAAAGGTAGAAAAAACTAGTTTTAGCTCAGAATTTGTGTTTTTTAAACACAGCATGGGTATTTCAAATTTATTTTTCATACCCTTGCATCTTAATTTTGGTCACAAAAATGTTTTGAAATCAAAACTTAAAAGAAGAAAAACAATGATTACAAAGATGAAAACAGTGAGGAGGGTGAAAAAGGCATTCCCCAAGACAGTCATGACAAGAACAGTGAAGTTGGTGGCAACCTACATGAAAATACCAAAACAGTAATGATGAAAGGGATATCCATCAGGAGTAAAAGCACCATGACAGTAAGGAAAACAGTGAATAAGGCAGCCCTAATGAATAAGACAAAAATAGTCATCAAGATGTTAGCAACCCTAAAGGAGTCAATGAAAACAATGAGCATGGCGCCCAGTGAAAAGATGGGAAAAAGGCATATCTAGGCTTGAAATCTTGGCCTCAACTTCCTTCATGCTTCTAAGAACCCATAAGGGGCTTACTCACCAAAATTGAGCAAATTTTGACATGATCTTGTTTTTTGTGTTTTTTGGCCCTAATTGCACATTTTTCTAGGCGCTACCATGGGTGCTAGGAGCATCCTCAACTCATGAAAGTCATTTTTTTTTAAGTATTAAATTTGGGGTCAGATACTCACAAGTTTTCATATCAAAAGGAGGTGTTTTGGTCCCCCCAAAGAGGCAAAAATCAGTCAAAATTCACCTTTCTGCCTCACATATCAGCAGATGAGACCCTGCTGGGTTTTTTTCACTCAGTCCACCTTTTGAAAGACTTCTATGGATCAGTTTCGGAAAAAAAAAGTAGTTCCATAAACTAAACATCTAGGGCTTTCCAACGAGCTATCACGGGCCTCGTTTTGACATCGGGAGGTTCCTCAAAAGTTGTCTTCAAAATAGGCTTCTTTCTGCTGCTACACTCCTGTAGCATTTTGGCTAAAAAAGCAGTTTTCTGAATATGGTCATCCAAATGTGCGTTTAGCTATTTTTAACTCCATGTCAGAGATTAAAAGTCAATTTAATTTCTATTATTAGCTTAAATAGATATTTTTGAAGATATTTTGTGCCTTGGGCTTTGCCAATGGCCTTCTAGATGCTCTAGGAGGGTTTCTTTCTCTTTGGCCTATATAATCCAAGAGAATTCATTGTAACCAGAGGCTGAACTTGATTTTATAGAGCAATACATAGCATTACAAGCTTTGAAGAAATACTTTGTCTCATGAAGTGGATGATCTCTTGCTTGAATTGGATGGTGGAGGAGGATTGTTTGTAGGATTCCATGGCTTGGTGAATGGTATTGTGTTCCTTATCTGTTATGTTTCCTTAGTTTATCATACATGCTTTCATGCTTCTTGCTTGCTATAGGTCATTAAATAATAGATTTGAGACATGCCCATGGAGGCACCTCAATTTTCCTGATTCATTACAGCTTCTATTTTTTTCTTCTTTCTTGGTTATGTCAAAGAATTCTTAAATGCTCTTTGGTACCCTAAGAACTTGTTATCAATTTCATTAATGGTTATTATGTATGTTGTCTAGTATGACTCACGGTATGCCCTGCTTACTCATAGCTAATCAAAACTCCATCACTGAAATCTTTCTCTGAATTATTGTTTGTCTTAGTTAAGTCAAAGAGGTCTTGTTTCGATCTTGCCCTTTGCCCATGCTTTGCAGTCTTATTTCAAAGTTCCCAATAGCTCAAAATATGATGTTTAGGAGTTCCCTCTTCATAGATTGAGTTGTTTGTCTATCTTATTTTTTTCTCGAAAGTCTGAATGTGATTTCCCAAAGTTAGAGGGTCTTATACTTCTATGCATCACCTGATTGTTTATTTTATGCATCTATCAGTTTGAGTTTCATTTATTGTGATTAATGGTTAGCCCTACCACATGGATGCTTGCTATTTGACTATTTATGCTTAAAACCTCTTTTTCTTTCACAAACTTAATGTCCATCTCATTTCACTTTCACCCAAAGAATCCATTTACCTCGACCAAATCAGACCTGCAGTAATACCTTAGTCATCATTTGAGATAGTCTCGACCTTTTCGACCCCATAGCCCAGTTGATCTGACAAAATTTTATCTATTTATCCTTTGATCAGTTCCCCCTCAAAAAACCTAAAAATCAAAACATACTTAAAAACTAGCCTAAAATCTAATATACAGAAGAAAACAAGTTTACATCCTTTGCATAATAGAGAGAGCCCTCTCTGAGTCCAAGAAGGCTAGGTCCTGGGGCTCCAAAGCTTGGTCTAATGTTACCTTGTCACTTGGCTTGCCAATCTGCCAAATCACGGGACCCTAACAGTTTCTAAGTGAACTTCCTGGATATTGATTTGTTTTCGAGAGGAAGTCACCTTATTGCAAAACAGGAGTTACTGATTTCAAAGACAAGGGTATGACTTGATATAGCAATTTTCAGGGATGAAGGTCATAGAAATGAAGGTTTATGAGTATTGCAGATGGATAAGTTCTTAATCACTGAATGAGTTCTCTTGAACATATCGGCGACACTGTGATGAGTTGACAGCATTGACCCAAAACCAAAGTGAAGGTATGATGAACCATAGGTGTGAATGAACCGTCAAGATGATTACCCAACCCAAATGGTCACGGACATGGAGTGAAAGAAGTGTCATGTTCAAGAGCGACTTCCTACCAAAAAGAAACTTTACATGCTTTTCCCAAATTTTCCCCAGTCATTTGTTGACCAATACCTCTTTATTTTTTAACAAGCTTGAGGAGGATAACATTTGCTTGATCTATAATTCAATCCTTCCCGCGAATAAAGTATCGATATTTAATAATTTAACAAGTCTAGCGATGAATGAAACTCGATTCTTGCCATGATTGACAAGCCCTTCGCTATTTTATGTTTTAACGAGCTTAACGACAATGATAGCCCAGTCCTTTTTCATATTTAGAGAGTCTGAAAAAGAGGACGAAAGAGAACTCCAAAAGTACTTTTTCATAAATTTATCTCTGAGATCCGAAAAAGTGTAAAATAATATCTGAGAGAACCTCTTTGGTCATGTTTAACCAAGGTATTCCTTTTTTTGTAAATCATCCATCTCAGTCCGGAAAAGGGTTAAACTTATACTGAGTAGATATCAATTCATTTACTTTAACGAGCTCGAAATGACAAGTGCTCGGCAATATTTTCACATTATCGAAGTCTGAGAAGAGCTGAAAGAAAAATCCAGGGGTTCCTTTTTTGCTATTATCAAAGCTCGAAAAAAATATAAAAGTGCGCTTCAAATGATTTTTCATTTTTAACAAAACTCGAAAAATAAGGAGAAAAAGTATGCTTTGTGGTCAAGTCATTCTTTGAAATAAGTCTGCATGACTAATATGTTCGTCAATTGTATTTCCTGTTCAAAACAACATCAAATGGATTAAAAATACATGTTTCATGATAAAAACATAATAAAACCATATTCATAGCAATAAATTTAACTTGCAATTAATTAAATGACTATATAAGTAGTTTCACTATTCATTTTTACCATTCCATAGTTACCATTTGCATTTTGGAGCTCTGAACCTGATTTTTCCCCCGAACTTCAGTCATTGGTTGCAGTCGTTTAGTAAGAATGTTTTGAATGCCCCATGCAAGAGCACATGTAAAATTTCCCCTGCAAGAGTAGGTGCCCCCCAAGCTTCATTTCATTCACCTAACTAGATTACTAGTTACTAATAGCTGGATGGAATGAAGGTTCATTATAGGAGAGGATTTGTTTCATTTTTTAACGAGCTTGACATGGGAAAAAAACTATGCTTATGACCTATTTCCTTTTTTAATGAGGTTGACACAGTAAAAGAACTTTCCTTAAAGGCACTTGTTTCATTTTTAACGAGGTTGACACAAGAAAAAAGAACTATCCTCATGGGAACTTGCTTCATTTTTTAAACGAGTTTGACACAAGAAAAAAGAACTATCCTCATAATTTGTTTCATTTTTTAACGAGGTTGATATAGTAAAAAGAACCATCCTCATAAATCTATTCATTTTTTAACGAGGTTGACACAGAAAAAGAACCATCCTCATGGGAACCTGTTTCATTTATCGAGGTTGACATGCCTTGACGAGTCTTCTCCAGGGTTTTCATTGAATTTAGGAATATCTGAGGGTAATATATGTTGTATCACCAACCACCAAGGAGAATAACTGATGGGATCAGCTTGATATTGCACTGAAGAAGTGAATAAAGGATCAAACCTTTAAGTACTCATAAGGGAGGAACCAGATAGGATTCCAGATGATGACATGGGTGAAGTCAATGGAAAAAACATTGAAGATGAAGCAACAACAGATGTTGTCGCAGCTGAAATGAGTACAGGTAAATCTCCTACCGAAAATGAGTTGGAGTTAAAGGTGTCTCGTCTTGTGATATTTCTTCAATCACAATTAAACTAGGAGGAATAACTTCACCGTCAGGCCCAAAATATATTTCAAATGGTTGACTATGTGATATGGGAGTTTCAATAGCTACAGAAATTTGTGGGATGACCAAGGTAGGAACAACTTCCGGTTGCTCAACTTCGGGATCAAGATTTTCTTCTCTTAGGGAATATAGAAACAAAAATATAAGGGGATGATAGACCCTATTTCATTGGTCCTGGGGATGATGTCCAGTTTGAACAATAACAGTTTCCCCCTAAAGAAAAATGGGATCTGGTTCAATTTCCAGCTAAACAACGTCGGGTTTAAGAGGTATGGTCTCAACGATTGAATGGATCATGACCATGGGTAGCTCTGAAGACTTCGTTTCAACAACAGTAAACAAACCAGGATGAGTAGAAACAACTTGTGCCAACTCTGGTATATGGGAAGATGATGATTCACCAGAGGTACTGATAGTAGATCGTTATCGCCTTCGCCTACCAGAAGTAACTTACAGTGGTAAAGGTGGTTTTAAAGCTAATATACATGAACAACGGGGGATAGGATTGTGTTCTTCCACTATTACTGATTTATTTTATCCAAAAAAAAAAAAAAAAAAGAGGGTAATACTAGGAAAAAGGGTTTACCAAGAAACTGTGAACTGCAGAATACCTCCTGGCGAACCAAGAAGTACAAGCAGGTAATCTCCTCGAATGCTATGTTCAGTGTATCACAATTTCACGGTAGCCGACTTGTTTCACTATGGATGGACTAAAATTTGTCCTCCCAAAATATACCCGAAGGTATGTGGAGGCCCAAGTCTGTATTAGTGTTGTCTGATGTGAAACCGCACTATGAGAGCACCCCTTTATACTTATCATACTGTAACACCGCCGGATATACCCGAGAGTACATGGACGAGCTACGATATACTTACGTACGTGGAGTGAAGTATCACATTCGGAATGTATAGTAGACAAGTTAACGACATCTGCTATGTTTTACGATGCCGGAACACGTCTCTAGCCTAGACCTTATAAATTTTATCGTTATGGTTCCAATGCGTTGTTAAGTAAATTGAGATTTAATTTATGTTGATCTTGCTTAACAATTTTCCTTTTAGGTTCACCATGATGATGTATATAAAATTCCTAAAATGCAAGCTAAGAATGATAAACAAACTTTCACTTTCAGCTTTTTCAATGAAGAACCTTGCTACTAAGGGAAGAGAACACCAGTTTTTAGGAAAGAGAGCAAATAATTTGTGAGAAAACAAACCAATTAACAAAAACAAAATCAATGAATCACAAACTAAATGCATATTTCATAATGTTCCTTTTGCAAAAAAAACACAATCCTACATGCAAATTCAAGTTATTATTTTCATTTTCCTTAATGTTATGAATGCAGAAAAGAAACTAGGTGCACTAGATCAATAATCGAAATTCTTTTTACTTTCGAGAAACGAAGAATACAAACAACAATTTCTCTTTTGAAGTAAAAACGAGGATTTCAACAACAATTTCTCCTATCAAGGAAATTAATATTTTATGACAATTTCCTATTTCGAAAGCAAACTATTGTTAATGCAACCATAAAAAGTATTTTGAAATCAACTTGTCAATGATAATGAAAAACTTTTTAAAACAAAATTGAACAAATTTTCAGTCAAAGGAGAAGAAGTATATAGAGTTACTGGTCAATTGAGCATCAAACTTTTCAAAACACAGTAGAAAACATAACTGAAGCAAGATACAAAGTCATATTCAAGGGAATTTGGTCCCTTTCAAGAGCCAATGCAATCTCCAAGGGGAGATAGTGCTCTGCAACGCAGGCTTGGAAGGGAGACAATACTCTGCAAAGCACTGTGCCCTGACTAAGGGTGTGTTGGGCGCAGTAAACAAAGAAAAAGCTACTGTTTGGCTCACTAACTTTGCAAATTAAGCTCTGAAAAAGTCTAATATTTATGTGAAACAGTTACTGGGTGGATTTAGAAAGAAAATAAGAGACTAAAACACCTAGAAACAAGAGAAATTATCCCTAGCAGAGTCGCCAGTTTTTTGGGCCAAAATTGTAATCTACGGATAAATTACGCTTCCCTAGACAGGTGCTAGTCTAGAACAATAGGTGAAAGACTATACTACCATTTATCCTAACTCAGAATATATACACAGAGAGGATTGGATTCTTACTTGTTTCAGTCGCTTCCAAATGGCTCCTTTCTGTTGCTTCTGCTACAGCTTCAAATTCAAGCGGTTTTGTTGGCTGAATGCTTCCTACAAGAAAGAACACTGAAACAACAGAAGATGCAATAATATAGATATCTATTCAAGGTAGTTAGCTAAATCATTGAAGCATAAACTAAATTCATCAACCAAAATCTTACAATATGTAAAATCAAAGGTAACATAGATGCATGTAGGGAAAAATAAGAAGTACTCTTTATTGATGATAGAAGGAGATGTTACAACCTAGAGACTGATTTGAAGTGACCTTCCAGCAGAGTTCCCAAGTCTCATCACAGCATAAATCTCTCTAGCAGCAGCTCCAAAAATCAAACTCTCAATTGAAAATTCTCCAACATTTCTCTACTCAAATTCTTCTTCCTCAAACACTTAGATCTGTGTTCAATTTATAGATGAACTGTAGGTTGTTTTTCAATCAATAGCATTCCAAAAATAGGCAAGACATGTTTCCATTCATGTAGATGTCAAATGGACACTTGGATCTGAAGCTTGACACATGTGAACCCTTCTAGAAGACACTGGCCAAGTGGAGATTCCAGAACAATGAGAATTTCGCTCCCAATGTGACCAACGCACCTTTGAATGTCAGGAAGTGCTTTGCAGAGCAGCCTTGAATGGGGCTACCTACATATGAAACACACTTAGGCCCCTTAGAGCCTGCGTTGGTGAGCTCTCATATGTTAAATAATAAGCTTCAAACCATGGAAACCCTTGCTTGATGAAATTATTGTTTGATTTATGTTGTTTCCTGTCTTAGGGCATGTAGCAACTGAGATGATAGGGAATGATAGACCCTTGATCATCGGTCTTGGAGATGATGCCCAGTTAACTAGGTAATTGGGAATGGTGCCCAAATTGACCTATAACAGTTAATTCCTGGAGGAACCGTTCCAAGAGGATAAAGAGGCTCATGAGTACCAGCAGAAGGTGAAGAGCCAAGAGGAGGAGGTCCAGAAGGTTGAATCAAATTGCTAGGAGTAGGCTGCGTAGGGCACAGAGGCTGCTGACTAGTTGAAGAGGGTTGTTTGAGGGCAGCCCGAGACGATTGCATCATGTAAACATTCGATGAGCTAGGATCAGAGACAGGGGGAGGAAGACCAAGGAATGTACCAAGCAATGAGGAGCCTTTGTAGACTCTAGGTGAGACATTGGTCAAAGGATCGATGATTTGCTTATTGGCCACCGAAGAGATGATGGAATCAGGGGAGGTCTGAGACTTCAGTTCGTAATATGTCAACTAGTCAATGATGACTATATTTCCATTATGAGGGAAGGGCATCCTGCGATGGACCGCAGAAGGGACAGCATACATCGCATAAGTGTAGCTACGACCCAATAGAATGTTGTAATCTAAGGGGGCATCTATGACTTCTACGTCAACACAAATAGTCTTGCCTGGAAGAGTAATAGAAAAATTGCAGAATAAGCCAATGGGCTGGGAGACGTGGCCATCCCACGCTCGAAGAGTGATCGTGGAAGGAGCCAACTCAGGTGATCCTAGTTGCTTCCAAACCAAAGCAGATATCACATAGGTGGATGCCCCCTCATCAATAATGCATCGGGAAACATTAGCGTTCCAGATCTTGACTAGGATTTGGAAGGTGAAGGAAGCAGGGAGAGGAGGATGTTCTGACCGGTCAACATCAAAGACAATCAATCGATCGTTGGAAGGATCTACAGTGCCCATGGCAGATGGTAGAGATTTTCATTGTGAAGGTCACGACTAGAGGAATTCTAATGTTGAAATGGTAGTAGGAGATTGTGCCAAATCATCTACTATGCTATATGAATGGGCAGCTTTTCTGGAAGTAGCATTTTGGTGTAGTGGTCCCTTAGGGATATTGGTATCAACCTCTGCCTTAGGCTGAGGGATCTATAAGGGATCATTAGGTGTTGAAAGAGGCTCTATAGAGACCGAAGGAGGTGGCTCAGGGACAGATGTAGAGGGAGGCTTGTTGTACTGATGGGACGGAGTCTGAAGATTGATGTCTAGGGTTAGAGGTTGATCAATGTTAATCATGAGAATCTGGTAATCGGAGGTACTAGATGGAAGAGGTTGAGTGGCCACCTAACCTTTAGGTGTTTGGGTAGCCACAAATCCTTGTTGAGGGAAAGGATTGGTAATCACAACTGATTGACTAGGTGCAGGTCTGGGAGGGACAGAAGGGAAGGCTTGTTTTCCTCTCAATGTTTCTTGAGACTCCCATAGTTTCCCCATCTATGGCAAAAGAGGAAAATCATGCGTGAAATGACCATAAACACCACAACAAGAACAGGGCTTGTTCGTGCGAACATGCTTGTCTTTCTTGGGCTGAGTGCCCTATTGCTGGTTTGTAGTATTAGAAGAATTACCTTGATTAGGTCCAGGATTACTAGGGGCATATTGATTTTCAGTGCCTTTCCTTTCTTTTTTTGAGGTAGGAGGATTAGTCGTGTTAGTGTCAGTATCTTCATCCCTCCGTCAGTGATCAAATTTCTCTTGTTTCATTGCATATTAGGTCTCTCATTCAGTTAGATGCATTCCATTAGAAGCATGGATTATCTGAATGTAGTGGCTTGTCACTCATGTCCCTCATGTCCTTTACCTGCTGGCCTATTTCTGTTCATTAAAATCATTTACAGTCATTTTTTGTCTCATAGTTTGCAAAAATTCAATTTTAGGGTTTTAGTGTCATTAGGTTTAGGTTTTCATTAAGGAGGTTTTCACAATGCATAATAATGGTCAGCAGGCACATGAGGAGGTCTGAAATAAGGTTTCAATGCTAAAAATATCATCATCATATGCTTAATAATGATTTTTCTTCAAAACTTCGTTTTGAAGAAAAATAGAGTTTATCATCTTTATGTATAAATAAATGTGATGTGATTTTAAAATTTTCTCAGTTGTAATAATACTTTCACTGGCAACCCTGGTCGCCTTTGTCAAAGCTCCAGCCATCCATTCCCTTCAAGATAGACAATAAAGTACATCATTCAGTCCAAAAGCCAAAATGAAGCAAAACAGAGTTTTTGAAAAGTGTCAAAAATTTGAAACATTGCAAAGTGGGGTTTTAAAAGAAGAATTAAAATCCTTGGTATATATATCATTTTTATGTTTCAAGACTTCATTTGAATGCCAAGAGAACAATAGTGAACCAAGGATAACCTGTGAAGAGCAAAAGCAAGCATTTTAAGGCAGACTGTGTAAAATTTCCCTGCGCGACGCATTGGGTGGGTGTTGCGACACATTGGGCAAGCGCGGTGCATTGGGTTGGCCCCCATTGTTGTGAAATTTTTCATGTGCGATGCATTGAAGTTGCGCGACACACTGGGTTTGTTGCGTGATGCATATGGCAACAAGAAAATTCATCTCCATTTCTTCCAAATATTCAAATCAACTCAGTCCCTCTTTGTTCAAGTAAGTCATGCAAACTCTCCATTGTCCATGAACCGGTGTTTTGTGTTGTTTATGAGAATTTAAATACAAAAAAAAATCAAACCCTATTATCTTGTTTGAAGAATGCTCCTTTAGGGTTTATGAAAGTAGTTTTGTGCCTATCATTTCCATTCTCCACCTTATTTTTTCCCTCATCACTATTTATCTTGTTACAACAACCCATTTTCCTATTCCCTTATATCCCTAAAGCACTCATTTCCTATCCCATTCCCATTATTCCACATCCCAATTATGAATTTTCCCAAATCCCAAGGATATCCCTAGAAATCAAGTGACTGTCCCAAAACTCTTCAATTGATAGATTTCACTTGGTAATATTCCATCATTTCCACCACCCTATCCCTCCATAGTCCCTCCCATATTATCACATATTTGGAAATAAAACCAAAGACATCAAAATTCTGATATACATCCAAGACAACATATACTTTGGAAATCATGGAGACCGATACATCTTATGACCGAGACAGTGACTCCACAATTGAATTGCATGCACCTAGAAGACCTCATAAGAGTGGCAAACATGTGAGGGAGGAGCCCACTTCATTGGCTGAATTGCACTCTTGTCCACTTGCTATGGCATGTTTTCAACAGCAGTCTTGTTATCAATTTTGTGAAATGGTTGCTAGGGTCCATCACCATCAAGAGCTGGCCCATTTGTTTGTGTTGCATTTACATGATGGTCAAGTCACCCTTGCAGGTGTGACATTCACTTTAACACCTGAAACTATCTCTCATGCAACCAGAATACCAAATGTTGGAGAACAATGGAACAAAAGGTAGCAGGTTGACAGGGTACACTATGAGCCATATATTAGGCCTAGTTTTATGAGACAACTCAGCAGAGTGTTTCCCTTCCGGTTCCTAAAGGATTAATATGCTCCTCTGATGAAAATTATTATCAAATATTTCAGTTGTGAAGGCTGGTTTTCACGTCTCTATGATTATCATATCAGGTTACTGATGCATTTTACCAGGGTGAGGATGATGAACCTCCCTTATTTCATGTGCTAGAATATTGAGAAGATGACCACTCTCGTGCAAAGGAAAAATCCTGAGCAACAGTACAGCAGTATCTACCACTTTTCACTTATCAAAATTGTGGTTATGCATCAGCTCGGCTTGCAAGGTATTTCATGGGAGGATTTCATTTCTAATGATTTCTTCATAGCTTCTTAGGTACCTTCGAAGGTTTTTCATGAGGCAGGTGAACCTTCATATCAGCATGAAGGTCATGAGACACAGACCACTAGTATGCCGGTGTTCGTCACTTATCAGAGAGGCACTACAGGGTTATTTGCAGCAGCCAGGCGAGTATTATCTCCACCCGGGGTGGAAGTGGTCTTACTTCCATCATCAGCAACACAGGTACAGGTACAGGACAAGGGAAAAATGACTATGTAGGATGACGGGCCTTCAGGAGGCCAGGATATCAATTTCATACTCATTGATGAGGATTTGGGCTCACCAAGCTCAAAGTTGAGAGAGATTGTTCAGGAGCAGAAGGCGGAAATAGAAACTTTATCTGTCAAGCTGCAAATAGCCCAATGGATTATCAACTACCTTGAGCAGTGAAACAAACAGTTGGAAGATCAACAAACTATCATGGAATTGCAAAATATACATGAGAACCGGCAAGCTGCCTAAAGGAGCCAAACTGAGATGACATCCATTGAGCGAGAGATTGAGGATGATCGAGAAAATTGGCTTGAAAGGGTCAATATTCATTTGGAGAAGTTTTTGGAGAAGGCCAACAAGGAAAATAACATGTTGAGGCACATGAAGAACCATTATTGGGCAAGAAATCATGTCTGCAAGGCATGAATCAAGATCCTGAAGGCTAAGTTAAAGAGGGCATTAAAGCGTCGGAAAAGGAAAGATAGACTTCAAATTTCGGTCAAAGCTTCCTTGGCCCAGCATAGTGCATGATGGAATACACTCAGCCCAAATTTCAAGAAATTTGGGATACATTTTGCAAATTTTGTTTTTTTTGGCCTAAACACAGATTTTTCAACCCCACGCGTCGCGCCACTTGGCGTGCGCTTATGATTGGGAGCTCCTCTTGGGTAAAACTTTGTATTTTTAGATTTTTCATGAAATTTAGGCCTGCCTACCCATTTCCCAGATATTTTGACAAGTTTTGGGTTTCCAAAAGGGTCAAAAACACCCTAAAAATGACCTTTCTGCCCCTTTTTGGACACACAGGAAGCAGTGTTGGGAAAACTCATTTTTGTAGAGGAAAATGGAAACCAAATTCAGAAATTCCATTTGTGTTGGAAAGTAGACATGCATAGATTTCCAACGAGCTATCCTAAGCTCAATTTGGACACTAGGAAGGCCTTCGAAATCGGCTCTAAACAGGCGCGACACATAGAGAATTCAGGTGCGGCGCATTGGGGATTTTGGCTCATTTTTCACCCAGTAACTCTGTTTTTCGCCTAGTTTTGGCTAGTTTGACTTTCTTACTTCCACATGTAAAAATATTGATGTAATTTGATGTAATTTCATGGCTCTTGATGTAATTTTGGCAAATTTTTACTCATGAAAGTAGATTCATTCATCAAAAGGTGAATTGCAACTGAATGAATCAGTTTCCTATCTTATAGAGGCAAGCTGTTCCACTACCTATTTTCCAGTTCTTAGTTTAGATCTTGTTGAAACAGCTCCTAAAATAGTGAGATTGACCCCTAGAGGCATGGGGATTAGTTATTATTGTCTATATCTTGTAGTTTTTCAGTCATTTGCATGGTTGGACACTTGGGATTACTTGGAGCTTCATTGTACATTTCATCTCTACAGTTTGGCAAAGGAATAGACCAGGGTTTGCAGCACTCCTTAGGATTCATGTGGCTCTTTGTTTTTATGATGTGTTTCTCTTTGTTAATGTAAGTTTACTGGTGCTTTATGTGTATCATCTTCCCTCTTATTTCTTCTTAAATTAAAAAAAACAAGGATAAAGGTGGAATTCATTAGATTTACAGTGCTCTACCTTGAGTTTTGTTTAATTTTCTATGTTTTCAACTGTTTGAAGAGGATTCTTGAAATTCTGTTGCCCTCTTCAACTCCTCACCGCTCTGAGCTATCCATTTCATTCAAAATTGAAACATCAAAACAGTTGCCTACCTTTCCCCATTCAGATCCCTGCAAAACTGCTCATTTCCCATACCCAAAATCTACCTTTCCCTTTGATCCAACAAACACCTTCAAAATTGAATCAAACTCTCTTACATATATACCTAGCCTAAAATCAGCCTTTATTCAAGTCATCTCAAGCCTCATTGATCATATTTTGCTGAGATTGACTAGGAGAGAGCCCTCTCCCGATCTGGTAGGGCTAGCTATCAGATTAAGCGTGGTTTGATGTTACCCTAGACTCTACCTTCTTTAGCCTGAGGTAGATTTAGGCCATAACATAGTGGCGACCATACTGGGGAATCACAAAATGGTTTGCTTGTTAGTGTTATTTGTTTTATAAGCTACAGACGGAGCCTGAAGTTATGCCAGGTAGCCTTCGAAACGCTCTTGCTTTGCATTAGCGAAAGTAGATAAACGCTGCTTCAGTCAATCTCCGGTCTAGTTTTATAAACATAACATCTAACTTGTGAATTTCCCCAGTACATCAAAAAATTTTGGACTTTGGGTGATGAGTCTAGAATTCGATAGGCTGAACAAGTTGGTTTTGTCCATTTGATTTTTGAGAATAATTCAACACACTGGCTTTCAGACGACACACCAGAGCTAATCCGGATCCCGATCCACCTCCTGTGTATGAAAATCCAAATCTTATTTCGAGAATCCTTCGTCGAGAAAGTCCTGTGATTCCTGTGTTCAAATCTCATTCATGTCCCGCTGTTTTTGAGTATCTTGAAGATCTTGAGTTTGATGAACAATTTTAGTTGTCGTTTTTTGAGACTAAGTCTGAAAGTGCTATTGATTCTACTGTCCTAAATCCAGAGTCTGTCAAATATCTTGAAATTGAAAAAGCTAAGAGATCCATTGACAATTACATCTTGAATATTCAAAATTCCATTATGGCAACAAAAATTCTCGAATTCATAGAGTCTGCATCTACAACTCTTAGGTCATCCACAATTACATCTAGTTCAAAAATTCCTACCGATCCTCCTTTCATTCCTACCATTCCCGTGCAACCTTATATCTCTGATCAACAATATGCAGTAATATCACCTCCATCCACATCACATACACCTCATACATCAACTGCTCCGACTCCTCCTATATCCCCAAACCCGGTTGTAAATCCACCAAGAGTAATGGCTGCCCGATTTGCACCCCTCGCATTGCCTCAAAACTTGGATGACATGCCCGCTGATTATCAAAGCAAAATTCCATTGTTTGATGGAACTCCTAAAAGTGTTACTACTCAGCAACATGTGGATAAGATGGCAGATTTCTTTGACTGTCATGAGATTGATGCGGAAAATGTGACAATGAGATTGTTTGTACAAACCTTTGGAGGTGAATTAAGAAAGTGGTTCAAAGCTTTGCTGGCTAGAAGTATTACTACATTGCCTAATCTTCAGAGACAATTCTTGGATCGATGGGAAGTGAAGAAAGATCCTCTTTCGATCCATTCCGAATATGACAATATCAAGCGGAATGTTGGTGAGTCAGTTCAAGATTATTGTATTAGATTCAATTCTGTTTACAATGCAATTCCTGCTGATATAAAGCCACCTAGGGGGTCGGCTTTGATTAAGTTTCCGGATGGTTTCAATCCTGACATGGCCTATCAATTAAGAGAAAGAGATCCGCGCACTTTAGAAGATATGAAAAAAATTGCAGTCAGCGTTGAAGCCAATTTGAATGCCAGGAGAGCTAGAATGAAAGCTGAAAAGAAGGTAGCAATAAAGGAAGAGGTTTCCACTTCAGATCAAGTGCTCCATAAGATGGAAAATATGTTTGAAAGATTAACAATTGATAAGTTTGAACCGTAGATCATAAATCCTAACTTCTGTGGCCAGCAACAATCGCAGTTTAGAATCAACCAAAGACAGTAGCGAGCACAAGAACCAGCAGTACAACAATAAGTGAAGACACCCTTACAGCAGAATTTTGTTCATGGTCCGAAATCAGATGATGAGGAGGATATAGTCGGAGAAGAGAATCATTTCTTTACACCTGATGATATGCCAATTTTTATTACTGAAGATGAGGAGTATTCGGAAAACTCAGCTGTACAAAAGGACGAGAATTTCATCTTGGAAAATGAGACAGCTCTTGAAGAAGAGTCTGATGAATATCAGAGGGGCTACATGAATGCCTTGACCACCCAGCAGTGACAATATTCACTCAGAAGTAGAGATGTGCCCATTAATCCAATTCAAAACATAAAGGAAGCTACAGCACCAAAGAATGATTCACTTGTTGTGCAGAAAAAGGGAAAAGAGACAACTGATCCCACTACTAGAAAATCACCATCAAAAAATGAAAGATCCAATCAGCCAAATATATCAAGGGAGAAAACTGAAAAGAAGGATGTTCCAGCTAAAGAGGTAGAGAAAACTTCAGTTTTTAACTTAGAAAATGAAATCGCTAAGTTAAAAGTATCCATTCCTTTGACTGAATTGATGAAGAATAACAGCTATAAGGGTTAGGTGTCTAAAATTTTGAGTTTAGATCCATTTTCTGTTATGGTGAACATGGAAGATGATCAACCTGAGTTGATTTTTGGTCCAGCATTGGATGGTGAGTCTCCAGATAGTGATGTACGTCCTTTTTACATTAGCCTTAGATTGCATGACTATGTGTTACACAATGCTATGTATGATTCCGGTGCCTCTTATAATCTCATGCCTAGGGAAATCATGGAGAAATTGGGATTGGATATCACTAGAAAGTATCATGACCTTTATTCTTTCGATTCTAGTAGAGTAAGATGCATTGGGCTTATCAAAGAATTGGTGGTCAGTTTGGATCAGATTCCGACTAAAAATGTTCTGATGGATGTGGTTGTGGCGGATATTCCTCCTAGATTTGGCATGCTTCTTTCCAGATCTTGGGGAGCGAAACTTAAAGGGACATTGCAGCTTGATTTCTCCTATGCTACTATTCCCGTGTTCGGTCAGATGAGGAAATTATACCGGGAGAAAAAGATGAAGTATATGATTACTAGCAAGGAGAAACCGGTAAATCATCCGATCAATTATGTACATACTGATTTAGAATCATTTGTTTTGTACTAAGATAGTTTTAATGATGTAAATAGTCAATTAATTGAAGTAGAAGACATTCCAAAAATCACTGAAAATTTTAGAGAGGTCCTAAAGAAAGAGAGACAAAGACTTGATAGTAATGATGAGCAATCAGCCTCTCGACAACAACAAAATGTTGATGGACAGCAAGCAGAAGTAACAGAGAAAACATAATTTCAACATTTGGAAGAGGATGAAGATGGTTTGTGGACCATGGATTTTGATGGTGTGGTAGGAAATGACAGTTCTAGAATTGGAATTTGGGTACGCAACCCTTTTTCTTCCCCAAACAAAGTGCCAAGCAATGTAAGGGTCTGTTCTTATAAATTGGCTTTTGATTGTTCAAATAACGAGGCTGAATATGAAGCTTTAATTGCTGGTCTGAAAATTCTTAGAAATTTAAATTCCAAAAGGATTGCAGTGTATGGCAACTCCAAGTTAGTTATCAAGCAAGTGAAAGGTGAATATCAAGCTAAGCATCCTCGAATGCGGGCCTATCGCAATGCGATACTAGATATCTTGAGATTGTTTTCAGATTGTACTTTGACATGTGTCCCTTGTATTCATAATGGTATTGCAGATGCAGTTGCAAAAGCAGCAAGTAATTTGAAAATTGCGATGAATTCAAGAAAAAAATTTGAAATCCATGTGAAGCATCATCCGACTGTTCCTGATAACCAAAGGTATTGGCAAGTGTTTCAAGATGACGAAGAAATTGATGAGTTTCTGCAAAATGAAGTTAAGTTTAAAGACACTTCTATCGATGTGGAGCATGATGATGGCGAGGCTGATGTGCAAGTCAATCAGATGGAAGTTTTGTAGCTGAAGGATAATGTCATTCCTAAAGGTCTAATACCTTTAGAAGAGCTTTTTGACCAAGATGATGTAGCTCAAAAACCAACCTTGCGACCAACCGAGAAAGGAGTTGAGGATGTGAACATTGGATCAGCAAAAAATCCTAAAATGGTGAAATTGTCCAAAGCATTGTCCCCACAGGTAAAAGCAAAGTATATCAGTTTATTATCTTCATTTTCTGATGTATTTTCTTGGGACTATTCAGATTTGAAGACATATGACACAAAAATAATTCAGCATACCATTCCGATCAAGCCAAATCAAAAGCCCTTTCAGAAAAAATTGAGAAGAATAAATCCAAAGTTGCTTCCCTCAATAGAGAAGGAAGTGAATTGGTTGTACAAAGCTGGTATCATCATTCCCATAAGATTTTCAGATTTGATTTCTAATTTGGTGCCCGTGCGCAAGAAAACATGTGAGATTCGCTTATGCATTGATTTTAGGAATCTGAATAAAGTTTCTTTGAAAGATAATTATCCATTGCCCAAAATGGATCACATACTTCAGCGAGTAGTTGGAGCATCCCGCATGTCGCTACTTGATGGTTATTCCGGTTATAACCAAATTCTGGTCCATGAGGATGATAGAGATAAAACAACGTTCACCACTCCGTGGGGAACTTTCCATTATGCTAAAATGCCTTTCGGTTTGAAGAATGCTGGTGTGACCTTTCAGCGAGAAATGGATATGGCATTTTCAAATGAAAAGGATGTTTTTCTAGTTGTGTATCTTGATGATTTGACCGTTTTTTCTAATTCATATGAAGAGCACCTTTATCATTTGAAGATTGTTTTTCAGCGGTGTAGAAAATATGGTGTGTCTATCAATCCAAAGAAGAGTTTGTTTGCCATGGATGAGGGCAAGCTTCTTGGTCATATTATATCAAAGGATGGCATCCGCATTGATCCAGCTTGAGTAGAAGCTATTCTGCAAATTTATTTTCCTCGAAACAAAAAGGAGAGCCAATCATTCTATGGTAAGATGAATTTCCTACGTCGCTTTGTGCCCAATCTTGCAGAACATTTAAGGGAAATCACAAACATGCTCAAGAAATATAGTGTATTGAAGTGGACTGAGGAAGCAGTAAAGTCTTTCAATTTAGTAAAATTGGCTCTTTCTTCAGCTCCGGTTTTGATCAGCCCGGACTATACTCAGGATTTTATTTTGTTTTCATTTGCCTCGGACCATACTATGGCAGCAATCTTGATGCAGAAAAGAGATCAGCATGAAAAACCAATTGATTTTTTCAGCTGAACCATAATAGATGCAGCCTTAAAGTATAATATTATTGAAAAGAAAGCTCTTGCCGTAGTGAAAGCATTGAAATATTTTCGAGTATATATTCTGCATTCTCACATTCTTGCTTATGTTTCTAATGCTGCTGTTAAGGATTTCTTAGTGCAAACAGATCCAGAAGGGAGACGAGGCAAATGGATTGTTGCCTTGTTGGAATATGACGTGGAGATAAAGCCTACAAAGCTTATCAAAGGATAGGGGTTGGCTAAGCTAATGGCTGAGTCAAATTTGCATGCGTTGGACATTAATCTCATTGCTGCTATGTCTAAGGAAAATGAAGAAAGTTCACTAATTCAGGTATCATAGAAATTTTTTCTTTCTCCTTAGTATTCGGACATTGTATATGTGCTCCAAAATCTGTCACCACTGCCAGTAATGGCTAAAAACAAAATTAGGACGCTGAAATTAAAGGCTGCCAAGTTTTGTATCATGAATAATGCACTTTATTGGAGAGATCCCGGTGGTGTTTTGCTCAATTGTTTGGTTGAAGAAGAAGCAAAGTAGGTTATGGAAGATTTTCATAAGGGAGATTGTGGAGGTCACCTTTTCTGGAAAACAACGTCCAACAAAATTTTGAGAGTAGGATATTATTGGCTGACTCTCTTTTCTGATGCGTACAAAATTGTTAAAAGCTGCCATGAATGTCAGATTTTTGAAGGGAGGAAAAAATTGCAGTCTTTTCCACTCAAGCCCATTGAAGTAAGTGCTCATTTTCAGCAGTGGGGTTTGGATTTCATTTGCAAGATACATCCTACTTCTTCAGTGCAAAATAGATGGATTCTTACAGCGACGGACTATTTTACTAAATGGATTGAGGCGATTCCCACCAGGCAAGCCATAGATTTGGTAATCATTTCATTTCTTGAAAACAATATTTTGTCTCGTTTTGGTTGTCCAAATAAGCTGATCACTGATAATGCAACAACATTTAAATCTAAGAGAATGATTGACTTTTGTGATAAGTATCAAATTACTTTGGGGCACTCAACCGCATATCATCCACAAGGCAACGGATTGGCCAAATATTCAAATAAATCCTTGGTCAATATTATCAAAAAGCTGCTGGAAATAAACAAGAAAAGTTGGCATAAAAAATTGGTTAATTCACTTTGGGCAGACAGAGTGAGTCAAAAGAAATCCATTGGCATGTCTCCTTTTGAGCTTGTGTATGGTGTTGACACAGTATTCCCGACCTCTCTCGCAGTTCCAGTGGTTAAAATTCTACAGGAAGTTGGCAGCGAAGATGATCATATGCAACGGAGAATAAATCAAATGATCCATTTACAGCAGACTAGAGACGAGGTTTTTCAAAACACTTTCAAGCTGCAAGAGAGAATCAAGAAGATATATGATTGAAAGGCAAAGGTGGACAAGTTTCAATTAGAAGAAGTGGTGCTGAAATGGGATGCAAGAAATGAAGATAAAGGTAATCATGGCAAGTTAGAGAATCTTTGGAAAGGACCTTTCAGAAATGCTGCATATCGAGGCCAAAATGCTTTCCTTTTGAAAGAAATGAATGGAGAAGATTGTCTAGGAGGGCCGGTCAATGGTCGGCTACTCAAACGGTACTATTTTTGAAATGTTTTCTGCTGTCATATCACTGTACATACCAGTTTTTTTAAGTTTCATTGCAAGCATGTGCTGTCATCATTCTTTCAGTTTGGGGCCCGAGGTGAAGGCTATAAAACTGAAGGTTTATCTTAGTTTTGGTTTGATTTGATGAGTCAGGTCTTTTAGTCATTTTTAGTTTCGAAGTTGAGTCAGTTTTGTGTCAATTTTCAGTCATGAAAATGAGTCAAGAGTCTTGTTTTGGTTTGTCAAAGTTATTGAATCCATAGCCCAATGGAAAAAGGCACTACCTACTTTCCCAGAGATCTGTAGTTATTGGCACCTCCAAGGAGTTACCATCCCCATTGGAGCCAATGTTAGTGTCGGTATCTTCATCCCTCTGTCAGTGATCAAATTTCTCTTGTTGCATTGCATATTAGGTGTCTCATTCAGTCAGTTGCATTCCATTAGGAGCATGGATTATCTGACGGTAGTGGCTTGTCGCTCATGTCCCTCATGTCCTTTACCTGCTGGCCTATTTTTGTTCATTAAAATCATTTACAGTCATTTTTTGTCTCATAGTTTGCAAAAAGTCAATTTTAGGGTTTTAGTGTCATTAGGTTTAGGGTTTCATTATAGAAGTTTTCAGAATGCCTAATAATCAGCAGGCACATTAGGAGGTCTGAAATAAGGTTTTAATGCTAAAAATCTCATCATCATATGCTTAATAATGATTTTTCTTCAAAACTCCGTTTTGAAGAAAAATAGAGTTTTTCATCTTTATGTATAAATAAATGTAATGTGATTTTAAAATTTTCTCAGTTGTAATAATACTTTCACTGGCAACCCTGGTCGCCTTTTTCAAATATCCAACCATCCATTCCCTTCAAGACAGACAAGAAAGTACATCATTCAGTCCAAAAATCCAAAATGAAGCAAAACATAGTTTTTGAAAAGTGTCAAAATTTTGAAACATTGCAAAGTGGGTTTTTTAAAGAAGAATTAAAATCCTTGGTATATATATAATTTTTATGTTTCAAGACTTCATTTGAATGCCAAGAGAACAGTAGTGAACCAAGGATAACCCGTGAAGAGAAAAAGCAAGCATTTGAAGGCAGACTATGTAAAATTTCCCTGCGCAACGCATTGGGCAGGCGCGACGCATTGGGTTGGCCCCCACTGTTGTGAAATTGTTCATGCGCGACGCATTGAAGTTGTGCTACGCACTGGGTTTGTTGCATGACGCATATGGCAACAAGCAAATTCATTGCCATTTCTTCCAAATCTTCAAATCGACTCAGTCCCTCTTTGTTCAAGTAAGTCATGCAAACTCTCCATTGTCCATGAACCAGTGTTTTGTGTTGTTTATGAGAATTTAAATACAAAAAAAAAATCAAACCCTATTATCTTTTTTGAATAATGCTCCTTTAGGGTTTATGAAATTAGTTTTGTGTGTATCACTTCCATTCTCCCCCTTCTTTTTTCCCTCATCATTGTTTATCTTGTTACAACAGCCCATTTTCCTATTCCCTTATATCCCTAAAGCACTCATTTCCTATCCCATTCCCATTATTCCACATCCCAATTATGAATTTTCCCAAATCCCAAGGCTATCCCTAGAAATCAAGTGGCTGCCCCAAAACTCTTCAATTAACAAATTTCACTTGGTAATATTCCATCATTTCCACCACCCTATCCCTCCATAGTACCTCCCATATTATCACATATTTGGCAATAAACCAAAGACATCAAACTTCTCATATAAATCCAAGACAACATAGACTTTGGAAATCATGGAGACTGATACATCTTATGACTGAGATAGTGACTCCACAACTGAATTGCATGCACCTAGAAGACCTCATAAGAGTGGCAGACATGTGAGGGAGGAGCCCACTTCATTGGCTGAATTGCAGGCTTGTCCACTTGCTATGGCATGTTTTCAATAGCAGTCTTGTTATCAATTTTGTGAAATGGTTGCTAGGGTCCATCACCATCAAGAGCTAGCCCGTTTTTTTGTGTTGCATTTACATGATGGTCAAGTCACCCTTGCAGGTGTGACATTCACTTTAACACCTGAAACTATCTCTCAAGCAACCGGAATACCAAATGTTGGAGAACAATGGAACAAAAGGCAGCAGGTTGACAGGGTACACTATGAGCCATATATCAGGCCTAGTTTTGTGAGACAAGTCAGCAGAGTGTTTCCCTTCTGGTTCCTAAAGGATTCATATGCTCCTCTGATAAAACTTATTATCAAATATTTCAATTGTGAAGGCCGGTTTTCACGTCTCTATGCTTATCATATCAGGTTACTGATGCATTTTACCAGGGTGAGGATGATGAACCTCCCTTATTTCATGTGCCGGAATATTGAGAAGATTACCAATCTCGTGCAAAGGAAAAGTCTTGAGCAGCAATACAGCAGTATCTACCACTTTGCACTTATCAAGATTGTGGTTATGCATCAGCTCGGATTGCAAGGTATTTCATGGGAGGATTTCATTTCTAATGATTTCTTCACAGCTTCTCAGGTACCTTTGGAGGTTTTTCATGAGGCAGGTGAACCTTCATATTATCATGAAGGTCATGAGACACAGACCATTAGTATGTCGGTGTTCGTCACTTATCAGAGAGGCACTAGAGGGTTATTTGCAGCAGCTAGGCGAGTATTATCTCCACCCGGGGTGGAAGGGGTTTCGCTTCCATCATCATTAGAATAGGTACAGGTACAGGACAAGGGTAAGAGGCCCACGTAGGATGAGGGGCCTTCAGGAGGCCAGGATACTGATTTCATACTCATTGATGAGGATTTGGGCTCACTAAGCTCAAAGTTGAGAGAGATTGTTCAGGAGCATAAGGCGGAAATAGACACTTTGTCCGTCAAGTTGAAAATATCCCAATGGATTATCAACTACCTTGAGCAGTGAAAAAAATTGTTGGAATATCAGCAAACTATCATGGAATTGCAAAATATACGTGAGAACCGGCAAGCTGCCTAAAGGAGCCAAACCGAGATGACATCCATTGAGCGAGAGATTGAGGCTGATCGAGAAACTTGGCTCAAAAGGGTCAATATTCATTTGGAGAAGTTGTTGGAGAAGGCCAACAAGGAAAAGAACATGTTGAGGCACATGAAGAATCATTATTGGGCAAGAAATCATGTCTGCAAGGCACGAATCAAGATCCTGAAGGCTAAGTTAAAGAGGGCATTAAAGCATCGGAAAAGGCAAGATAGACTTCAAATTTTGGCCGAAGCTTCCTTAGACCAGCATAGTGCATGATGGAGGACACTTAGCCCAAATTTCAAGAAATTTGGGACACATTTTGCAAATTTTGTTTTTTTGGCCTAAACACAGATTTTTCAGCCCGACGCGTCACGCCACTTGGCACGCGCTTATGATTGGGAGCTCCTATTGGGTAAAAATTTATATTTTTGGATTTTTCATGAAATTTAGGCCTGCCTACCCATTTCCCAGAGATTTTGACAAGTTTTGGGTTTCCAAAAGGGTCAAAAACACCCTAAAAATGACCTTTCTGCCCCTTTTTGGACACACAAGAAACATTGTTGGGAAAACTCATTTTTGGAGGGGAAAATGGCAACCAAATTAGGAAATTCCACTTGTTTTGGAACTTAGACAGGCAGATATTTCCAACGAGCTATCCTACACTCAATTTGGACAATGGGAAGGCCTTCGAAATCGGCTCCAAATAGGTGCGACACATAGAGAATTCAGGTGCGGCGCATTGGGGATTTTGGCTCATTTTTCACTCAGTAACTCTGTTTTTCGCCTAGTTTTGGCTAGTTTGAATTTCTTACTTCCACATGTAAAACTCTTGATGTATTTTGATGTAATTTCATAGCTCTTGATGTAATTTTGGAAAAATTTTACTCATGAAAGTAGATTCATTCATCAAAAGGTGAATTGCAACTGAATGAATCAGTTTCCTATCTTATAGAGGCAAGCTGTTCCACTGCCTATTTTCCAGTTCTTAGTTTAAATATTGTTGAAACAGCTCCTAAAATAGTGAGATCGACCCCTAGAGGCATGGGGATTAGTTATTCTTGTCTATATCTTGTAGTTTTTTAGTCATTTGCATGGTTGGACACTTGGGATTGCTTGGAGCTTCATTGTACATTTCATCTCTACAGTTTGGCAAAGGAATAGACCAGGGTTTGCAGCACTCCTTGGGATTCATGTGGCTCTTTGTTTTGATGATTTGTTTCTCTTTTTTAATGTAAACTTACTGGTGCTTTATGTGTATCATCTTCCCTCTTATTTCTTCTTAAATTAAAAAAACAAGGGTAAATGTGGAATTCATTAGATTTGCAGTGCTCTACCTTGAGTTTTGTTTAATTTTCTATGTTTTCAAATGTCTGAAGAGGATTCTTGAAATTATCTTGCCCTCTTCAACTCCTCACCTATTTGATCTATCCATTTTATTCAAAATTGAAACATCAAAACAGTTGCCTACCCTGCCCCATTCAGATCCCTGCAAAACTGCTCATTTCCCATACCCAAAATCTGCCTTTCCCTTTGATCCAACAAACACCTTCAAAATTGAATCAAACTCTCTTACATATATACCTAGCCTAAAATCAGCCTTTATTCAAGTCATCTCAAGCCTCATTGATCATATTTTGCTGAGATTGACCAGGAGAGAGCCCTCTCCCGATCTGGTAGGGCTAGCTACTAGATTAAGCGTGGTTTGATGTTACCCTAGACTCTTCCTTCTTCAGCCTGAGGTAGATTTAGGCCATAAAAAGTCACGCCCTACTGTGCATACACCTGCCCCTGAGGGGGCGACAGTTGCTGTTGCGGGGGTTGAGAAGGCAAGGGAGGAGGAGGTGCTAATGCTGGAGGAGTTGGAGCACCCGGCTATGGATACGGATAATAAGGAGGTTGGGTAATAGTGTGGTAAACAGGAGATTGGGAAAAAACAGGAAGCATGCCATATCCTGGATATGTGCTATCAGGAAGGGGAAAAGTGCAGGAGGTGTTGGCCCCCCCTGAGGAAAACCATAGCCCATGGGAGGTTGAGCATATGGATTCGAGAGAGCTCCAACGATACCATCAGCAGCGTGAGATGCCCCTGATGCATTGGCACCATGGGGTCTTGGAAGATCAGGTAGAACAGTATAAACATAACCCGACTAAGCGTAGATCAGGTCATATTTTAACACAATTTGGAGAGCAGCTTCCTCGGTTTGAGGAAAGCACGATGCAACATCTTTCTCGATAAGTGGCAAGGGATATCTAAGGAACCAGTCCATGTAGACACAGTATTCTAAGGTATGAGCTCGACATAGGCTCTTTCTTATCTGCCATTCCTAGACATGGTCGGATAGGCAGGTCATAGATGATTGACGGAAAGAAGTAAAGAGTTCCGTACTAGTGTCATAACGAAGGGGAAGCTAGAAGTAATACAAAAAAACCCTAGGAAATAGTCGTAAAGGTGGTATGAAGGAAGGGGCCTGATCAAAATACCACTTAGAAGCTTCACTTGTAAGCGAACATTGGAACAACCAAAGATGGACAGAGTCATCGGTAATGGAGTTAGACAAACACCACATGTGGAAAGATCGAACATGATTTGTAGGATCTTCTCCAGCAAGGCCTTCAAACTTTGGGATGTCAAAAGGGAGAGTCGTCGGCATAGCAGGCCAACTAGTGTCATGGTGTATAGGGTCGTTTATCAACTGGTCAAAATCGGGGAGGCTGAGACCTGCCATGAAGGGGAGCAAGAGCGCAGCCAAGGTAGTGTCCGTTGTGGTCCCACTAGTGGTATTCTCAGCGTGAGGGTCGGGGTTACCACCAGCATTAGGTCCTACACCAGACATGGTGAAGGTGTCAGGGGGAGAACTGAAGGCGGAATGAGAAGGAGAACCCAAAGGACCAAAAGAAGATTCGGTGTGCAGACTCAGTGGAGGACTAACTCGAATCCTACGCGGAGGAGTAAGTCTTCCTACCAGAAACTGAGGATGAAGGCCAAGAAGTATCTGGGATAAATGCCTTGGTGATGCAATGATGATGACACAAACACGGGACAAAGGAAAAAGAGAACAACAAGGGCAGGGAGGTGCAGGATCAATTGATTACAATGTCGAAACAAGGGCAGAGAGGTGCAGGATCAATTGATTTCAATGTTTTAGAGTCTTTGCTTGGAGGTTTTAACCAAGCCATTTTTTTCTTAGGGTGTGTGTGTGAAGTGTGTAAATTTTAATTTTTAAACCCATATTTTTGTAGAGAAAAAGAAAAAGTGTGTTGTACAGCTGTAAATAAACCTACAAATGATAGTATATAAGCCCGCAAGAACAGAAAATAAACAACTAATAATGTAATAATCTAAACCCAAGGAGGCGGGTCTCTCAACAACTAGTCTATAGGTGAGTAAAAAAATAATAAAAACACACTAAAGAAATCCAATATATCTAAGGTCAGGAGGGACAGGGATCTAAAGTACAAAATCTACTGGAAAGTGGTGCAGAAAACAGCAACAAATCAAAGGAAAAATTGTTGTAAAAAGAGGTGGCGAAAGGCTATCTTCTGGAGGGAAAATGGAGTGAACCCTAGAGGAAAACCCAAAAAAAGATAAATGAGGTGATTTGGATGGATAACAAGATGATCTGAAGTGGATCTGAAGGTGAGGTATTAGATCTAAAAAATGGCTAAAGACTCTGAAATTTCAGACAGCCTGCAATAGCAAAAACTCTTCCACAAAAAGTGGAGGGTATTGAAGCCCTATGGGTCTAGGTTCCCACTTAGTTGAGAAAAATAGAAAAATTACAGGTCCAAAACAGGCGAATACGGAGGTCAGACAACCTTGAACAGAGGCTTAGACAAACCCATAAACCTTTCAGAAAAAATCCTACAAAAAATCCAGGTTGCAGTTTCTGACCTGTTTTCAGTAGAGGTCACAGTTTTTGGGCTGATTCCCGCTTCCTGAAGCTCCAGGTCATAGGTTTTGGGCCAAAAAGTGCGACCTACACTTTTGGCACTCTCGGCGGCAGATTTCAGAAAAAAAAATTCGTCTCAGTTGTGGCTGATGTCTGTCACCTGCACAATAGGTCCGAAAACACACAGAAGTTAGAATTTTTATCGTTTTAGGGTTTAATAGGTTAAGAAAAACATCAATAAAAGAAAAAACAAGAGGCTAAAGAGAAATCCTAGGGTTTGAAGTAGTTGGTATGCAAGGATCAGAAAAACAACAACGGTTGTAATCGTAAACCCGTGTGGAGTCGCCAGTAGTTAGTATGAATCTTAATTCCAAGCATACGAAAAAATACCACTTTAGCTACACATAAAAAATAGCCCTAACAAAAAATATGGCTACTAATATCCTCAGATCTATAGTTAGGTGATGAAGATAAATGTTGCAAAAATCTAGATCTATGCATTAGAAGACATTAAACAGTAGAGAAAACAAGATTTACTCCATGCGTCCAATAAACAAGACAACAATATGTTGAATGAATTTTGTATTAATGGCACCTCGGAGGAAAACACATAAGGGTGTTACCAGTTCTCCTCAATTGGATGGGTTCTTGTAAGTCCTCATCACTTCAGATCTAAAATTCCTCTCTCTTGATGGTATAGAAAACCTAGACAAAAATGATAGAAAAATATGACTATGATGGTGGATCAAAGTCAGACCAAAAGCATAGATCCAGAGCGATCTTTAGGCAACAAAAGGTGGTAAATGAATGGGAAAACCATTCTATTTATAACAAAATATGGAGTTAGTCTAGATATTGGTGCATAATTAAAATATTATGAACCAAATCAAGATCCAAATTTTATGGAATATTTTATTATATTTGCTGGAGGGAAAAGGAATTTGACTTGGGTAAAATCCCTTTATTTGTAAATAATAAATAAATAAATGATTATTTATCATTTTAAGGATGTGGTTGATTAATAATAAAATAAATAATGATTTATATAATTATTTAAGGGTGATTTAGTCATATTCAACAAAGAATATTATTTAAATAAGGTTTAAATAATTATTCTTAAGAAATAATAAGATAAATAATTATTTATCTAATTAATTTCCCTGTTTTGGGTGAAATATAACCATGAATATTAATTAAAATTTTGTTTAATTAATTATTCCTTGAGGAAAATAAAAAAAATGTAGATTTATTTAATATTTCCTCATGGAGTTTCCTATTTAGACCATAAACAACTTAATAAAGGTGGTTTACTAAGTTATTTTTCATAGTGAATGCAATTTTACTTAGGGTAAAATTGGTCTTACATGGTATACTTGGGTCCATCTAATAAAAATAGTTTAGATAACCAAAAAATGGTGTAATAGCCTATATTATGGAGATGTAAGGAGGCAACAATATCTATTGTTGCTCTGGTTACTCTTGGGAGAGTATGGGCCGATTTTCTCTAATACTTTGCACTATGATTTAGAAGTGGTGGATGGAGAAATCTACTACCAGGATATGATATTTTTGACTTGGACCTCCAAGCATAAGAAGAAGGATTGGCATGTAGCACATGAGGATTTTATCTCTAGTCACACTGATTTCATGAGGACATATCGTACTATCATAGAGATATTCACTTTGAAATGCATCAAAGAGGAGATGCACCATTACATGAGGAGATGCATGGATTATTTAGAGGAGGGACATCACTCTTTCATAGAGTTAACACAACCACTTCCTTCCTGATTGGGGATGAGTAGGGGTTCATCTATGAGTCACTTCACCAACTTGTTCAAGGTACATGGTAAGGATTGTGTTTATGTGCATCATGATTCACTTACTATGTGCTTGTATTTATTTTCCATCCATGTATAGGTTATTGGTCCAAGATGGGGTATTATTTCTTATAGAGCTCATGATCCATTTGGGGACATCAGAAGTGATGGAGATGGGCACTCCCTAGGAGATGTTGGGGAGATGATATCTTTTTCATAATGTGCTCAATGTGCACCTAACATCATACACCTTCTCCAAGCATGTGAGAGGATCGGAGTAGAAAGCAAGTGGTTGGGAAACCACTCATCATATCCTATTCTGAGGCAGTTTGGAGTGAAACTATGCTAGTTTCACTGGAGGGATCATTATCCTTCTCTAGTGTTATATATGGCAACCAATATAACTCTAATTATGATCCCATATGTTCATGATTTCTTTATCATTGTTGTGGGAATGGTTGGAGAGATGACACATGGATTGGATGTTCATATTAGAGATGATATTATCCACATTACTTATGTTTCATATTTCAGGGAGGGCATTGGACCATCCATGATTTATACATTGGATCTCTTGTTTCCTTATGGGGTGAGCCATTTGGGTAACTTGAGTACTTGGAAGGTGCCTCTCATGAGCAGATGGGAGGAGTTTTTCTATGAATTACTATTCTAGAGGGTGATTCATTTTGTATGGATGATAGCTTGGAGATTGGAGCTCCATATGGGAATGAAGGTTCCCCACAATTTTCAATTATGTTCTTGAAGTTTCTTGGGGACAAGCAACAATTGGGAGGGGAGGATTGTAATATTCCTAAACTAGCACACAACTAATTGGAATATTAAATTTTTATTTTTATTTCTAGTTTGAAGAATAAGAGGGTATGGAGACCCATAAATCTCCTTTGTAGGAATAAAAACACTTCTAATGTGAATGGAGTTCATCTAATAGCCAGATTGAAGACCCTTATTTATGAAAAGGGGATGGATCATGTAGACTGGGTCAACTTTGACCAATTCAAACAACGCTGGTATGGAAGGAGTGGCATTCATTAAGGGACAACACAGTTTTGGAGGGAGACTCCATGCATGGAAGTAGTGGTTTTAATGAGTAGGGCCCAAGATGAGGAAGCTCACCAAGAATATAAGGAAGGGGATGGAAGCCATGTTGAGATTCAACAAGGTGATGAGCTTAGTGAAAATGAGTTGCCTTCACTAAGTGGGACTGCAGGTTATTTTTAGGTGCAAGACTATTTTTAGACTATCTATTTTTAGACATGGTGATCATATTTCAGAAGTTGCAGGATGCTATTTATGGATGGTTGGTCAAGTTGGAAAAATAGATTAAATTTTATTTTTAGAATATTGGGCAAAGTCTATTTATAGATCGTTGATATAAAAATAGAAGTGTCGATTATTATTAGCTCTTAATAATAATCCGACAATAAACATCAACTTATTCTCTTAGAGCACTTAATTTCAGTGTATATATTTTTCAAATCAGTGGGCTAAAGGAATTATGCAATTCCTAGGGTTTACTGGTGGTTCATGCATGGAGGACTCAGTTAGAACTAAAGTGGAAAAGTTATGGCAGAGTTGGAAGAGTAGTTCATGGAGTTGTTATTTAGTTTAACTCAGTTAATGGAGTTAAACTCAGTTGAGCTATTTGTATCTAGTCTAACTGAATGATACACTAGTGAGAGTGGAGTGGATTAATTAGTTAATTAATTCACAAATAATAACTCATTAATCTACTTAACAATACAAAAGTTAACTACAGTGCATGTTAGTTCCAGTGGAGACTCAATGGAGAGATAGATGAAAGGGCAAGATGGACTATCTGTTGTGACTATAGTGATGCATTGATTGCACCACACTCACATTGGAGCTGCCAATGAGGATTGCACAGTGCAAGCAAGGGTAATTATAATTCATTCAGAGCTATTCTTCAGCAGGGATTACGTAATGGAGGTAGGCTATCAGGTGGCTAGAGAATGGATTTGCAGATTTCTTCTTATTAGTGTGTGACGATTGATTGTACTGAGAGCTTGATGTACTAAGCTTTGGATGAGATTGTTACATAATCTCCATGATACATAATATATGATACTTGGGGTTTTCTGCTTCAGGCTTTCCCGTTAAACAACTGTGTTATGTGCGATTTTTTTTATTGCTTCATGTGTTTGCAATTGATTTTAATTTCTGCAAAAGATTAATAGTGGAAGGATTCTATATTTAGCAAGAAGATAAAATAATGTTAGATCAGGAGAATCTCGATATATACATGCATCTTGTATATAATTTCTACATGGTATCGGAGCAGTGTTAATTCTTGAAGATTGCAATTGTGAAGAATTATTGAGTTTGTACTGGTGGACAATTCGAATTTGCTTCATAAAATTCTTGGTGCGACAGTTGAGTGTACATTGAAATGTCTTTCAATGGGTTGCGATTGGAGTATGCCCTTGATGGCATCTTGAATTACATAGCTTGGAAGGATAGGATGGAGGCGGTGCTGGAGGATAATGGACTGAAGGAGTTCATCGATAGTGATGTTCCTAAGCTGGGATCTAGCGATGCTGCATTACTTGACACATGGTAAAAGAAGATAGAAAAGACAAGAATAATTCTATTGGAAGGTGTGAAGGACCATATTGTGTCCATCCTTCATGGGAAAGCCACTCCATTTGCAATGTGGAAGGCTTTGACATATTTTTTCCAAAGCAGTAGTGACCAGAGGAAGTTGGCGCTAAAAGATAAGCTCAGAAAAATAAAAATGGAGAAGGGTGACAGTATTCCTAAATATCTCACAAATTTTTTCCACTATAGAGATGAACTAGGAAGTGTGGGGATTACTGTTGAAGATGAAGACTTGGTGAGATTGGCTCTCCTTGGGCTTTTGAATAGTTGGCATAGCTACAAAGACTCTATCAATGGACTGGAGAAACTGCCAGGATGGGAGCGACTTTGGTCGGATCTTGTGCAGGAGGAGATAAGGAAAAGTACTTGGGATGGTTCTTCATTGAATAATGAAGATGAAGAGAATTTTTCTTTGGTTGCCAAATCAAGGAAAGGGAAGGGGAAGAAATTTCCTTCAAAATATGAAGAAAAAGGCAAGAAGCAAGATTTATCCAAGGTGAAGTGTTTTCACTGTCATGAACCTGGGAATTTCGCCACTAATTGCCCACGGAAGAAGAAGAACAAGAAGGCTGCTGGAGCTGTAGCTGGAGAGGCCTTAGCCTCACAATTTTAACTTGATTTCTCTTTGATCGCATGCTTGGTTTCAAGCTATATGGGATTTGTGTGGTATCTTGATAGTGGTGCGTCTTTCCATATGACGGGAGACAAGGATTTTTTTAGTGACTTAGAGGAGAAGGACCTTCAAATGCATATAGATATGGGCAATGATGGTCGATACAGTGCGACCAGCATTGGGACCATTACCTTTAAGAGGGAGTCAGTTAATCCATTTCTATTGAAAGATGTTATGAATTGTTAGGTAAACTTGACTCGGGATAGAGTCAAAGTTGACTAGGGTAAATGGTAGTGGTTTTGGGGCACATGGTATTGTGCCCCCATGGTTTTTGACCCATGGTATTGCTGTAATGGAGCCTATAAAAGGCAGGAAAGACTTCATTGTAAGGCAAGGGCCTGGAGGTGAGCAGTGAAGGCTCACTTGGCCGAATTGGCCAGGATTGTGGCCAATGGTTAATGAAATTTCATTGGTTGGGTTTTTCCCCAGATTTGGGGTTTTCCCAGAAAAACATTGTGTTTATGTTTATGTGACTTGTTGCTTGGTTTTGTATGTGTATTCATTTTTATTTCTCTCAGTAAAATTATTTATTATTTATGCCGTAAAATCTTAACAATTGGTATCAGAGCCATGGTTAAGGTTTTGGCTTCAGATGAACGTTTTTTGTTGCCAAGGGTTTTATTGGCTTGTGGAATAGAGAACATGGGTCTCACCGTTCTGGCTTTATATTTTGAACAACCTTGCGATCCGATTCACAGTACTGCAGCTGTCCTTACAATGCCAAGGTTCAAGGTAGCTATAAACTTGGTAAGCATTCGTAGTCAACATCAAAAATTTCAAGACGTGGCCTATATTTTGTGGCAATTTTGAGTATGATACTTGCCAAGTAGATTTAGAGCGGATGATTTCCAGATATGGAAGAGTAAAATGAGGTATTTGCTACAGCGGTGGTGTTTGGTTTTTTGCTTGGTTTGCATATTCATATTAAAATTCTCTTTCCACTACTCCAAGGTTCTATTCTGCTGCAGAATATGAAAGAAATCATTACTGTTCAAGTGGGTGGCTTCTCAAATTATGTCGGGTCTAATTTCTGGAACTTTCAGGATGAATTACTTGGTCTTGCGAGAGATGGAAATGAAGATACAATTTTCAAGAATACAAGCTTGGACATGGATGTCCTTTATCGACTTGGGGAGACATCTCAGGGCACACCAACATATACACCTCGTTTATTGTCTATTGATTCAATAGGGTCATTGGGCGCAGCTTGCACTTCTGGTTCGCTATATGAAGAGACTTCATTATCAAATGCTTCAACTGTTCTATCTTGGGGTGGGACAATTGCAAAGTACACATCACAACCTTATGAAAGAATGAATTTCTACATAGTTTGGAAGAGAAAGAAGACAGAAACCAGAATATAAGTGGATCTGATAGTTCCAACAGTCAAAATAGCAGTGCAACACAGTTAAATGGAATTCAGAATAGAAAGTAGCAGGACAGAGCACGCATTGAGTATTTGAATACTGGACAAATTATTCCAAAGTACAATTTCATCCCTTGAGCTTGTACGAGATACAAGGTTTGTGGAAAGATATTACACCTTTTTTATGATTATGGAAGTGGAAGAGGAATGGATAGAAACATTTCTTAAGGGAATGTGCAGCGTGCACGTTAGATCAACGTAAAATTGTATTGGAGCATGCGTGGATTATTGGTGGAGGTAAAAACATCAAATGTGATGAAGGAAAGAAGAGGACGGATCTGTAGCAGTGATTTTCATGGTGATCAAAACTAAATAAATGCGCAAAAGAATTGGGCCGATTTATGTACAACTATGATGTCCTCTTTGGAGAGGACATCATGTAGAAAATGAGAGAGGATATTTGCAGGAGGATTAACTAAAATTGATGAACCATGTATCTGAAGAGAATTCCTAGAGGACTGGCGGTTACAGAGGATGGTGACCCATGTAATCTAGTAGATGGGTTCTTTTTATATGAACATTGATTTCATATGTACAAAGAGCAACAATGAAACAAAAAAAAAAATTATTGTGGAGTTAGTTTTATTACATGTAAATGGGCATACTACTGTAAGACCCGGTATGGCATGCGTACCCCTAGGGAATCACTGGTAAATTCTAGGTTAGACCTAGGTGATAGGGGGGATTTCAAGTTAACAATTACCCTAGGTAAAAATTTGAGGGGGGGAAGAGCTAGAATGAGCGGGGTTGTCTCACTTAGCAGGTTTGGTTGGATTTAGTCAATAATCTCCAAGTCAAGTTTAAGGGGGGAATTGTTAGGTAAAATTGAGTTGGGATAGATTCAAAGTTGACTAGGGTAAATGGTAGTGGTTTTGGGGCACATGGTAATGTGCCCCCATGGTTTTCGACCCATGGTATTGCATGTAATGGAGCCTATAAAAGGTAGGAAAGACTTCATTGTAAGGCAAGGGCCTGGAGGTGAGCGGTGAAGGCTCACTTGGCCGAATTGGCCAGGATTGTGGCCAATGGTTAATGAAATTTCATTTGTTGGGTTTTTCCCCAGATTTGGGGTTTTCTCGGATAAATATTGTGTTTATGTTTATGTGATTTTTTGTTGGGTTTTGTATGTGTGTTTATTTTTATTTCTCTCAGTAAAATTATTTATTATTTTTGCCGTAAAATCTTAACATGCATGTTCCAGATCTGAAGAAGAACTTGGTCTTGGTTGCAATGTTGGAAGACAAAGGTTATGATGTTGTTTTCAGCGATGGAAAAGTTTCCCTGCGACATAAAACAATGGATCAAACCAAGAGGATAGGGATTCGAGTTAAGGATCTCTACAAGCTAGAGGTAGATGGTTGTGTGGCAATGATGAGAAAAGTAGAAGAAGTGGTGAGCCGGGATGAGGGTAAATTATGGCACAAGATATTGGGCCATCTTCACCATGGTGCTTTGAATATTTTGCAGTAGATTTCTACTGGACTTCCCAAGGGTACTCTTGCATAGTTAGATCAGTGCAAGGGATGTACTATGGGTAAATTTGTGAAGACCACCTTTCATGAGAAGGAGAACCGTGCTTCAGTGATCCTGGAGAGAATTCACACAGACGTGTGTGGACCTTTCACGATTGCTTCAATAGAAAAAAATAGGTATTATGTTATATTTGTTGATGACTATTCTCATAGATGCTGGGATTTCCTCATGCAGAAGAAGAGCGAAACATTCTCAAAGTTATGTGAGTTTAAAACATTGGTGGAGAAGGAGTCGGGGAAGCAAGTGAAATTTCTACGGAGCGATAATGGTGGTGAATACATCTCGAGTGAATTCAAATACTTCTGTAGCAAAGAAGGATTTTGAAGAGAACTCATAGCGCCTCATAACCCACAACAGAATGGGGTCACTAAGAGGAAGAACAGAACGATCGTGGGTGTTGCAAGAGCTATGCTTGAGAGGGATCTAGACTTGCACACAAAGGAGGAACTGCCTATTCCCAAAGATGAGCCTCTAGATGTGGATCATCCACAAGAGGAGATTCATGGAGTGGAGGAATCCACTCATGCAGAACCAGACATCAGATAAGGCAGAAAGTGTACCAAAGAAGCTGAGAGACTGAAGCTTGATGCAACACAGAATGTAGGAGTCCCTATATCACAACGCAGACAAAGACAGTCACCTGTCTGATTTACTGGATACATGGCTCTTATGAGAAAGTGTGTCATGACAGAGCCATCTTCTTTTAAAGAAGCAGTGCAGGACCCCACATGGGTAGATGCCATGGTGAAAGAGTATGACTCCATTGTCAGAAACAATGCTTGGGAGATTGTTCCATGGCTGGTTGGTAAATCATTTGTAGGATCAAGATGTATCTACAAGGTAAAGCAAGCTACTAATGGGAGCGTCGAGAAGTATAAGGAAATATTTGTTTCCTGAGGCTTCTCACAGATTGAAGGGATTGATTATGAAGAAACCTTTGCACCTGTCGCACACTATTCTTCCATAAGGACCATCCTTTCTCTCTCAATGCAGATGGGCTAGCACATTCATCAGATGGATGTGAAGATTGTGTTCCTTAATGGGATCATTGAGGAAGAGGTGTACATTGAGCAGCCTGAATGATTTGAGATCTTCAACAATGAGTCGCATGTGTGCAAGCTCAAAATAGTGTTGTATGGGCTGAAGCAAGCACCTCGTGCTTGGTACACACAGATTGACAACTATTTCACTGGACTTGGATTCACCAAGAGTGAGGTGGATGCAAACCTATACCAAATTGTGGTGGAGGGTAAGATTTTAATCATTGTTCTTTATGTTGATGATTTACTACTAACGGGTGATGAGTAGTTGATACACTTATGCAAGGCAGATTTTTCAAAGGAGTTTGAGATGAAGGATTTGGGCCTCCTTCGTTATTTCCTTGGATTAGAAATATGGCAGCGGGAAGGTGAACTATTTGTGTCTCAAGGAAAGTATGCCTGGGAGATACTAGAGAAGTTTCAAATGCAAGGCTGCAAGCCTATCGACACTCCTCTTCTAGGAAATTGGACGAAAGAGGATGCTACATTGACAGAGGTAGTGAATGCCACTATTTATCGATAGTTGGTGGGTTCTCTCATGTATTTAGTTAATACAAGACCAGGCATATGCTATGCGGTGAACCAACTTTCACAAGCGATGGTTAAGCCTACCAAGCTCTTATGGAAGGCAAGAAAGCATGTCCTAAGGTATCTTAGGGGCACATCTAAGTATGGATTATGGTACAGATAGACAGATGAGGTGAAGTTGCATGGCTTCATGGATGCAGATTGGACAGGCAGCCTAACAGACAGAAAGAGCACATCAGGAGGGGTTTTCAGTATCGAATCTACAGCAGTTTCTTGGTACAGCAGGAAAAAAATATCTGTGGCACTCAGTTCAGCAGAAGCAGAATACATGGCAGCAATTCAAGTTGCATGTGAGGCTATTTGGATGAGGAAGATCCTGGTTGGTTTGTTCGGTTCACATTTAGATCCTACAGTGATACATTGTGATAATCAAAGTTGCATTAAAATCTCGATTAATCCTGTTTTTCATGATAGATTTAAACATATTGATATCTGATATCATCATATCAGAGATTGTGTGCAGCGGAATATCATGTTGCTTTATTACATTCCTACGGAAGATTAGGATGCAGATATTATGACGAAGGCATTCACCAGGAGCAAATTCGAATACCATAGAGGCAAGATCGGGGTGAAGGATAATCCCTATCTTGTTGAGAGGGAGTGTTGAGATTCAACAATATGATGAGCTTAGTGAAAATGAGTCACCTTCACTAAGTGGGCCCACAGGCTATTTTTAGGTGCAAGTCTATTTTTAGACTATATCTATTTTTAGACATGGTGATCATATTTCAGAAGTTGCAGGATGCTATTTGTGGATGGTTGGTCAAGTTGGAAAAATAGATGAAATTATATTTTTATAATATTGGGTGAAGTCTATTTATAGATCGTCGATCTAAAAATAGAAGTGTCGATTATTATTAGCTCTTAATAATAATCCAACAATAAACATCAACTTATTCTCTTGGAGCACTTAATTTCAGTGTACAGATTTTTCAAATCAGTGGGCTGAAGGAATTACACAATTCCTAGGGTTTATTGGTGGTTCCTGCATGGAGGACTATGTTAGCCAGCTATAAAATTTGTTATACCAAATGCTGGCTAAAAAAATTTTGAGCCTTCAAAGAACAAATTTCATTGCTAAAAATTGTTGGCTCTTGAAGACTCCTGAAGGCCTCATGCCTATCCTATGTCCCAAACTTCACTACTATTCCCATTTTACACTTAGAAATCCTGCTGATTTCCAAGCCAGAATATTGTTGCAAGCAAATTTTTCCCCCTTCCCTTCTTCCAAAACTAAACTCAGTTTCTATCCCTCCATCTCCCATGAAAAATCCCTCATTTACATAATTCTTCCTTTTCCCCTTCATCAAAACCCCTTGACAAGGTTGAAAACTCCTTTTTTCGCCTTATCGAAACCCTCAATTTCCCTTGAAAACCATTGGAAAACCACAAAAACCCACATTCTGCACATATATGGGTCTTAGCCCCTTCCCGCATAAATCCCTAGTCGTATGACCCTTCATATGACCCTCGGCCCTACAGTCGGGTGCCAAGCCTTTAAATATTTTTCTGCCCGAAGTATTAAAACCTTTGGTTATTTTGATTTTTAGGTTTTTAATTATTTTATAACTTATCCGCCGGTCCAAATTTTAAATTAACCTCCACCGTCAATATGATCTGCAGATCGACGGTGCGGAGTCCGTCTCCCTATGGTCCCCGTCGTCCATAAGCCGATTGCCCAAAACCGGCGGTATCCATCGCACCGCCTTTGGGCGAAAGTTGTTTTCCCCTGATCGCTAGTGATTCCATACATCGCATGACACACGTCCTGTGTACTTTTTCAAAACCACTTGCCCATCACGCGTTATCGTTCGGACGTGGATGCCCAGCGATATTGCTGTTCACTGTCCGATCTGGGGCGGGCCATCCAACGACTATCGCTCACCAAAGATGCCTGATCGTTAACCGGGCTACGACGCATCATTCAATCAATCTCCACCGTCGATATGATCTGCAGATCGACGGTCCACATTTCATCGCCCTGTTTCGATTGCCCAGTCAATGTTTTCTCATTTTGACTTTTCGCCTCCGCTCCTGACCGTCGATCTCTGTGTGATAGACGGCTCAGATTAAACGTTTCTTCCGCCTTCCTTTTGATTCCTCTGATTTATCTCGATCGTTGGATGATGCCATCCAATGGCCATGCTTCCTCCACGTGTTCTATGTAGCAGTAAACCTATATATGCTAATTTTATAAAAAAAAAATTATTTTGCAGGGTTTAAATGGTTTTCTCGCCATTTTTGAAGAAAATTCGAGGGCAGAGGATGACGATTTTCCTGCCTTCGATTCACCAAAGAAAATCATCACAGGGTTTAAAATCCATGTTTTATCAATGATTCATGAAGCATTGATGCCACATAACCCTGTGCAACCCTGCATATCAGAAAAACCATGAATCGGGTGCAGTCCGAGAGTATCAGTGACGAAGACCGAATTTATCAGGGTAGAGGAATAAAGGAAAGATTTTGCGGGGATCATGGCTAAGAATGTTTATCAAAAGCCTAATCCCTGATTTAAAACACAGGTTAAGGAAGATCTGAAGTGTTTTATCGACAGGAGACCCTCCACCGCCACAAATTGAGGCAAATTGACCCCTCTAGCTACCACGATGCCACCTGTGCCTCAAAGTATTCAATTAGAGGCCGAATTTATTGATCAGGACCGGATATCTGCCTCACAACACAGCCAAAGGGTAAAATCTGTAGGCAAATAAATGACGAACATCTGCAGAGTTACTTCGACATCACACAGAGCCTCAAAAGTCAACAAAAGCTCCCACAGAGCTTAAATATTTATGTAAAATCATTTAATACAGAGGATATGTATGCAAGTTTATTCATTGAGCCCCTCAAAGGCCAAGAAGTCATTAAGTCTGTATTAATTGTAAATTGAGATCTTTTATCAGATCTCATCTCCTCATCCTTCTATATATACTTCTACAGAAGATGAGTGAGCGATTGGTTGCAGAACTTGGAAATATATTTGAGCTTGAAATTCTAATTGTAAATAGTATTCACTGGCCCTTGGAGCTATGCTTGTGATAGATTAGTTAGGCTGGATAGTGAAGATGGTTTTTGAACTGAAATATTGGACCTGAGTACTGTAACTGGTTTGACATCAATAAACAAGCTGTTTCTTGGGATCCTGGTCTATATCACTGGTGAAGTGCTCCTTTCTTTGTTATTGTTTCCCTTCTATGTATGTCATATTGTTCACTTTCTCTAATAAAGAACAACATTTATAGAGTTAGGACCTACTGTATATCAGTAACCTTCTCTAACTGAAAAGCTTTATCTCAATGTTTTCCTCTAATTTGTTTATTTAAGAATGATTTAATACAGTTTAAGCAGTTAGGAATGTTGGAGTTCCCTCGTCCTACTGTTTGCTTTAAACATTGTTCTTGAAAGTTATTTTCCTTATTTTTCTTATTAAAGATGACTATGGAAGATATGGTGTGCCTTGGTCCTAGTTTTTATCCAAAGGCAGATTCTGAAAGTTTCCCTTGGTGTTGACTGAAAGCAGAATAGGTTTAAAAGTGCTTTATCTGATCTTAATTTTACACTTTGTCTTCTCTTATATGTTTTCATACATTCTGAATGTAATTATGTGGATTACTGGATTGTTTGTCAATTAAGCTGCTTTACTACAAACTTGCCCAAGGATTCAATGGTTAGCCCTGCACTTGGTTGGTTTTAAATAGTTACTTAAGAGGCTTTTCCTATTTGGACTGACTATAAATCCTTTGTGAAATTATTATCAGTTTCCACCTCTCCAACACTTCATTGTTCCCATCCCATCATTATAATCTCAATAATATTGTGATGTAGATGACTTTCCCCTTGGATCACTCTTGATGCTGTTGCTCAATTAAAGCCCTATTTATGACTCCATAGCCCAATGGACTAAAAACCAGCGTTATATCTATCTCTTTAGCCAAATTTTTTCTATTCAGTTGCAACTTCTCACCTTTGAAACTGTTTTGCATTTAGAACCTTCCCCTCAAGTAATATTCATGCTCAACCATCCAAAAAACAAACAAAACTTTTGGCCTTCATAACTAGCCTAATATTATTACCCGAAATTTCAAAGACAAATCCATCTTTGTACTTATTGGAGAGATCCCTCTCCGGATTCAGGAGGGCTAGATCCTAGAATCCCAAAGTTGGTTGAAATAATGTTGCTTCTGCAGTTTTAGTCTCACCAATCTGCTAAAATTACATATTCCTAACATTTCTGGCGACTCCGCTGGGGAGAACCTAATTATAATCTCTGGTTCCCCTTAAAAATTTCATACAAAAATTATGAGTCAAAAGCAGCTTTTTCAAGCACTACCAAAGAATGGTAATCATGATATAACTTGTCTGAATCAGTGACAAACTAGGTAAGCCCTAGTATTCCCATAAGTCTTTATCTAACCTTGAAAAATCAGCTGGCTTAGCCATAAGAGTAGACTGTCTTTGTCTCTTAACCGTAGCAAAGTTTTGAAACAGAGTTAGGTTATTCTTAAAAACCATACAACCAAAAAAGAACTCAGGAAACCTAAAAATATTTCAGATTGGTATCCAATAAACATGGTGGTGGACCATAAAACCTTTTACCTATGAAAAGAGCTAAAAACTTCCACTTGGCGACTCCACAATCCTTAACAGACCTTAAGACTCCATTGGGAAGAACTCTTATCATTGTAAAACCTTTCAAAATTAGTTAGAGGACTGTAGGATTGAAATTTCTGTAAATAGATAAGTTAACCTCTCAAATATTGTCATACCTAGTTGAACTTTTCTTGTTTGTTTGGGTCTGAAAAACATAGCATAGTGGCTCCTAGAAAGATTCACAGTAGAGCTTATCCTGACCCTGATCCACCTGAGTTAGTTGATAACCTAGAAAGTATCCTTAGGAAGTATCCTAGGATTAAATTATCAACTATTATCAGATCACCCTTGAGAGCTAATTTAGTCACTGAAAATCTTTCAGCTCTACAACAATCGCAAGTTGATTTAGTAAATCCCTTTAGAACTAGGTCTCTTGGTGATCTAGATTAGTTAGATTCGGAGTTTTTACTTTCATCTCCTGAAACAAGTGAACATCCTGGTAGCAGAGAAACAACACCTCTTGATTTGCATTTCCTTCACGATTTAGGTGTCTCTCATCCAAGACCAGCTCAGCAGTTTTTTCCTGGTCCATCCACTTCTGCCCACCCTACATCCACTGTTCAAACCACTCCACTTCAGCCCACTTTCCCTTTTGTTAATCCACCTCTTGTAAATCCACCCCCACCACATATCATGGCAACATGGTATGCTCTGTTAGTCCTTCCTGTACCACTATTCAATCTTCCACAGGACTATCAGTTCAAAATTCCATTATATGATGCTAGCAATGCTACAACTGCATCACAACATGTGGATAAGATGAATGACTACTTTGACAGAAATGAAATTGATGATGATTCTGTCAATCTTAGGTTATTTGCTCAGAGCTTAGGGGGAGAAGCAATAAAATGGTTCAAAACTTTAGCCCCCCATAGTATTAATGATCTTCAAGCCTTCCATCAAACATTCTTAAACAAATGGGAAGTAAAGAAGAATCCTCTCCAAGTCCTTTCTGATTAAAAGAACCTCCATAGAAACACTGGGGAAAGTGTGCAAGCTTATTGCACTAGATTCAATAGTGTGTACAATGCACTTTCCCCAGAGCTAAAACCTCCACAGGGCTCAGATTTAAACAAGTTTCGTGAAGGGTTTGACCCTGAGATGGCCTATCAGCTGAGAGAAAGAGATTTTTCAACTCTTGAAGATATGCAAAAAGGTGCTCTTTCTGTGGAAGTCAACTTAATGGAGAAGAGAGCGAGAATGAAAACTGAAAAGAGAGTATCTTTTAGAGAGGAATCCACACCTTCTACTTCAAACTCAAAGATGGAGAAAATGATGGAGGAGATGATGAAAGAGATGAGCATAATTAAGAGAGCACAAGCAAGCCAAAACCAAACTACTCCTCAAAACAAAAACCAGAACCAAAACCAGAATTTTAGAAGGAATCAACCTCCAAACTGACCCAGGGAAGATGAGCAGCAGATCACTCCTCCCTTTCATCAAAACTATGTAAGTGAGGTTGAAGAAAAAGATGAGATAATAGAGGAGGATGATATCAACATGCTGGGGATAGATAATGATGACTTTGAGATCCATTATGATAGAAAACAAGGTCTATACAGACCTTATGATGACAGAAGAGATGATGATGAAAATTATTATCAAGACATGGAAAATGTCATCATAGAACCTCAAAAAGAATATGACCTTAGGAGAAAAACCAGTCAACAGACCCCCAACAACAAAACCTCTGAAAAATATTCACAAAACAGCACTGAAACCAAACCTAAAGTTTTCAAACAAAAGGATAAAATAGTGGTTGTAAATTCTAGTAATGATAAAGAGAAAAACACTCAAAACAAAGAAAAACAGAGTGCAGACATTAGTAGTACTAACACTTCAGCTAGTACTCCTGTGAAAACAATTTTTTCAAGTATAAATAAAAAGAATCAACAAGTTGATATTGCTGATAGAATGACAGCTAATAAGGCTGAAACCAGCACTTTAAAGAGTCAAATTCCTTTCAGCCTGGAGAAGGAAATTTCAAAAATCAAAATCTTTGTTCCCCTCACTGAGTTAGCTGCCCAACATGTATATAGAACCCAAATTTTGAAAGCTTTGAAAATATAAGAAAATGAGGACACAGTCAATCTTAATGATCACCAACCAGAGTTGATTTTTGGTCCTAATATTGAAGGTAGATATAAAGAGGGACCTGTTCCTCCCTTTTATGTGAGTTTAACGTTCATGACAAAATTTTGCACAACGCTATGCATGATTCCAGGGATTCTCATAATTTAATGCCAAAAGCTGTAATGGAGAGCCTGGGTTTAGAAATCACCAGACCTTACAAAGACCTTTACTCCTTTGATTCTAGCAGAGTAAAATGTTTAGGATTAATTAAAGACCTCTGTGTTAACTTAGCCCAAATTCCAGCCAAATGTTTAGTCATGGATATTGTTGTGGCTGATGTGCCCCCAAAGTATGGAATGTTACTATCAAGATATTGGGGGGCTAAGTTACAGGGGACTATGCAGACGAACATGACCTATGCGACTATCCCTGTTTTTAATCAAACTAGAAGACTTTACAGGGAGTCCCATATGAAATTCACAGTTACAAGTCAAGACAAACCACAAAACTCTCCCCTGTATTCTGTAAATACAGGCCTTGATTCTTTTATTATGTTTAATGATGAAACACTTGGTGAACAAGTCACTTTATCAAGATTAATGGCCAACAGGGAGGAAGAGGAACACAATGTAGGTGTCTCTAAACATTCTGCTGAACCTGTAAAATCTAGCAAACTAAACAAAGGTCTTGAGCTACAGGGCAGATGTCCTTTGCTCTTAAACATTCACAATCAAGAAAACAACCCTCAAACAAACACAAATCTTGGGGAATCAAAACAAATACAACTAAGTTCTGAGATCCCACAACAATCAGAAAGCACAGTAGTTGAAGAGGACATTCACCAAATGGATGAAACTAAGAAATTTCCTCTATGGAGTATGTATTTTGATGGATCCTGCATGAAGAACAATGATGGTGTAGGTGTTTGGATTACTAACATTGAAAACAACCACATAGAAAGCGTTTCCTGAAAATTAAAATTTCAGTGTTCCAATAACATAGCATAATATGAATCCCTTCTCTTAGGCTTACACCTATTGAAAAATTTAGGATCCAGAAGAATCAATGTGTATGGGGATTCAGAGTTAGTCATTAGGCAAGTTAATGGGGAATATAACGCAAATCATCCTAGACTTAGGGCCTACCGAAACGATGTCATGGAACTTTTGAAAACATTCGAGGAGTCCAAACTATTTTTTGTCCCAAAAAAAAGAAATATTGCGGCCCACAATTTAGCCTTTGCAGCTAGAACGTGCTTAACGCCATATAACACCAAAGACTACACAACTCAGATAAAATTTAGACCAGCTGTTCCTGATAATGAGAAATATTGGCAGGTATTTGACAATGACAAACAAATAGAAGACTTCATGCAATTCAGAAATGAATTCGAACTAAACAGTTCAGATTCAGACTCTGAAACAGATTGAAGGGAAGAAAATTTTCTTGATGAAGAAGAGCCGTCTTTTAAACTTGCTAATATAAACTTGTTATCTAGCCAGCTTATAAACAAAACAGAATTGAATGCAGAGTTAGAAACAGAGGAGTTAGAAACTCTGCACTCTAAAGATGAAAGTTTGCCTAAGGGTCTGGCCCCTTTAGAAGAGTTGTTTGATTTTAACGATGTGGCGAATAAAGCAAAACTGGAACCTGTAGAGACTGAAGTGGAGGAGTACAATATAGGCAGTAAACTTAAACCTATGATGATTAAAATGTCTAAAACTTTACCAGCTCACATTAAACTCAAATACATTGAGTTGTTCAAAGAGTTTTCTGATGTTTTGCTTGGAGTTACAAAGATCTTAAATCCTACGACACTGAAATAATACAGCACAAAATTCCCCTCAAAGAAAACCAAAAACCATTCAAACATAAACTGCGTAGAATAAACCATGTCTAGTTACCATTGGTTCAGAAGGAGATCATGAAAATGTATGATGCTGGTATTATTGTCCCTGTTAGATATTTTGAATGGATATCTAATCTGGTGTCTGTTAGGAAGAAAACTGGAGAAATCAGGCTTTGTATAGACTTTAGAGACTTAAACAAAGCTTCATTAAAAGACAACTACCCTTTGCCCAAGATGGATCATACTTTGCAAAGGGTGGTAGGGTCTAAAAATATTTCTTTGTTGGATGGCTATTCAGGGTACAATCAGATCTTAGTTCACCCTGCCGATCAATTAAAGACAAACTTTACTACACAATGGGGCACTTTCATGTATGTGAAAATGCCCTTTGGTCTAATGAATGCTAGAGCAACTTTTCAAAGAGCCATGGACATAGCATTCTCGGAGGAACTGGGCTTCTTCATCATTATCTATCTAGATGATGTCACTGTGTTTTCAAAAATAGATGAAGAGCACTTAGAACATTTGAGAAAGGTTTTTGAGAAATGTAGAAAGTTTGGAATATCTTTAAACCCTAAGAAAACACTATTTGGTCTCCAAGAAGGTAAACTTCTTGGGCACATTATTTCTGGAGAGGGTATAAAGATAGATCCAAAGAGGATTGAGGCCATATTCCAAATCTCTCATCCTCGAAACATCAAAGAGTTGCAATCTTTCATTGGAAATATTAACTTTTTGAGAAGGTTCATCCCCAACTTGGCTGAGCTCCTTAGGAATATCACAAACATGTCAAAGAAGGAGCAAGGGGTAAAATGGACCTTGGAAGCAAATAAGTCCTTTGAACTGGTGAAACAAGCATTAACCAAAACACCGGTTCTTATAAGCCCTGACTTTTCAAAATATTTTTATATTTTTTCATTTGCATCAGAACATACCATAGCTGATGTCCTTTTACAGAAAAATCCACAAGGACAAGAGCAGCCTATTGCATTCTTTAGCAAGGCATTGAGGGATGCCCCTTTGAAGTATAACATTATGGAAAAGCAAGATTTAGCTTTGGTTAAAGCTTTGAAAGACTTCAGAGTGTACATCCTTCACTCACACATCATTGCCTTTGTCCCAAAATCAGTTGTTAAAGACATTCTAACACAGGACCCAGATGGTAAGAGAGGTAAGTGGATTGCTATTATCCTTGAATATGATTTAGAGATAAAACCCACTAAACTCATCAAAGGCCAAGGTCTAGCTAGATTAATGGCTGAATCAAATTTTGAAGTTCTTGATATTAATATGATTGATGCTTTGGATGACCAAGAAGAATTCTCAACTCCTATAGTTAAAGATCATTTTATGAATTCTCCTTGGTATGCTGATATTATTTATGTTTTGCTTAAATTGAATACACCTCCTGGTTTGACAAAAACAAAGGCAAGATTCCTCAAATTGAAAGTTGTAAACTATTGCATTATTGATAGATGTCTTTACTGGAAAAATGCAAGTGGTGTATTGCTTAAATGTTTGCCTGAGTTTGATGCAGAGAAGGTTAAGTACGAGTTCCATGAAGGAGAGTGTGGAGGTCATTTATACTAGAGGACAACAGCCAAAAAATTTTTGAGGGCTGGTTTCTATTGGCCTACTCTTTTTCCTGATATCCACAAGATGATCATAGCCTGTCATAAATGCCAACTTTTTGAAGGCAAAAGAAAACTGCTACCCCTACCTTTGCATCCTATCACTGTTGAAGCCCCTTTTCAACAATGGGGACTTGAATTCATAGGAGAAATCCATCCACCATCTTCTGCCCAACATAGATGGATTCTCACTGCCACAGACTATTTCACTAAATGGATAGAAGCCATACCTTGTAGACAGGCCAATGATTCAGTTATCATAAAATTCATGGAGACTAACATTCTCTCCAGGTTTGGCTGTCCTACCAAGATTATCACTTATAATGCAGCAGCATTTGGATCAAAGAAAATGGTTGAGTTCTGTCATAGATATCACATAACATTGGGGAATTCCATGGCCTATTACCCTCAAGGTAATGGACTTGTAGAATCCTCAAACAAAAGCTTAGTGAACATAATCAAGAAACTGTTGGAGGACAATAAGAAGTCTTGGCACACAAAGCTGGTTCATGCACTTTGGGCTGACAGATTGACTTTGACGAAATCCATTGGTATGTCACCTTTCCATCTTGTGTACGGTACTGATGCAATTTTTCCAAATAGCTTTGGTGTACCAGTGATGAAGTTGATTCAAGAGTTACAAACTGAAGAAAATGACATGATCAGAAGAGTGAACCAGACCATTCATCTTCAGCAAACCAGAGAGGAAGTGTATAGCAAAGCATTGCAGAAGCAGGACAACATTAAAAAGATTTTTGACAGAAGAACAAAGGCCAAAAATTTCAAGATTGGGGAAAAAGTTCTAAAGTGGGATTCAAGAAGGGAAAGCATGGAAAATTTGACCACTTATGGCTTGGCCCTTACTCTATTCACTCAGCTGCTGGTAACAATGCATTTTTCTTGCGGGAGTTGAATGGAGCAGAACTGTTTGGGGGTCCTGTCAATGGCAGGATGCTTAAGCATTACTTATCTTGATCCATGTTATGTTCCAAAAGAATTTTTATCTTTTTTCCACTATAAATATCTCATCCACCATTTCATTCAAAGTTGTAAAAATAAAAAATACAAAAACAATGAAAAGAAAGAAAAGAGGGCAGATTGTGAAAACAAGAAAGGTATAGCCCCATTCCAAAAAAGAGAAACAAATTCTGAAAGTGTGCAAGCTTAAATTCCACTCCTACAAAACACACTTCTAGTTAGTCAAACAACCTAATATTGACTAATTAGTTTTAAATTTTCTACTGATAGGATAGTGAAATCGATTTGCCAAACTGTCTAATCTTGGCTTATCAGTAGATAGTTTAGGATAGAAATTAAAGGTTCAAACATGATCAAAATTTGAACCTAAGTTTCCAAGCAAGAAATGACTCAAATCTGTTTTATTTTCTGAGTGAAAAAATATGTAAATCTGGTTCTAATTAGCTCAAAATCTGAACCAGAGAACAAAGAAAGAACAACTCAAACAAAATTCAAAACAGAGCTGTAAAAAGAGAAGGCAGTACTTTGAACTTTCAGATCTTAAGCCTTCCGTTTTGATTTAATTTTTTGCAAAATAAATGTCTATGTGCAGCTTTTTTTTATGCCATCCATAGATCACAGCAAGTCAAACAACTTAATCTTGACTTGACTGTTTTTAAATTTATGTTTTAGAATTTAGAGAATTAAAATATGTTGGACAATTTAATCCCAACAGATAGTAGAATAGGTAGAGAAGCATCTGAACTCAACTGTTTAATCTGAGTTCAGGGAGAAATAAGGAGTAGAATTAGATTAGTTTTATGCTTTCAAAAGAATTAAATTTTGTAAAAGATTTTTCCAATCCAAGTGCACTCTACTGAAGAAAAAATGTTAGATCAGTAGGATTGGGTAGGTAGAAAGTTTGTATTGATGAAGATCCATTATTTTTATGGTTGCTAATATGTTTTCAGAGAAAGTCATCTCAGCAAAGGAAAAGTAGCACAATGGATCAGGCACAGGTCAGCCTCCCAGAGAATGCAGGTCTGAAGTTCTTGATGCCTTCAAGAATGCACCATCCCCAAGTGGAGCCACTGTTAGCCAACTTTAAAATTTTTTATACCAAATGCTAGCTAAAAAAATTTTGAGCCTTCAAAGAAAAAATTTCATTGCTAAATATTGTTGGCTCTTGAAGACTCCTTAAGGCCTCATGCCTATCCTATGTCCCAAACTTCAATACTATTCCCATTTTACATTTAGAAATCCTGTTGATTTCCAACCCAGAATACTGTTGCAAGCACATTTTTCCCCTTCCCTTCTTCCAAAACTAACCTCAGTTTCTATCCCTCCATCTCCCATGAAAAATCCCTCATTTACATAATTCTTCCTTTTCCCCTTCATCAAAACCCCTTGACAAGGTTGAAAACTCCTTTTTTCGCCTTATCGAAACCCTCAATTTCCCTTGAAAACCATTGGAAAACCACAAAAACCCACATTATGTACATATATGGGTCTTAGCCCCTTCCCGCATAAATCCCTGGTCGTATGACCCTTCATATGACCCTCGGCCCCGCAGTCGGGCGCCAAGCCTTTAAATATTTCTCCACCCGAAGTATTAAAACCTTTGGTTATTTTGAATTTTAGGCTTTTAATTATTTTATAACTTATCCGCCGGTCCGAATTTCAAATTAACCTCCACCGTCAATCTGATCTGCAGATCGACGGTGTGGATTCCGCCTCCCTATGGTCCCCACCATCCATAAGCCGATTGCCCAAAACCGGCAGTATCCATCGCACCGCCTTTGGGCAAAAGCTGTTTTCCCTTGACGCCAGCGATTCCATACATCACATGACATGCGTCCCGTGTAATTTTTCAAAACCACTTGCCCATCGCGCGTTATCGTTCGGACGTGGACGCCCAGCGATATTGCTGTCCACTGTCCGATCTGGGGCGGGCCATCCAATGGCTATCGCTCACTGAAGATGCCTGATCGTTAACCAGGATACGACGTGCCATTCAATCAATCTCCACCGTCGATCTGATCTATAGATCGACGATCCACATTTCATCGCCCTGTTTCGATCGCCTAGTCAACATTTTCCCATTTTGACTTTTCGCCTCCGCTCCCGACCGTCAATCTTTGCGTGATCGACGGCTCAGATTTAAACGTTTCTTCCACCTTCCTTTTGATTCCTCTGATTAATATCGACCATTCGATGATGCCATCCAACGGCCATGCTTCCTCCATGTGTTCTCTGCAGCAGTAAACCTATATATGGAGGATTTTATAAATAATTTTTTATTTTGCAGGGTTTAAATGGTTTTCTCGCCATTTTTGAAGAAAATTCGAGGGCAGAGGATGACGATTTTCCTGCATTCGATTCACCAAAGAAAATCATCACAGGGTTTAAAATCCACTTTTTATCAATGATTCATGAAGCATTGATGCCACATAACCCTGCGCAGCCCTGCATATTAGAAAAAACATGAATCGGGCGCTGTCAGAGAGTATCAGTGACGAAGACCGAATTTATCAGGGCAGAGGATTAAAGGACAGATTTTGCGGGGATCACGGCTAAGAATTTTTATCAAAAGCCTAATCCCCGATTTAAAACACAGGTTAAGGAAGATCTGAAGTGTTTTATCAACAGGAGACCCTCCACCACCACAAATTGAGGCAAATTGACCCCTCTAGCTACCACGATGCCACCTGTGCCTCAAAGTATTCAATCAGAGGTTGAATTTATTGATTAGGACCAGATATCTGCCTCACAACACAGCCAAAGGGTAACATCTACAGGTAAATTAATGACGAACATCTGCAGAGTTACTTCGACATCACACAGAGCCTCAAAAGTCAACAAAATCTCCCACAGAGCTTAAATCTTTATGTAAAATCATTTAATACAGAGGGTATGTATGCAAGTTTCTTCATTGAGCCCCTCAAAGGCCAAGAAGTCATTAAGTCTGTATTAATTGTAAATTGAGATGTTTTATCAGATCTCACCTCCTCATCCTTCTATATATACTTCCACAGAGGATGAGTGAGGGGTTGGTTGCAGAACTTGGAAATATATTTGAGCTTGAACTTCTGATTGTAAATAGTATTCACTGGCCCTTGGAGCTCTTCTTGTGATAGATTAGTTATGCTGGATAGTGAAGATGATTGCTAAACTGAAATATTGGACCTGAGTATTGTAATTGGTTTGACATCAATAAACAAGCTGTTTCTTGGGATCCTAGTCTATATCATTGGTGAAGTGCTCCTTTCTTTATTATTGTTTCCCTTCTATGTATTTCATATTGTTCACTTTCTTTGATAAAAAACAACATTTATAGAGTTAGGACCTACTATATATCAGTAACCTTCTCTAACTGAAAAGATTTATCTCAATGTTTTCCTCTAATTTGTTTATTTAAGAATGATTTAATACAGTTTAAGCAGTTAGGAATGTTGGAGTTCCCTCATCCTACTGTTTGCTTTAAATATTGTTCTTGAAAGTTATTTTCCTTATTTTTCTTATTAAATATTACTATGGAAGATATGGTGTGCCCTGGTCCTAGTTTTTCTCCAAAGGCAGATTCTGAAAGTTTCCCTTGGTGTTGATTGAAAGCAGAATAGGTTTAAAAGTACTTTATCTGATATTAAGTTTACACTCTGTCTTCTCTTATATGTTTTCATACTTTCTGAAGGTAATTATGTGGATTACTAGATTGTTTGTAAATTAAGCTGCTTTAATACAAACTTGCCCAAGAAGTCAATGGTTAGCCCTGCACTTGGTTGGTTTTAAACAGTTACTTAAGAGGCTTTTCTTGTTTAGATTGACTATAAATCCTTTGTGAAATTATTATCAGTTTCCACCTCTCCAACACTTCATTGTTCCCATCCCATCATTATAATCTCAATAATCTTGTGATGTAGATGACTTTCCCCTTGGATCACTCTTGATGTTGTTGCTCAATTAAAGCCCTGTTTATGACTCCATAGCCCAATGGATTAAAAACCAGCGTTATATATATCTCTTTAGCCAAAGTTGTTCTATTCAGTTGCAACATCTCACCTTTGAAACTGTTTTTCATTTAGAACTTTCCCCTCAAGTAATATTCATGCTCAACCATCCAAAAAATAAACAAAACCTTTGGCCTTCATAACTAGCCTAATATTATTACCCGAAATTTCAAAGACAAATCCATCTTTGTACTTATTGGAGAGATCCCTCTCCAGATTCAGGAGGGCTAGATCCTAGAATCCCAAAGTTGGTTGAAATAATGTTGCTTCTGCAGTTTTAGTCTCACCAATCTGCTAAAATTACAGATTCCTAACAGACTCAGTTATAACTGAAGTGGCAAAGTTATGACAGAGTTGGAAGAGTAGTTCATGGAGTTTTTATTCAGTTTAACTCAGTTAATGGAGTTAAACTCAGATGAGCTAGTTGTATCTAGTCTAAATGAATGATACACTAGTGAGAGTGGAGTGAATTAAATAGTTACTTAATTCACAAATAATAACTCATTAATCAACTAAACAATACAACAGTTAACTACAGTGCATGTCAGTTCCAGTGGAGACCCAGTCGAGAGATAGGTGAAAGGGCAAGATGGACTATCTGTTGTGACTATAGCGATGCATTGATTGCACCACACACACATTGGAGTTGCCAATGAGGATTTAGCAGTGCAAGCAAGGGTAATTTGAATTCATTCATAGCTATTCTTCAACAAGGCTTACGCAGTGGAGGCAAGCTATCAGGTGGCAATAAATCTGTGCATGGATTCGCATATTTCTTCTGATTAGTGTGTGATGATTGATTGCACTGAGAGCTTGATGTACTTATCTTTGTATGAGATTGTTATATGATATCCATGATACATAATATATGATAGTTTTGGTTTTAATCTTTAGGATTTCCCGTTAAACAACTGTGTTATTTGCGATTGTTTTTATTGCTTCATGTGTTTTCAATTGATTTTAATTTCTGCAAAAGATTAACAGTGGAAGGATTCGGTACTTAGAAAGAAGATAAAATATTGTTAGATCAAGAGAATCTGGATATATACATGCATCTTGTATATAAATTCTACAAGCCATTGTAGGCATGATTGGATTATTATTTTGTTTATCGTCTCTTAACACTTGAGGCTCTCTTCAGCTAAGATGGCAGTGTTATTTAGCACAAGGGTGTTCCTGAGCGGGAATCCCACCATCATCCTCGGGGGGACTTTGAGTGCCTTCTCAGGAGAAGTATTTTCACTATATTTCCACATTCTGGCATTAGGCCAAGCTCCATATTTCTTCTACAACATATTTTCTATTGAGAGATGTGTTGAGTTGCAGGGTGTAGCATTGGATGATTGTATTGTTCTCATAGCTTGTTTTTTAGTGGAGGAAGGTTTCCTTCAATTGGGAGGCCAGTAAAGAATCCCATTGGGATTTATTGACATATTTGGCACCAATCCAAGGTGATATTATCCCCTACAATGCAGTTTCAATCTGGATTTGCGTTATTTTAGGTAGGAGTTGCAGGGGTGGTCACAGTGACTGATTTGGGAGGTGATTCCTTCAGTGAAGGGGACATCCTTTCATTCGAAGGATCTATTGGAGAATAGCTACAAGATTATACATAATCTTCAGCCATATCTTCTCATTCCTTTTGTTGCAGCAAACTTTCAGCCCTAGGGCTGCAGCTCACATTTGTATATTTTGTGTATTTTCTGGAAACCCTCTTGGGTTGTCTTGGAAAGGTGATATAGTGCCTAGATATTTTGTTTAACATCTATTGAGGCATATATCATTGTATTTACATTATTTTATGATATCCATTTGTATTTATGCTAAATATGACTGCGTTGTAGCATCTCTCTGGCATTTTTCATTGTAGCATCATCTCATATTTGGGAGTGATTGTTTATGGGAGGCTTGTCTCCTCATATCATATGATTTTTGCCTCACTATTTTGTATTTATTTGATGTTATTATACATGATTTAATGGCTTCATATTTGTATCCATTGTTGATGTGATGATTTACACTGCTATTTCAAGTATTTTTTTCAAATATTGTTGCTTCCCCATTTGGGAATATTACAGTGGTATTAGAGCATAATCTTGGCTCAGCCTGTGGATCTCAACCAATATGCTATCAGGAGAATAAGAATAAGAAGAAAGAGATCAGAATGATCGAAGGAATGAGTTTATCTCTTCTCATTTCAGATCTATGAGGTACCTCACCAAGGAGGTCAAGAAAATAAGAATGGAGAACAGAAATGAAACCACAATAGGGTTTCAAGATGAGGAAGGTCCATGTACTTCCTATCAGCAGAAGAAAGAACCGGTATTGCATAGACCTCCAAAGAAATATCCTATGCCCTTTTCTTTTGAAGAAGAAGATAAAAGGCATGGGGATGGAGGAAACTTAGATCATGATATCATAAGTGAGTATCTTGTAGAATACAAATCTCAAGCAAGATCTTTTAAGGAGAATCTAACTCTCCCACAGTTTATTCAGATAAAAGAAGAAAGGAGACCTTGTAGCTATAGAAGGAGGAAGCACAATAGACTTCTATTGTCTACATTTGATGGATCATTCACATGTACAACAAGGGATTGGGGAATGAAGTTAGATGCTTTCTTCCTACTACATCCAGTAGTAGAAAGAGAAGCTGTTGAGATTGTAGCGCTGCACCTTGAGGGTGAAGCAAACATTTGGTGGTTTAGCCATTTGATTCATGTAAGAGTGATTGCATATGAATATTTTACTTAAAGGTTGATCAAGAAGTTTGATATGAAGAAACTAGAGAATCCAAGGTAAGATTTCCATATTCCACCACCACTTGCTGCAGGAGTACTTGCATCAGGAGGAGGAACACTTGCACCATTGCAAAGTTGTCTTGACCTCTTAACACTTGGATTCCCATGCATTATTTAGGAGATGCATGAGGAGGAGGAGACTTATACCAGAACTTGTGCAACCATAGAGGATAATCCATCATTAGCAGTAGTTTTAGAAGTCATCACACCGGTGGGAGGAACCCTTGTAGCATTACAAGATGTTCCCAAGAAAAGATAAGGTATGCAAATGTTTCCACTTTCTATTATTTCAGCACATCTTATGGGATGTTGTGGGGACATGCCATTGCATGACCTAGGATCAAAACACACTGGTGATTTGGAGCAGCAGACTATCACTGTGTAGAGGACCCTTGACAGGATCAAGGAGGAGATATAAATTCATCCTAGTATGTCATTGATGAGCTGCACACAACTCTTAGGGTTGGAGTGCATATTTTTGGAGGATAGGATGAGTATTATCTTAAAAAATCCAATGCAGAACTATATGTTCAACATTGTGCATGAGAATGAGACAGAAGATGCACCATCATGGAGATCGACAATGCTCTCATTAAGCAGCAATGATGATTTGTGGGCCCAACCATTTTTGGTTCATCCCAATGACCATTCTACATATGTAGCAGGGCATAGGTAGATGGTTGATGAGAGATATCTTATCTCCCATTATTTTGATGGATATTTCTTAATGACCACCTCACAACTCAATGAGAATTTTTTTCCTTTAGTATAATTGGATCCATATGGATTCAACTTGGTCATTTATGAGTGGTATTCATATGGAGGTCTCCAGGAGATTGCATTTCAACATCCCATGAAATGCAAATATAGTAATCAGATTTGGGAAGATCGTATTATCCTTTGGAGGAATACCCATTGGGAGCATGATAGTAGACACTCACCTTTGGTTGGATGGGTGATGTTGATGGGCAAGAGGCTAGAGAGCCACTTTCAGATCTATGACACAGGGCATCAGGAGGCAAGGATGTGCTGGCTACTCTTGAAAGAGTTTGGTCAGCATATGGCATATCCTATTTCAAAGGGCATGTGGTTGGATGGGACTTGACATGACACTTGCATTATATGGCAGCAAGGAGATTGGTTTCAATGGTGTGATGTGACACTTTTCATGTCAATCATCATGTTTTCACTCCATGGCCTATATGATGGAGATGTAAGGAGGCAGAAAAATCTATTTTTTCTATGGTTACTCTTGGGAGAGTATGGGCTGATTTTCTCCCATACTTTGCACTATGATTTAGAAGTGGTGGATATAGACATATACTAACATGATATAATATTATTGACTTGGAAATCCAAGAACAAGAAGAAGGATTGGCATGCAACACATGGGGATTTTCTCTCTAAACACACTGAATTCATGAGGACATACCATACTATCATAGAGAGATTCACTTCGAAAGGCATCAAAGAGGAGATGCACCATCACATGAGGAGATTCATGGATTATTTGGAGGGGGGATATCACTCTTTGATAGATTTAACACAACCACTTCCTTCCTCATTGGGGATGAGTAGGGGTTCATCTATGAGCCACTTCACTAACTTGTTCAAGGTACATGGTAAGGAATGTGTTTATGTGCATCATGATTCACTTATTATGTGCTTGTATTTCTTTGCCATCCATGTACATGTTATTTCTCCAAGATGGGGTATTCTTTCATATAGATCTCATGATCCATTTGGGGACATCAGCAGTGATGGTTATGGCCACTCCCTAGGAGATGTTGGGGAGATTATATCTTTTTCATCATGTGCTCAATGTGCACCTCACATCATACACCTTCTCCAAGCATGTGAGAGGATTGGGGTAGCAAGCAAGTGGTTGGGAAACCGCTCATCATATCATATTCTGAGGTAGTTTGGAGTAAAACTGCACTGGTTTCACTTGAGGGATCATTATCCTTCTCCAGTCTTATATATTTCAGCCATTATAACTCTAATTACGATCCCATATGTTGATGATGTCCTTATCATTGTTGTGGGCATGGCTGGAGAGATGACACATGGACTGGATGTTCTAATTAGAGATGATATTCTCCACATTACTTATGTTTCATATTTCAAGGAAAGCATTGGACCATCCATGATTTCTACATTGGATCTCTTGTTTCCTTATGGGGTCATCCATTTGGGTAACTTGAGTAATTAGAAGGTGTCTCTCATGAGCAGATGGGAGGAGTTTTACTATGAATTACAATTCTGGAGGGTGATTCATTTTGTATGGATGATAGGTTGGAGATTGGAGCTCCATATAGGAATGAAGGTTCCCCACAATTTTTAGTTTTGTCCTTGTAGTTTCTTGGGGACAAGCAACAATTGGGAAGGGAGGCTTTTAATATTCCTAAATTAGCACATAACTAATTGGAATAATATTTTTTTATTTTTCTTCCTAGTTTGAAGAATAAGAGGGTTTGGAGACCCATAAATATCCTTAGTAGGAATAAAAACACTCCTAATGTGAATAGAGGTCATATAATACTGGATTGAAGACCCTTATGTGTGAAAATTGGATGGAGCGGGTAGAATGGGTCAACTTTGAACAAATAAAACAGTACTTGTATGGAAGGAGTGGCATTCATTGAGGGACAACACAGTTCTAGAGGGAGACTCCATGCATGGAAGTAGTCTCTTTAATGAGTGGGGCCAAGGTGAGGAAGCTCAACAAGAATATAAGGAAGGGGATGGCAGCCATTGTAGGCATGATTGGATTTTTTTTTTTTTTTATTGTCTGTTAAGACTTGAGGCTCTCTTCAACTGTTTAGCTAAGATTGTAGTGTTGTTTAGCACAAGGGTGTTCCCGAGCAGGATTCCCACCTTCATCCTTGGGGATACTTCAAGTGCCTACTCAGGAGAATTATTTGCACTACATTTCCACATTCCAGCATTAATCCAAGCTCCATATTTCCTCTACAGTGTAGTTTCTGTTGAGAGATGTGTTGAGTTGGAGGGTGCAGCAGTGGAGGATTGTATTAAGTGTTCTCATAGCTTTTTTTTCAGTGGAGGAAGGTTTATTTCCATTTGGAGGCTAGTAAAGAAGCCCCTTGGGCTTTATTGACATATTTGGCACCAAAAAAAGGTGATAGTATCCCCTACAACATAGTTTCAGTCTAGATCTATGTTATTTTAGGGAGGAGTTGCAGGGGTGGTCATAGTGACTGATTTGGAAGGTGATTCCTTTAGTGAAGGGGACATCCTTTCATCTGGAGGATCTATTGGAGAAGAGCTAAAGGATTCTACATAATATTAAACCATTTCTTCTCATTTATTTTGTTGCAGCAAACTTTCAGCCCTAGGGTTGCAACTCACATTTGTATATTTTGTGTATTTTCCCGAAACCCTCTTGGTTTGTCTTGGAAAGGTGATATAGTGCTTAGATCTATTGTTTAACTTGTATTGAGGCATATATAATTGTATTTACATTATTTTATGATCTCCAGTTGCAGTTATGCTCAGTATGACTGTGTTGTAGCAGCTCTCCGACATTTTTATTGTAGCAGGATATCATATTTGGGAGTGATTGTTTATGGGAGACTTATTTCCTCATATCATATGATTCTTGCCTCACTATTTTGTATTGATTTGTTGTTCTTATACATAATGTAATGGCTCCATATTAGTCTCCATTGTTGATGTTATGATTTACAATTATATTTCAAGTATTTTGTTCAAATATTGTTGCTTCCCCATTTGGGAATATTACATTGGTATCAGAGCATAATCTTGGCTCAGCCTATGGATCTCGGCCAATATGCTATCCGAAGAATAAGAAGAAGGAGAAAGAGATCAGAATGATGGAAGGAATGAGTTTTATCTCATCTCTTTTTAGATATACGAGGGACCTCACCAAGGAGGTCAAGCAAAGAAGAATGGAGAAAAACAATGAAACCACAATAGGGTTTCAAGATGAGGAAGGTCCATGTACTTCCTGTCAGCGAAAAAAATAATCAATATTGCATAAAGCTACAAAGAAATATACTATGCCCTTTTCTATTGAAAAAGAAGATAAAATACATGGGGATGGAGGAAACTTATATCATGAGATCCTAAGTGAGTATCTTGTAGAATACAAATCTCAAACAAGAGATTTCAAGGTGAATATAACTCTCCCACAATTTATTCAGATCAAAGAAGAAAGGAGACCTTACAACTATAGAAGGAGGAAGCACAATAGATTTATATTGCCTACATTTGATGGGTCATCCACATGCACAACAAGGGCTTGGGAATGAATTTATATGATTTCTTCCTACCACATCTAGTAGTAGAGAAGTTGTTAAGATTGCAACGCTGCACCTTGAGGGTGAAGCAAACATTTGGCATTTCAGCCATTTGAGTCATGCAAGAGTGACTACATATGCATATTTTACTCAAAGGTTGATCAAGAATCTTGATATGAAGAAACGAGAGAAGCCAAGGGAAGATGTCCATATTATTATTCTGGATGAAGAGAAACTTCCACCACCACTTTCTGCAGGAGTACTTGCATCAGGAGGAGGAGCACTTGCATCATTGCAAAGTGGTCTTGATCTCTTGACACTTGGAGTCCCATGCATTATTCAGGAGATGCATGAGGAGGAGGAGACTTATACTGGTGCTGGTGTAGCCATAGAGGAGCAGCCATCATCACAAGTAGTTGGGGAATTCATCACACCAGTGGGAGGAACCCTTGTATAATTACAAGATGTTCCCAAGAAAATCCAAGGTATGCAAATGTTTCCACTTTATATTATTTCAACACATCTTATGGGAGGTTGTGGGGACATGCCATTGCATGACCTAGGATCAAAACACATTAATGATTTGGAGTAGCAGAATATCACTACGTAGAGGACCCTTGACAAGATCAAGGATGAGATATACATTTATCCTAATATGTCATTGATGAGCTGCACACAACTCTTGGGGTTGGAGTGTATATTTTTGGAGGATAGGATGAGTATTATCCTAAACAATCCAATGCAGAAATATATGTTCAGCATTGTGCATGAGAATGAAACAAAATATGCACCATAATTGATATCAGCAGTGCTATCATTGAGAAGCAGTGATGAGTTTGGGGCCCAACCATTATTGAAGCATCCCAATGACCATTCTACATATGTAGCAGGGGATAGGCAGATGGTTGATGAGAGATATATTATCTCCCATTGTTATGATGGATCCTCTTAATGAGCACTTCAAAACTCAATGAGAAGATGTTTCCTTTAGTATACTTGGATCCTTGTGGATTCAACATGGTCATAGATGAGTGGTCTTCATATGGAGGTCTCTAGGAGATTTCATTTCAACATCCCATGAAATGAAAAGATAGCAATCAGATTTGGGAGGATGGTATCCTCCTTTGGAGGAATACCCATTGGGAGAATTATAGTAGACACTCACCATTGGCTAGATGGGTGATGTCGATGAGAAAGAGATTGGAGATCTCACTTGCAGATATATGACACAGGGCAGTAGGAGGCAAGGTTGCACTGGCACTTTTGAAAGAGTTTGGTCATCATATGACATATCCTACTTCAAAGGGTATGTGGTTGGTTGGGACTTGGCATGAAAGAAAGGAGTTTGGTTTCAATGGGGTGATGTGAAACTCTTCATGTCAATCATCATGTTTTCACTCCATGGCCTATATGATGGAGATGTAAGGAGGCAACAATATCTATTATTGCTCTGGTTACTCTTGGCAGAGTATGGGTTTATTTTCTCCCATACTTTTCCATATGATTTAGAAGTGGTGGATGGATACATCTACTACTAGGATATGATATTCTTGACTTGGACCTCCAAGCACAAGAAGAAGGATTAGCATGCATCACATGGGGATTTTCTCTCTAGTCACATTGATTTCATGAGGACATACCATACTATCATAGAGAGATTCACTTCGAAAGGCATCAAAGAGGAGATGCACCATCACATGAGGAGATGCATGGATTATTTGGATGAGGGAAATCACTCTTTGATAGAGTTAACACATCCACTTCCTTCCTAATTGGGGATGATTAGGGGTTCATGTATGAGCCACTTCACCAACTTGTTCAAGGCACATGGTAAGGATTGTGTTTATATGCATCATGACTCACTTACTATGTGCTTGTATTTCATTTCCATCCATGTACAGGTTATTGCTCCAAGATGGGGTATTATTTCTTGTAGACCTCATGATCCATTTGGGGACATCAGCAGTTATGGTGATTTCCACTCCCTAGGAGATGTTGGGGAGATGATATCTTTCTTAGAATGTGTTCAATGGGCACCTCACATCATAAACCTTCTCCAAGCATGTGAGAGGATTGGGGCAGCAAGCAAGTGGTTGGGAAACCACTCATCATATCCTATTCTAAGAAAATTTGGAGTAAAACTACATTGGTTGCCCTTGAGGGATCATTATCCTTCTCTAGTATTATATATGGAAGCCAGTATAACTCTAATTATGATCCCATATGTTGATGATGTCCTTATCATTATTGTGGGCATGGTTGGAGAGATGACACATGGATTAGATGTTCTTATTAGAGATTATATTCTCCACATTACTTATGTTTCATATTTCAGGGAGAGAATTGGACCATCCATGATTGCTACATTGGATCTCTTGTTTCCTTATGGGGTGAGCCATTTGGGTAACTTGAGTACTTGGAAGGTGCCTCTCATGAGAATATGGGAGGATTTTTTCTATGAATTACCATTCTAGAGGGTGATTCATTTTGTATGGATGATAGCTTGGAGATTGGAGATACATATGGGAATGAGGGTTCCCCACAATTTTCAATTATGTCCTTGCAGTTGCTTGGGGACAAGCAGAAATTGAGAGGGGAGGATTGTAATATTCCTAAATTAGCACACAACTAATTGGAATAATTATTTTTTATTTTTCTTCCTAGTTTGAATAATAAGAGGGTATGGAGACCCATAAATCTCCTTAGTAGGAATAAAAACACTCCTAATGTGAATGGAGGTCATCTAATAGCTGGATTGAGTACCCTTATGTGTGATAAGGGGATGGAGCATGTAGAATGGGTCAACTTTGACCAAATCAAATAGTGATGGTATGGAAGGAGTGGCATTCATTGAGGGACAACGCACTTTTGGATAGTGACTGATTTGGGTAGTGATTCCTTCAATGAAGGGGACATCCTTTTATCCGAAGGATCTATTGGAGAAGATCTACATGATTCTACATTAGCTTCAGCCATATCTTCTAATTTCTTTTGTTGCAGCAAACTTTCAGCCCTAGGGCTACAGCTCACATTTGTATATTTTGTGTATTTTCCGTAAACCCTCTTGAGTTGTTTTGGAAATATGATATAGTGCCTTGATATGTTGTTTAACATTTATTGAGGCATATATCATTGTATTTACATTATTGTATGATCTCCAGCTATATTTATGCTCAGTACGACTGCGCTGTAGCAGCTCTCCGACATTTTGTATTGTAGCAGCATCTCATATTTGGGAGTGATTGTTTATGGGATTCTTGTTTCCTCATATCATATGATTTGTGCTTCACCATTTTGTATTGATTTTATGTTATTATACATTATGTAATGCCTCCATATTGGTCTCCATTGTTGATGTGATGATTTACACTGTGTTAGTCATCAGTAATTTCTACTAACCGTAGAGGACTAAATATTGGTTCTAGATTTCTAAAAACAAAATTACCTGAATATGGTTTGTTTTAGAAATCTCACTACCTTCATTATCCTTATAGAAATTTTTTCACTATTCTACCATTTTCCCATTTCATGGTCACCTTGTCACTCCTATAGACTCCTTGTGGGCTTATGCCTCCCATCTCCATCCTTTTTTCCTACCTATGACCTCATCAATATGTTTTTCCCTTGCCCATAACACCACTTTACCACTAGGGTTACCTATAGCCTATTCCTTCCCATGTTCACCAGGTTCCTCAAGAATTTATGGTCTCAAAAATATCTTTGTAGGTTATTTAGTTAAGTCAAGTATATTGGATTTGGATCTTCAATACACCACTTTGTCAATACTCTGTTTTTTCACTTGAAGACTCCAAACCAATTTTCATTCAAAGAACAAGTCAAATAATCCTCCCACTAGATCAATTAGGGTTTTTACATGGTTTAAGGTCATCATTAGGTGTTTAAGGCACTACCTTTCCTTTGCTAGCAAGTTTCCAAAGAATTTTTTCTTATCAAATCATAAACTGCAAGTAAGGAAAGGGAAACAAGTTGGTCTTGAAAGGAGAACTAGGATTTTGAGTTGAATGACCCACTTAAATGTCAAAAACACTGACTACTTGCAACAAATGACTTGCAGGAGACACACAAAGCCAAAACAGGAAGAAAAGTCTTTTAGAGATTATTGATAAAAAAGGGAAAAATGTGAGGTGAAATAGAAAGAAATTAATGAACTTAAAAGGGCTATAGAGAACTTAGAAGACAACACTAATAATTGTTTTCAAGCACTCCATACACCTAGGGTTTTGGGAAGATGGTCAAATAATGTGAAAATCATGTTTTAAACTCCATGATGACAACAAAGAAATATTCTGAAGATGTCACTATTTGTAAAGATTCCAAACTTGTCCAAAGACGTTTGTCATGCCAAAAATGATCAAAATTTAGTTTAAGCTCCATGGTGCAGGTAAGAGGATTATTAAGGTGCCAGTGTGTGGAAGCATCCTAAAAATTTTCCAAGCTCAACCTGTCATTCCTCAAGATTAGCGAGAAAGGGAAAATCAATGTTTTCAAGTCACCTACAATCGAAAGAGTCAAAAAAGGTAAGAACACGATCATAACTTTTTAATGCAAGCAAGAAAGGGCTTTGAGGGTACTGCCATAGGAAATCTTCCCGGAGGTGTTTTAATGAGCTTATCGTGAAAAAATGAGCAAAGGAGAAGTCAAATTCATCCTTTTAGCAAACCTGCATCCAAACAGTGTAAATTTTTTAGTGAGAAAAGGTAAGAAAGATAAGTTAAATACTGTGATGAGAAACACAGAGAGCTTTGAAGATGCCATTGTATGCAACCGTCCAAAAATACATCAAATGACCATGTCAACTCTCAAGGAGAAAAAAGAAGGCCACTTCAATATTTTTATGTCACCTGCAAAGTAAAAGTGTTGAAAGACATAAAAAGAGCCAAAATGAGTCAACTATATGATTAGGCAAACTTGCAAGAAAAATTCCAGAAGAGTTAAGTGAGGAAAGAAAGTGACTTTGAAAAACATTAGAAGGTGGGTTTCGTAATTAAATGAAAGTTTCAAAGGCAATAAAAACTAATCTCAACACTTCAACAACTGATTATTCACTTGCAAAGTCATCAGAGAATTCAAGAGAGGAAACTGTGAGTTTTAGGGTCAAAATTGGCTAAGTGTTAAGGCACTGCGTGTTCAGGTTGGTGTTGCGCGCCTAGAGTCGGGCACTGCGCCCCTAGCATTTTCTCCCTTGTATTTTCTCAAAGAATTGTGCACCTGTATGTAGGCATTGTGCGCCTGGTAAAATGCTGCACGTTTGACCGTTTTCGCCCGACAGGCCCGGTAAAGGACCTTAGCGATGCGCGCTTGCGATAAGGCACTGCACCTTTGCCCAAACCGACCCACCGTTTTCCTGGGGGCTGCGTGCTTGGCCATGAGGGCCTCCTGCACCCTGCAAGCACTCAAATCAACTCAAAATATCTTCAAAATGCCTCCAAGGTTTCTTCAAGTGCTGGTGGGGGTAAGTACAAGTCACCAGCCCCTTTTCAACTATTTGGTCATCATTTAACTAAAAGAAGGAAACCCTAATTTTCAGGCTTAAACATCATTGTTTAAAACATTTCTCCATCTGCATGCCAAGAAGACTAGTGATAGTCAGAAGGGTACATTGTTGAAGACTATTCACTCACCTAAGGTTGTGCCTACATTCACTCTATTTCACTCATAAGATCAGTCCCCTACATTACAAAAAGATTGAAAAATTCATTACCTTCCTTCATATCCATTTGCCATCAGTGCAAGGTGTTTCAACACAAAGTTTGAACAATCAGCAAAGGGTGGTCATTGAGTTTTTCCTCTCACTCACATTCATATACATTTACCCTCTCTCTCTCATCTCATTCACTTGAAGAACTACCTCTTTCATCACCATCCCTTAAACTCATTTCCATTTACAGTCTTAGGGTTTCAAAGGCAGAGAGGTCAAAATTTCAAAAAGAGAGCACATTGGTAGTGAAGGAGAAGGCCAAATGCCAAGGAGGCATCAACATAAAGGTGGAAAAATTAATAGGTTTGAACCCCTCAACACCTTAGAGCTGATGGCATCTCCCAGGACTATTTCATGTTTCCAGCATGTGGGATGTTATGATTTTTGTGAGAAGGTAAAATAGGTGAAAAACCACTCTAAGCTAACTAGGCTCTTCATACTTAACTTGCATGATAAACAAGTAAACCTTGCAGGAGTAAACTTTGAGCTATCTTCTAATGCTACTGCCAATGCCACCGGGATACCTAGTGTAGGGGAGAAATGGTTCAAGCAGGCCAATCTTGACATGAGCTACTATGAACCCTTCCTAAAGCCTAGATACAAAGACATATGCAAATACATCTTTCCTTTCTCACATTTGCTAGAGAGATATGCACCTTTGATGGGAATTATCATGAAATATTTTACATGTGAGGGAAGGTTCTCTAGGCTTTACTCCTATCACATTAGGCTACTCATGCACTTTACTAGGGTTAGGATGATGTACCTACCCTATTACCTCTACAGAAGGATTGAAAAAATGTCCTATATTGTGCAAAAGAGATACTATCCCAAGCAGATGCAGAGCCTCTTTCACCACTCTCTTATTAAAATGGTTGTGATGCATCAATTGCAGCAGAAGGGCATTCCATGGGAGGTTTTCATTGCCCATGAAGTTTTTACCAATCTACAAGACCATCCTCAGCAAAATATTCTTTCATCATCTCATCCTCCTGTCCATACTCCTCCATCATCTCCTGCTAAACATGTTTCACCATCTACACATATTCCTTCGCCTAAGGGCAACCCTCCTTCATCACCCTATCACAATGAATCAGACAATGAATGAAGTGACAATGAGAAATAAAATGTAAATGAGAGAGAGGGTAATGATGAATCAAGCAATAATGAAGAATAAAATGGTGAAGAATAGGGTAGTGAGGCACATAGCAATTAAAAAAATGACAGTGGCTCAAAGAGCTTTGATGAAACTGATAATGACAGCACACAATTAGTATATCAGATGAGGGAAAAGGTGCAGAAAGCAACAAGGAAATGAGGTATAATGGAAATAGGTCAGAAAGCCAAGACGTCATTGAAGAAAATGCAAATGAGGTTGATGCAAATGAGGGAGGTGACAATGAGAAATCAAGTATTGCAGAAGATGGCATTGGGTCTAAAAGAAGTGAAGCTGATACTAGTGAAGAAGATGTCAGTGAGGGAGGAAGAAATGATGAAAATGATAGCCATGAGAGCTGTACAAAAAGAAATAAGAATGGTGGCAGTAATGATGCAAGTGGTAGTGAGGAAAAGAGCCATGAAGAAAGTAGTGGTGAAAAGGGTAATGATAATGATGATGATGAGAATGCTATCAGTGATAAAACAGAGAGCAAAAAAGATGACAGTGAGTCAAAAAGCCATGATAACTATGATGAGGCACAAATAAATAAATCAGACAATCATAATGAGGCAGAAAGCAATAGTGCTGATAGGAGCCATGAAGATAATGAGGATACCAATGTTGATTGCAGTAATGATGGAAGCAATGGTGAAGGCATTGAAATGATCAAAGTTGAACCTTTTTTCTTTGACTTACCAAAGAGGAAATACGAATGTGTTTTCCACCTCTAAAAGGCAAGGGGCCATGCCTTCTACATCAAATAAGCAACTTGACAAAGGCAAAGAAAAATTTATGGAAGAAGAAGAAGACTAGCATGGGACTGAAAAAGAATTTGAACTCATTCATGTTGACAGTGATGATGAAAATGAGGAAAGGATCTCAAGAATTTTTCTCAAGAGAAGAGATGCCCAAATCAAATATTTTCAAGCCAATAGAGGAAGGGCTAGAAATGTCATCCACTATTATGATATTGAAAACAAGGAGATGGAGGCACAAAAGGCCATTTATGAGATCAGATCTATCAGAGCTCAGAAAGAGGCTGCAAAATTCAAGGCTAAGCTAGATGAGGCCTTGGATAGATATGGAGACACTAATGAAGAGGAAGAACAACTTCCTAGGAGGAGGCCAAGAACAATTGGCTTAAAAAAAGCCTTAGCCAAGGAGAGAGAGCAAGAGGTAGCCTTGGCAGAGCAACTCACTCCAAGTGAGCTACTTGCCATGGAGATTGACTATGATCGGGAAATTTGGATTGAGAGGGCTAATATGCACTTAGAGGGACTATTGGAGAAGACAAAGAGGGATATTTACCTCCAAAAGAAGATGGGAAGGCACTATGCCTTGAGAAACAAAATTGCAAGGGACGAGCTTAAAAGAGCCCTTGCTAAAATTAAAGCCCTAAAGGAGGAAAAAGGCAAAGAAAACCTTGAAATCCTTGTTTATTCTTCCCTATAGGTATCCCAAACACCATGAGCAAGACATTTTCAAATTTTAACAAGTTTTTGTAAATTTTGGTTTTTGACTGATTTAAAGTGCCAAGGGCGCAGAGCCCATGGTGTTGCGCTCTTTTTTGGGGCACCTTATTAGGAATGGCTCACATTTTTGGAAACAAAATTTTAGATCATTTGGAGCATATTTGGTCCTCCAAAAATTCCAAAAACACCCAAAAAACCACCTTTTTGCCCTATTTTCAAGGTTGACACTGCGCCCTGAGCAGTCTTGGGAGATTAATATTTTGGGAAGGAAAATGGACACCAAATTAAAAATGAAAGGAAGTTTTCGAAAGTAGACTTGACAAAATTTCCAATGAGATATCATGACACCGGGAAGGCCTCAAAGCACAGCTGCAAGGTGACCTATTTTTCTAGTGCAGGTGTTGCTCCCTTGGACCTCAATGCTGCACCCTTGCCTGCAAAGTCAACAAAACACACTTGAAGATATTTTGGAGTTATTGAGGAGCCTCAAAGTCATTTTTTGCCAAATTTAAGTGTTAGAAGTTATTTTTCATTTATTACATTAGATATTTTGTGCCTTGGGCCTTGCATGGTCTTGATGGAAAAAATGGCATTTGTGATGTATTTGTGACATTTTGGAAACCCTAGTTAGGTTTTTGGTCCTCCTTTCTAGTTAAATACAACATTGAGGCCTCATTGTACATCTTGGATGATTATTGAGAATAAATATCATAGATTTGAAGATTTCAGAAATTGGCTTTGGTTTTTGTGGATGGCTTGATGTGCATAACAATGGAGCAAGCTCACTTGCAGGATTCATGAACATGGTTAATGGTGATGTGTTTCCTATTTAGTTCTTGTTTTCTTATGTTATCATTTTTTTTCATCTTTCTCATGCAGTAGGATAGAAAGTTTAGGCGAAGAAATGTTGTTTAGAGGCACCTTAGCTTTATTTTCTCTCTACTGTTTGTATGTTTCCTCTGCTAGGTCAGATTAGAGAATCCTTGAGTGCTCTCTAGTCCCACTTATGCTTTTTTATCTTAAATATGATTTGATGAAGCCAATTTCAAAGTAGTTCATGGTTAGCCCTACTCTTTGATGTAACTTAAACATTGTTTTTAAGGTCTTTGCTTTGAAGTATTGCTGATTAGGTTTAGCTAAAGAGGTTTATGATTTTCCATGCCCTTTTTCTCATCTTAAAATGGTTTCTTTGGAGGTCTTTGTATTTTTATTAATGAAGTTAGGAGTTCCATATTCTTGATCTCTACTATGTGTTTATCTTAAATTTTTACTTAGCTTGAAGGTGAAATATCTATAGGACTTGCAAGTTTCTTGCTTTCTATGATTCACTAGATTGTTGTCTTCGTGCTTACTTGCTAGGGTTTGTTCAAAGAAGTTATTGGTATGCCCTGTCTTTGGTTATTTTCTTATGCTTAGTAATCTTAAAGGCCATTCTTGTTAAAGTATTTGACAAAGGATTCTTAACTTCCCTTTGCACCTACTATGTTCACAATTTAATGTTCACTTCATTCACATAAGCTTTTAGATCCATTTGGATTTTTTATACTTTCCCTCCAAGACTCCCTTGAACTATTGTTGTATCTCCTAAGACCTTTTGCAGACTCCATATCCCAATGGTTTAAACCTCTCTCACTCTATCTATTCTTCTTGAAAACCTACCCAAAAAACAAACAAACAAATCCTAATCCTTATAACTAGCCTAAAATCAAAACCTAAAAGCTATCGAGTTACATCATTTACACAAGTATAGAGAGAATCCTCTCTGAGTCTAGGAAGGCTAGGTCCTAGGACTCCAAAGACTGGTTTGATGTTACCCTTGTACATTTGGTCTTGCCAATCTAACAAATTACGAGGACCTAACATAATGGCGATCATGGTGGGACTTTGAGTCAGTAACATCCTAAGTATACCTTAAAAATTCTTAAATCCTTGTCAGACTTAGAAAATCAAGTGTTAGCCAAGAGTAGTATCTAATTGATTCACCATACTATAAATATGATGATTCAACTAGAGAAAACCCATTGAAAGTCTTAGTGTTACATAAGAAACTCATAAAACCCAAAACATCTCTAAATTGGTTTTTAAATTGTTGATGGTGGACAACAGGCCAACCCTCAAAGTAGTAAAACTCATAAACTTGGCGACTCCATTGGCCTCCAGTAAGCCTACTAACTCCACTAGTTCTCATAGACTCCCCTGGGAATGCACTAATCAGTCATAACCGTCTAAAACCTAGTTACTCTTTGTGTGAACTTAGTACTTCTTGCAGATAGGTCTGTTTTCAAGACAGTCCTAAAAAATTTCAGCCTCTCTGCATTATTGAGTTTTAAATCTGGCTTCGCAAAGGATAAGCACCAGATTTCACCCTGACCCTAACCCTCCTACATAGTTGATGACCCAGAAAATATCTTGTGGAAAACTTCTAGGACTGAAGATTCAACTACTATTATGACCATTCACAAAGCAAGTTTTGTCCCTGAAAACCTCACAGCCTTGCAAGATCCCCAATTTGACTTATACCATAGAAAAAACCTTTCTAGAACTAAGTATTAGAGTGGGATAGATCAGATAGACCTTGAGCCCATAGATTTGCAGCACCATCCTAATAGAGAAGCCTCTCCTTCCACTCGTCCTAATTTTCAGCGTCTCCAAAACTTTGGCTCTTTTCATTCCAAATCTGCTCAATCTCATTTTGCTGGTCTGAGTACATCTTCCACTCCCATTCACACATCCACTGTGCAAACCACTCCATTTCATCCTCCACCTCCTCTCATAAACCCCCCTCTAACAATCCCTCCTTGGGTTCTTTTACCTCCAATCATAGAAGCATGGTTTGCCCCATTGGTACTACCCCAACCTCTACTACCTATGCCTCAAGAATACTAATCCAAAATCCCTTACTTTACTGGAGCTGACTCTACCACTTCCCAACAACATGTAGATAGGATGAATGATGCCTTTGACTACCAAGATATAGAATAGGAGACCATTAAAATGAGAATGTTTGCCCAAATCTTAGGAGGAGAAGCAAAGAAATGGTTCAAAAACTTAACTCCTAACATCATACATGACCTCTATTCTCTTTATCAAACATTCATAAACAAGTGGGAGATTAAGAGAAACCCTCTCCAAATCCTCTTAGAGTACAATAACATTAAGAGAAATTTTGGGGAAAGTGTCCAAGACTACTGCACTAGGTTCAATAGTGTATACAATGCACTCCCACCTCACATGAAACCCCCACAAGGCCTAGCCTTAGTAAACTTTCCAGAGGGCTTTGATCCAAACATGACCTACCAATTGAGAGAAAGAGATCCCCTAACCTTAGAATACATGAAAAGCAGAGCTGTGAGTTTAGAAGCCAATCTAATTGAGAAGAGGGCTAAGATGAGATCAGAAAAGAAAGTTACATACAACTATGAAACCATTGCCTCTACATCTGATACTAAGATTGACAATCTAGTTAGGGTAATGGAAAGGATGATGGAGAAAATCAGTTTGAATGAAAGAGCACCCCCTAGGGAAAACCAAACAAATCTCCAAAACAGAAATAGAAACCAAAAATTCATAAGAGACCCTCCTCAAAATATACAAAGAGATAATGACCAGCAAATTAGACCTCCTTTCCAGGAAAACTATGTAGAAGAAGACAAATGAGAGACTGAAGAGCAGGAAGAAAACCATGTAAATCTGATAGGCTCTGATAATGAGGGTGATGTTTTTCTCACAGAAGAAGAACAAGGGATATTTTCCTCAAACAAAATTGATAAAACATATGAGGATTTTGAAGAGTACAAATTAGGATTTGAAAATGCCATAATGGAGGTTCATAGGAAGTATGACCTTAGGAGTAAGAAAACCCAAGATGCCTCCAAGAAAAAAGAACTAGAAAATGCTGTTAGAAAGACCCGTGAAGACATCCTTAAGAAGACAACAGAAAACACCAACGTGATGGCTAAGACCCCTAATCAAAACAAAGACAAAACCGGCCAACATAATGGTGACCCAAGCTACCCTAGTACATCAACTAGTGGCCCTGGAAAAAATGCTCCAAATGAGAGTCCTAATAAAAATCAGCAAACCAAAGTTGTTGAAAATACTATGTGTAATAAAACTGATGTAAATATACCAAGAACACTAGCACCTTTAATTTTTGAGGGTGAGATTGCCTAGATCAAAATAAGAATACCTCTTACTGAACTGGTAACCCAAGATGTATATAGGTCCCAAGTTTTGCAAGATTTGAACATAGGAAATGACACCGACACTTTGAATTTAACTTATGACAAGCCAGAGTTGTTTTTTGGACCCAAGGTAGAGGGAAAATATCAAGAAGGAGTTGTCCCTCCCTTCTATGTCAGCTTAAAAATTCATGACAAAATCTTGCACAATGTTATGCTAGAATCTGGCACCTCACACAATATCATGCCCAAGGTGGTGATGGAGAGATTAGGCCTCGAAATAATAAAATATTACAAAGACTTGTACTCTTTCGATTCAAGAAAAGTGAAATGTTTGGGTCTAATTAAGGATCTATGTGTCAATCTGGCACAAATACCTACAAAGAGTGTAGTTATGGACATTGTAGTGGCTGACAGTCCCCCGAAGTATGGCATGCTTTTATCTGAATCATGTGGATCCAAACTCCAAGGAAACCTCCAAATGGACATGTCCTATGCTACCATCCCGGTCTTTAACCAAACAAGGAGATTGTACCAGAAATCTCACATGAAATACATGGTTAGCAGCCAAGATAGGCCAAAAAACTCCCCTCTCTATTCTATCCATTCAAATCTTGACTCATTTATCTTGTATAATGAAGACGACATTAATGAACAAGTAAATGAAAATGAGAAAGAGCTAGGCCTACCAGAACAGTCAAACCAAACACCCAATGAAGAACTTGACAGCCAAAACTCTAGCAGCCCTAAACAACAACATAATGGCGAATCTAAACTTGAAACACTTTGGAACATGAGCTTTGATGGCTCTTGTGGCAAATCTGGTTCAGGAGCAAGTGTTTGGATACATAACACCAATGAATGCCACTCCTAAAAACTAGATTTTCAATGCACAAACAATATTACAGAGTATGAGGCTCTTCTCCTAAGATTGCATTTGCTGAAAGACATAGGAGCCAAGAAAATTTTTGTCCAAGGAGATTCCGAGCTAATCATTAGAAAAATCAAGGGAGAATATTCAGCCAAGAATCCTAGGCTAAGAGAATATAGGACTACTGCCTTAGACCTCCTGAACATTTTTGAGAAGTATGAACTTACCTCCATCCCTAGAGCTCAAAACAACCATGCCAATGAACTTGCCTTTGCTTCTAGCACTTGCCAAATATCCCATGCCAATGAACAATTCACGGTAAAAGTAAAAAATATATCTATAGTACCTAACAACATAGATTATTGGCAAGTGTTTGAAGGTGATAAAAAAATTGATAATTTCCTGCAATCTAAGAGTGAATTTGCAATAAAAAACCAAGCTTAGATCATGCACAAGACTACCCAAATGAAGAAAAAAAACAAAAAATAGAGTCATTTCCTACTTCTGATATAAATCTACTTTCATGAGGAAGAATTTTATAGGGACCCAGATAAAAAATACCTTGAGGTGTTGCAATGCAAAGATAACTCATTACCAAGAGATCTTGCCCCCTTAGAAGAGCTGTTTGACTTCAATGATGTTGCTAGGAAGCCAAAAATGGAATCTATCGAGACTGATGTAGAAGAATGCAACATAGGCAGCATAGAAGAACCCAAAATGATCAAGCTGTCCAAAACTCTGCCACCTCACATAAAACAGAAATACATAAAGCTGTTCAAACAGTTTAAAGATGTTTTTGCATGGGGTTATGAGGATTTGAAGTCCTGTGACACAAACATTATTCAACATAAGATTCCTCTCAAGGAAAACCAGAAACCATTCAAGCAAAAATTGAGAAGAATAAACCTCGTCGTAGTGCCTCTAGTTGAGAAGGAAATAAAGAATATGTATGATGCGGGAATCATAGTCCCACTTAGGTACTTAGAATGGTTTTCTAACCTTGTGTTAGTAAGAAATAAAACAGGGGAGATCAGGTTGTGCATATACTTTATAAACTTGAACAAAGCCTCCCTGAAGGAGAACTACCCTTTACCTAAGATGGATCATATACTGCAAAGGGTGGTAGGTTCTAAAAGGATATCGTTGCTTGATGGATTTTCAGGGTACAATTAGGTACTAGTACTTCCAATTGATCAGCACAAAACCACTTTCACAACACCTTGGGCACATTCATGTATGTCAAAATGCCATTTGGGTTAATGAATGCAGGGGCCACTTTCCAAAGATCCATGTACATATATTTTTCTGAATACATAGGTTAATTCATAGTGATATACCTTGATGACATCACTATCTATTCTAAAACTGATGAAGAACACCTAGTTCACTTGAGAAAGGTTTTTGAGAAATGTAGGAAGTATGGCCTATCTTTGAATCCTAAGAAAACATTGTTTGGTCTTAAAGAAGTAAAACTGTTAGGCCACATCATTTCTAAAGAAGGGATAAAGATAGACCCCAAAAGGATTGAAGGTATATTACAGATAAGCCACCCTAGGAACATTAAAGAGCTGCAATCTTTCATTGGAAAGATCAACTTCCTAAGAAGGTTCATACCAAACCTTTCTGAACTCCTGAGAAACATCACAAACATGTTGAAAAAATAAGTAGGAGTCAAGTAGACCATAGAAGCCAAACAATCCTTTGAACTGGTAAAACAAGCACTTACCCAAACACCAGTTCTAATCAACCCCGACTTTACCAAGGATTTCTTCATTTTCTCCTTTGCATTAGAATGCACTATTGCTGCAGTATTGCTTCAAAAGAACATGATGGGACAAGAACAACCTATAGCTTTCTTCAAAAATGAATTGAGGGATGCACCTCTAAAAGATAACATCGTGGAGAAACAAGCCTTTGCCTTGATCAAAGCATTGAAAGACTTCAGATTTTACATTTTACACTCCCATGTTATTGATTTATTTCCACATACAGTGGTTAAAGAAATTCTAAATTAGGACCCTGATGGTAAAAGGGGTAAGTGGATTGATATTATCTTAGAATATGATTTAGAAATCAGACCCACTAAACTAATTAAAGTACAAGGTCTTGCCAAACTCATTGTTGAAGTAAATTTCAAGCATTAGACATAAACATGTTAAATTCTTTGGATGAACAAGAGGAACTGGAAACTCCACCCATTGAAGAAGCATTCCTGAACTCACTATGGTATGATAATATATTGTATGTACTTGTTAATCTAAATTCTCCTCTTGCTTTGTCCAAAACAAAAGCTAGATTCTTGAAACAAAAGGCTTTAAATTTTTGCATTCTAGATAGAACTTTGTATTGGAAAAATTTTGTTGGTATCTTGCTTAAATGTTTGCTTGAAGACGATGTAGATAGAATCATGCATGAGTTTCATGAAGGAGAGTGTGGAGGTCATCTCTACTGGAAAACCACAGTCAACAAAATCCTTAGAGTTGGTTACTATTGGCCCACTCTTTTCCCTGACATACACAAGCTAGTTGCAAATTGCCATAAATGCCAAACTTTGATGGCAAGAAAAAACTACTACCTTTTCTCTTGCATCCTATCAGTGTTGAAACTCCTTTTCAACAATGGGGTTTAGATTTCATTGGCGAAATCCACCCTGCCTCATCTACCCAACACAAGTGGATCCTCACTGCTACTGATTATTTTACCATGTGGATAGAAGCCATCTCTTCAGGGAATTTCGCTGACTTAGTCATCATCAAATTCCTTGAAACCAACATCTTGTCCAAATTTGGTTGTCCTAAAAATATCATCACCGATAATGTTGCTGAATTTAAGTCCAAGTGAATGGTGGAATTTTGCTACAAGTACCACATCACACTAGGGCACTCTACTGCTTATTACCCTCAAGATAATGGACTGGCCGAGTCCTCTAACAAAATTTTGGTGAACACCATCAAGAAGTTGCTGGAAGAGAACAAAAAGTCATGGAATAGCAAATTAGTGCATGCACTATGGGCTAATAGACTAAAAACTAATAAATCTATCAATATGTCTCCCTATCAGCTAGTGTATGGCATGGACGTAGTTTTCCCAACATCCTTGGGAGTTCCGATTATGAAGCTTCTTCAAGAGGTACAATCAGAAGAGAATGATATGAAAAGGAGGCTGAACCAAACCATTCATTTGCAGTAGTTAAGGGAAGAACTTTACAAAAGAACACAAGTAGTGCAAGAGAACATCAAGAAGATCTTTGACAAAAGGACCAAAGCCAATGATTTCCAGATTGGAGACAAGGTGCTGAAATGGGATTCAAGGAGAGAGGAAAAAGGAAAGCATGGAAAATTTGAAAATCTATGGAAGGGTCCTTACATCATTCATTCAGTTAGAGATAATAATGCATTCTTCTTACAAGATCTAGATGGCATAGATTTATTTGGAGGTCTTGTCAATGCCATGATTCTCAAGCACTATTTTTGTCAAAATTCCTAGTTTGAAGCTTTCATTCATTGTACATAACATTGATTGATGAAAAATCAGAAAAATGAAATATAAAATCAGAGAAAAGAAGAAAAAGAGGGCAGGAAAAAGAAGAGGTACAACCCCATACCAAAAAGGAGTATTTCTGAAAGTGTACAAGCCTAAATGCCACTACCTTTGAGAAAAGAGAGTCTTGTTCAGTCATCTAGCCTAATCATGACTGAACATGTTTTAAATTTCTGCTGATAGGTTAGTGAATGGAGATTTTCCAAACCATGTAAAATTGGCTTTTTAGTAGATTAGATTAGGAAAAGATATTTGGTTTCAATTCTCAAATCTGAACCAAAGGAGAACGAGAGGGATTCATAACCAATTCTGAATCATAGCCCTCATGTTTTCTAGTTTTTTATAGTACAAAAATAATGTTTGTGTGCAGCTTGTCCAAATGACCTAGCCCATGGAAAATTAGATTGCTTAATCCTAGTTTGGTCATATTTTAAATTTCATGTCAGTAGGTTAGAGAATAAAGTCTGTCAAATAGCTTAATCTTGACAGATGAGTAGACTAGGTAGAGAACAAGAGAGTTCATCAACCTAATCTGAACTCTTGGAAGTGATAACAGTACAAGTAGATAGTTTTTCTTTATGCTTTCAAAAGAAAATAATTTCAAGGGTTTTCCAGTCCAAGTGCACCCAAAAGAAGAAAACATGTTAGAAAAATAATATGGGTAGGTAGAACTGAGATTGAAGCAATCATGTTTTCATATTTTATAAGAACATAGCTTCAAGAGAACATCAGCAAATTAAGGAAGAGGGATCTTCCAAGTACAAGTAAGGTATTGGTCTTCAAAACTCAGAGCTCTGAACTCTGAGGTCCTAGACACCTTCTGAAAAGGAGCTTCCCTCCCCAAGTGGACCCACTATTAGTCATTAGTATTTTCTACTATCTGTAGACAACTAAATATTGGTTCTAGATTTCTAAAAACAAAATTCCCTGAATATTGTGAGTTTTAGAAATCTCACTGCCTCCATTATCCTTATAGAAAAATTTTCACTATTCTACATTTTTTCCATTTCATGGTCACCTTGTCACTCCTACAGACTCTTTGTGGACTTCTGCCTCCCATCTCCATCCTTTTTTCCTACCTATGACCTCATCACTCTATTTTTCCCTTGCCCATAACACAACTTTACCACTAGGGTTACCTATAGCCTATTCCTTCCCATGTTCACTAGGTTCCTCAAGCATTCATGGTCTCAAAACTGTATCTGTAGGCTCTTTAGATAAATCAAGTACATTGGATTTGGATCTTCAATACACCACTTTTTCAATACTTTGTTTTTACACTTGAAGACTCCAAATGAATTTTCAGTCAAATACCAAGTCAAAGAATCCTCCCACTAGGTCAATTAGGGCTTTTACATGGTTGAAGGTCATCATTAGGTGTTTAAGGCACTACTTTTCCTTTTCTAGCAAGTTTCCATAGAAGTTTGTCTTATCAAATCATAACCTGCAAGTAAGGAAAGGGAAACAAGTTGGTCCTGAAAGGAGAACTGGGATTTTGAGCTGAATGACCCACTTAAATGTAAAAAACACTGACCACTTGCAGAAAATGACTTGAAGGAGACACACAAAGCCAAAATAGGAAGAAAATTATTTCAGAGATTATTGATAAAAAAGGGAAAAAGGTGAGGTGAACTAGACAGAAATGAATGAAATTAAAAGTGCTATAGAGAACTTAGAAGACAACACTGATAATTTTTTTCAAGCACTCCAGACACATAGGGTTTTGGGAAGATGGTCAAAGAAGGTGAAAAACATGTTTTGAACTCCATGATGACAACAAATAATGATTCTGAAGATTTCACTATTTGTAAAGATTCCAAATTTGTTCAAAGAAGTTTGTCAAGCCAAAAATGATCAAAAGATAGTTTAAGCTCCATGATGTAGGTAAAAGGATTGTGAAGGTGTCAGTGTGTGGAAGCATCCTAAAAAGTTTCCAAGCTCAACCTGTCATGCCTCGATATCAGTGATAAAGGGAAAATCAAAATTTTCAAGTCACCTACAATCGGAAGAGTTGAAAAAGGTAAAAACATGATTATAACTTCATAATGCAAGCGAGAGAGGACTTTGAGGGTACTGCCATATCCTCCCGGAGGTGTTTTAATGAGCTTATCATGAAAAAATGAGCAAAGGGGAAGTCAAATTCATCCTTTTAGAAAACCTGCATACAAACAGTGTAAATTTGTTAGTGAGAAAAGGTAAGAAAGACAAGTTAAATATTGTGATGAAAAACACAAAGAGCTTTGAAGATGCCATTGTATGCAGCCCTCCAAAAAGACATCAAATGAACATGTCAGCTCTCAAGGAGAAAAAAGAAAGCCACTTCAATATTTTTATGTCACCTGCAAAGTAAAAGTGTTGAAAGACATAAAAATATCCAAAAGGAGTCAATTGTATGACTTAGGCAAACCTGCAAGAAAAATGTCAGAAGAGTTAAGTGAGAAAAGAAAGTGACATTGAAAAATATTAGAAAGTGGGTTTCATGATTAAATAAAAGTTTCAAAGGCTATAAAAACTCATCTCGATGCTTCAACAACTCACTATTCACTTACAAAGTCATCAGAGCATTCAAGAGAGGAAATTGTGAGTTTTTTGGTCAAAATTAGCTAAGTGTTCAGGCGCTGTACGTTTAGGTTGGTGCTGCGTGCCTAGAGTCAGGAGTTGCACCCCTAGAATTTTCTCCCTTGTATTTTCTCAAAGTGCTGAGCGCCTGGAAAAGCACTGCGTGTTTTCCCATTATCGCTGACAGGCCCAGTAAAGGACATTGGCACTGCGCACCTGGTACAAGGCACTACACCTTTTCCCGAACTGAACCACCATTTTCCGAGGCGCTGCACACTTGGCCAGGAGGGCCTCCTGCACCCTGCAAGCACTCAAATCAACTCAAAATATCTTCAAACTGCCTCCAAGGTTTCTTCAAGCGCTGGTGGGGGTAAGTACAGGTCATCAACTCTTTTTCAACTATTTTTTCATCATTTAATTGAAAGAAGGAAACCCTAATTTTCATGCTTAAACATCACTGTTTAAAACATTTCTCCATCTGCATGCCAAGATGACCAATGATAGCCAGAAGGGCACATTGTTGAAGATTATTCACTCACCTAGGGTTTTTCCTACATTCACTCCATTTCACTCATAATCTCAATCCTCTACATTACAAAAATATTGAAAAACTCATTACCTTCCTTCATATCCATTTGCCATCAGTGCAAGGTGTTTCAACACAGAGTTTGAACAATCAACAGAGGGTGGTCATTGAGTTTTTCCTCTCACTCACATTCATATACCTTTACCCTCTCTCTCCCATCTCATTCACTTGAAGAACTACCTCTTTCATCACCATCCCTTAAATTCATTTCCATTTACAGTCTCAGGGTTTCAAAGGTAGAGAGGTCAAAATGTCAGAAAGAGAGGGCAGTGGTAGTGAAGGAGAAGGCCAAATTCCAAGTAGGCATCAACAAAAAGGTGGAAAAATTAATAGGTTTGAACCCCTCAACACCTTAGAGCTTATGGAATCTCCCATGAATGTTTCATGTTTCCAGCATGTGGGATGTTATGATTTTTGTGAGAAGGTACAACAGGTGCAAAACCAGTATGAGATAACTAGGCTCTTCATACTTAACTTGCATGAGAAATAAGCAAACCTTGCAGGAGTAAAATTTGAGCTATCTTCTGATGCTATTGCCAATGCCACTAGGATACCTAGTGTAGGGGAGGAATGGTTCAAGCAGACCAATATTGACATGAGCTACAATGAACCCTTCCTAAAGCCTAGATACAAAGACAACTGCAAATCCATCTTTCCTTTCTCACATTTTCTAGAGAGATATGCACCTTTGATAAGAATTATCATGAAATATTTTACATGTGAGGGAAGGTTCTCTAGGATTTACTCCTATCACATTAGGCTACTCATACACTTTACTAGGGTTAGGATGTTGCAACTACCCTATTACCTCTATAGAATAGTTGAAAAAATTTCCTATATTGTGCAAAAGAGAGACTATCCCGAGTATATGCAAAACCTCTTTCACCACTCTCTTATTAAAATGGTCTTGATGCATCAATTGCAGCAAAAGGGCATTCCATGGTAGGTTTTCATTGCCCATGAAGTTTTCACCAATCAACAAGTCCATCCTTAGAAAAATATGCCTTCATAGTCTCATCCTTTTGTTCCTACTCCTCCATCATCTCCTGTTGTACATGTTTCACCATCTACACATATTCCTTCAGCTCAGGGAAACCCTCCTTCATCACCCTCTCATAATGCATCAGACAATGAGGGAAGTGACAATGAGCAATCAAAAGTAAATGAGGGAGAGGGTAATGATGAATCAAGCAATAATGAAGAGGAAAATATTGAAGAAGAGTGTAGTGAGGAACATAGCAATAAACAAAATGACAGTGGCTCAAAGAGCTTTGATGACACTGATAATGACAACAAACAAGTCAGTGGATCAGATGAGGGAAAATGTGCATAAATCAGCAAGGAAATGAGCCATGATGGCAATAGGTCAGAAAGCCAAGACATCAGTAATAATATTCCTACTTGGCCCAAGAAAAGAGGAATATTAAATTTTGCTTCATTTTCTGTTGATTGAATAAATGAAACAAGGAGGACATGTAAAACTCCTGAAAACAATGAATAAATCCATGCCTATGTGAACAGAGACAAATTTGGGCCATATAAAATAAACACTTGCAGGTGTGAATGGGTTTGAACTATGAGACTGGGTCAACCTTGACCAAATTCACAGCACAGTCTAGATTCAATGTACCTCATGGATACACAACGAAGTTCTAGATGGAGGCTCCAAATGTGAAAGGAGCTAACTAATTGAAGTGGTTTATGGTTTGACAAGGCTTTTAAATTATAAAAGGAAGAGGAGAGAAGCATGAGAGGGTTGTTGATGATTATCATTTTCTGAAGATATTGTCTATTTAGACATTTCTGATTCTCTAGCTGTTTAGCTGAGAATAATGTTGTTTAGCATTGGGTGTTCCTGGTCGGGAATCCCACCTCCTTCCTAGAGTAGCTCTTGGAGGAGCCTTGTTTGTCTTGTCCACTATCTGGAATTTGTCCAAGCTTCATATTACACCTACAACGTTGTTCCTATTTAGGATTGGGTTGTCCTTGTGAGCTGCAACAAGTGGAGGATATATCTCTTCAGAACTATGTAGCTCTAGCACCCCTTTTCAATGGTAAAGTCATCTATCCCTTTGACAAGTGTGTTATAGACCTTGGGAGCTGTAGATCCAAATATTGGCATCAAGCCAAAGGATACTCAGAGTCTACAGTGCAATCCCTTTTGCAGTATTGCGTTATTTGCAATAGCAGAGTTGCAGGGTGTTTTGGCATCAGCTTCGAGGAGAGATCTCTAGTGATTGGATCCTTACTTTCACTATGGTGATCTATGGATTGGCCATCCAATCCATGTTTTTTTCAGATATGATCTGTTGTACATTATATTCTTCAGAATTTTCTAAATATTACTACAGATCTGTAACTTAGATCTCAGATCTACTCTTGTACTTTCATGATTTGCTGAGATCTCCAAGTGGAATGTATTGATGAGATTTTCTTGTACACAGATCTGAATTATATTTATCATTTTATATAAAAATCTTCTCTATATCTGATTTTTAACTTACTGCTACTTTAGCTAATGAAAATAACACTTTCAAGCTTATTCTGCCATTTCTCATTGTTGTAGCACCTCATTTCTGAGGGTTTTCTTCATGTAAATCCTTATCCTTTCTGTTATACATTGTATAAGCTATTGTATAACGTTATAGTGATGATATATATATATATAACATGATTTTCCATACTTATCTCCTACAGTTATAGGGCTGAACTACATTATTTTCCAGCAGTTTGTTTTTGTATTGCTGCAGTTCCCTTCTTTGGGCATTTTCTAGCTGCACTAGGTGTGGGGAGACCTGTTTAACCCACGTAGGAGGATTTTTTTCTAATATCCTCTTGGATTTAGGTCTTGTATACTCATATCTAAGGGATCCAAGGTCTGGTTTCCAATCCTGTAGCATACATTCCCGAAAAATGCCTTTTTCAGGCATGCCTTCCTAGCAGTCCTGGTTTTGGGATATTACAGTGGTATCAGAGCATCTTTCTTGGCTCATCCTGTGCATCTCAAGAAAGAGATCAAGATGATGAAAAGGATGAGCTTTCTCTCATCAATTTTTAGATCCAGAAAGGACCTCTCCAAAGAGGTTAAGAAGATAGAAGAAGGAGAAGAGGAAGGACCATGCACTTCCTACTCTCACAAAGAAGAAGGCAAGAAGCATGGAAGACACTTGGATCATCAGATCTTGAGTGAGTACTTTTTTGAGTATAAGTCTCAACCTAGAGCCTTCAAGGAGACTCTAGCCTTCCAACATTTAATTCAACTGAAGGAAGGGATAAATCAAGGGCAATAGGTTTCTATTGTCCACTTTTGATGGGACATCTGAAGCCAAAGCTTGGGCAAGAAGACTCAATGCCTTTTTCCTACTACATCCAGTGATAGAGAGAGAAGCAGTGGAGATTTTAGCGCTGCACCTTGAGGGGGTAGCAAGCAAATGGTGGTTCAGCAATGTGAGACATGCAAAAGTTTCTTCTTTTGCAGATTTAACTCAAAGGGTGATCAAGAGATTTGAGGAAGAGAATTCCTCACTATCTCTTGAGGAGATTTGTACCAGCACTATGACAGCCTTGGAGGATCAGCCTTCAACACCAGCAGTCTAGGGAGACAACATATTAGAAGAAGGAACTCTTGCATCCATACAAGATGTTCCCAAAGCCTGTCAAGGTATGATTGAGTTTCTACCTTCTATTATTGCAGCAAACCTTTTTTAGGGTTGTGGAAACCTGCTGTTGCATGACCCAAAATCATCACTTACTGCTAATCTAGAGTAGAAAAGTTTCATTGTGTTGTCCAAGGGCAACAGTGAAGAAAAGAGGACCCATTCCTCACGGGAGCAATTAGATGTCAGCTTCATTCAGGAAGCAATGGAGACAAGGGGTAGACATCTTGAGATGAGAAAAAATTTCTCCTCTCTAGATGACACTTTCTCAATGAGCATTCCACAGCTCAAAGAGAGACTTCTACTTGCAGCAGATCCAAGACCCCACTAGTTTTGGAAGACCATGCATGAGGAGGAGGAGGTCTCATCGAGAGATCCCATGAAAGGTGCACTTAAACATTCCATGAAGTGAAAATTTCTTCAAAGATTTGAGGAGGTTTGTGTCCTACAATGGGGGGATACCAAATGTTTGTGTAATGAGGTCCATGATCCGTCGGTGGATGAATGGATGTGGATGGTGAGCAAGAAGCTGGAAAGATACTTGCAGATATATGATACTAGGCAGCAGGAGGCTTGGTTGCGCTGGTTACTTTTGAAAGAGATTGGCCATCATCCTCTCTCTAAGGGTATGTGGAGGAAAGATGTGTGGTAGGATACATGCATCATTGAACATCAAGGAGTATAGACACATTGTGTTGATATGACCTTCTTCACATCAATCACCATGTTTTCACCACATGATTTATATGATGGAGGTATGGGGAGGCAACAAAATTTTTTGTTGCTTTGGATGTTCTTGGGAGAGAAAGAGAATATTTTCTCTCACACTTTGCATGATGTTGCAGGAAGAGGAGATGACATTATCTCCTTAGCCTTCGATGATCTGGAAGTACTTCCACTCCGGAGGGAACTTCTTGTTTGTAGAAACATTATGGAAGATGTCTTTGACAATGGAAATGTCAAAGAGAGGAGCTATGTATTGGCAGGAGCCTATTGGCATAGGCCAACACCGTTGTCACTCTGGAGCATGAACTTATGGATGGAGTGTCCCTAGGATCATTCCACTCTTGGTGCACTTGATGGACAAGGAGGAGGTGATAAATATGGAGTGATTGATGGAGACATCTATTGCTATGATATGTTCTTCTTGGCTTGGATTTCCAAGTACATGAGGAAGGTTATTCATGTAGCACATGATTCATTTCTCTTCATAAGAGCATGTCACATCATTATGGAGAATTTGTTCATGGACCCTATCATGATCCTAATTTTGGCACATGGTAAGGATCTTGTTGTTGCATTTAGTAATCTGCATACTCTTACCATTTCTATGCAGTGCATTGCTCCACAAGAGGGCAAGCTTTTCATTGAGCTCCATGATAAACATTGGGCCAACTTGTATGATGGAGACAACCATCTCTTATATGGCCATGGGAAAGTGTTTTGTTGCTTCATGTATGTTCATTTTTTGTATGCAGCCATCTAGTATTCATTAGTAAATGAAATAACATACATAGACCACCATGTATCCAACAACCACTTGCCTTGTAATTTTCTAAAGCTGCAGTTGGAAAAATTGCTCTGTAACTTCATGGGAGACTGTTGGTACCTTCTTGCACCATATGAAGCCTTCAGTATGTACTTTTCCTTGATGCTAATCATGGCTCCAATTGCTGATGTTGATCTTGATTTTGTGAGGAGCATGATTGGAGAGGAAACACATTGGCTAGAAGTGTTCTTTTGGGAAGAGGATTCCCACATTTTTTGCATTGCATGTTCTAATTGGAACATGAGAGGAGATATGGCCACCACAGCCAAACACTTGTTTCTTTATGAGGTGGGCCATGAGTTTGATGAGATGCCATATGGTGATGATTTCCCACCCATCACATATGGAATGGTTTGGGTCAGCTTGATCCACAATGTTGGAGAGGAGATCTTTAGAGATCTAGTTTTCATCTTGCCTCTTGAAGGTAACATCGCCCAGGATCAACAAACGCTCCACACTTATCTTAAGTGGAGAGGAGGAAAGCATGGGGTAGGCACCTATGTCTACCATGTTCAATTTTTTAGCTCACCTTCTTTGCAGGAACCTAAGGTGGAGGAGAATTTTCTGGAGTTACCATGTTTGGAGGTGACTCATTTTGTATGGATGATTTCTTGGGAAAATATGTTTTCCCAATCCATTTCAGTTTTTTCCTCGCAGTTTCTTGAAGACAAGAAAAATTTGGGAGGGGAGGACTGTAATATTCCTACTTAGCCCAAGCTAAGAGGAATATTCAATTTTGCTTCATTTTCTGTTGATTGAATAAATGAATCAAGGAGGACATGTAAAACTCCTAAAAAAAATGAATAAATCCATGTCTATGTGAACAGAGACAAATCTGGGCCATATAAAATAAACACTTGCAGGTGTGAATGGGTTTGAACTATGAGACTGGGTCAACCTTGACCAAATCCACAGCGCAGTCTAGATTCAATGTACCTCATGGATACATAGCGCAGTTCTAGATGGAGGCTCCAAATGTGAAAGGGGCTAACTCATTGAAGTGGTTTAGGGTTTGACAAGGCTTTTAACTTATAAAAGGAAGAGGACAGAAACATGAGAGGGTTGTTGATGATTATCATTTTCTGAATATATTGTATGTTTATACATTTCTGATTCTCTGGCTGTTTAGCTGAGAATAATTTTGTTTAGCATTGGGTGTTCCTGGTCGGGAATCCCACCTCCTTCCTAGAGCAGCTCTTGTAGGAGCCTTGTTTTTCTTGTCCACTGTCTGGAATTTCACCAAGATTCATCTTACACCTATATCACTGGTCCTGTTTAGGATTGGGTTGTCCTTGTGAGCTACAACAAGTGGAGGATAGGTATCTTCAGATCTATGCAGCTCTAGCACCCCTTTTCACTAGGAAAGTCATATATCCCTTTAACAAGAGTGTTCTAGACCTTGGGAGCTTCAGATCCAGATATTGGAATCAGGCCAAAGGATACTCAAAGTCTACAACACAGTTCCTTTTGCAGTACTACGTTATTTGCAGTAGCAGAGTTGCAAGGTGTTTTGGCATCAGCTTGGAGGAGAGATCCCTAGTGATTGGATCCTTCCTTTCACTGTGGTGATCCATGGATTGGCCATCCAATCCATGTTTGTTTCAGATATGATTTTCTGTACATTATATGCTTCAAAATTTTATGAATATTACTGCAGATCTATAACTTAGATCTCAGATCTACTCTTGTACTTTCATGATTTGCTGAGATCCCCAAGTGGAATGTATTGATGATCTTTTCTTGTACACAGATCTGAATTAGATCTATAATTTTATGTATATATCTGCTCTATATCTGATTTGTAACATACTTCTGCTTCAGCCAATGAAAATAACCTTGTCAAGCTTATTCTGTCATTTCTCATGGTTGTAGCACCTCATTTCTGAGGGTTTTCTTCTTGTAAATCCTTCTCCTTTCTGTTCTACATTGTATAAGCTGTTGTATAACATTATTTTGCTAATATATATCTGTAAAATGAGTTTCCATACTGATATCCTGCAATTATATGGCCGAACTATGTTATTTTCTAGTAGTTTGTTTTTGTATTGTTGTAGTTCCCTTCTTTGGGGATTTTCTAGCTGCACTAGGTGTGGGGAGACCTGTTTAACCCACCTAGGAGGATTTTTTTCTGATATCCTCTTGGATTTAGGTATTATATACTTAGATATAAGGGATTCAAGGGCTAGTTTCCAATCCTATAGCATACATTCCTAAAAAATGCATTTTTCAGGCATGCCTTCCTAGGAGTCCCGATTTTGGGATATTAGATCATTGAAGCAAATGAAAATGAGGTTGATGCAAATGAGGGAGGTGAGAATGAGAAATAAAGTAGTGAAGAAGATGGAATTGGGTCTAAAATTAGTGAAGCTGATACCAGTGAAGAAGATGTCAGTGAGGGAGAAAGAAATGATGCAAATGACAACCATGAGAACAGTACAAAAAGTAGTAAGAATGGTGGCAATAATGATGCAAGTGGCAATGAGGAAAATAGACATAAAGAAATAAATGGTGAAAAGGGCAATGATAATGATGATGATTATGATGCTATCAGTGATAAAATAGAGAGAAAAAAAGATGACAATGGGTCAAAAATCCATGATAGCAGTGATGAGGCACAAATCAGTAAATCAGATGATGGTAATGAGGCAGAAAGAAACAATGCTGATAGGAGCCATAAAGACAATGAGGATACCAGTGATGATGGAAGTTTCTAGTCATCAGTATTTTTACTTGTTCTGATGACTAGATTCCTTGGCTAAGTTTTCTAGAAGCTAATCTCAATCTGTCAATTTGTCATCTAGAAAACACCTCAAACAAATTTTTGTTTTCCTACCCCTCTCTTTCAGCCTATAATGAGAAAAACCCTTCAGTTTCCCTATCTATCACAATTCAGCAAAGCCTCCCTATCTATAGCTGTTATAAGTTTGCCTCTCTACCATCAAAATCCTTTATTTTTCATGCAACTCACTGTCCAACATTTAGCAAAGTGTCTACCCCTCTCTCACTGATCACTTTGTCATGTGATAACCTACTCATGCCCAAGAAGCCATTCAAAATCCATGACAAAGTATGTAGTTCTAGGTGGTGGTGTTTTAGGGAAAATTCCTTGGCAAGACTATTTTAAGCCAAAAAAATTGTCTTCAATATTAGTCAGCCATCATGTCTTGCTATTAAGCCAAAACCCTCATCTACCACTAGGTCACGCACCATCAAAGAGGTCACTTTGTTTTGTTTCTAGCAAGGCTCAGGAATATTCTAATCAGGAAAAGAGAAGGAGTTTTCCTTTTCTGAAGAAACATGATTAGATCAGGCAAGATCCCCATGAAACATCAAAGAAGCCCTCCAAACTTCAAAAGCATCTGTTTTTACATCTCTGCAGGGATGTACTGATTGATGACACTAAGCAGAGTGTGAGAAAAAAAGAGCACCTCAGGAGAAATTTTCATGCTGTATCAGTTTACTATGGAAGTCAGAGAAAGTGTAGATTGTGGCCAGCCCTACAAATCAGCCTTATACCACCAACAGTGATAATCTTCTGGCAAAAATATCTTTAAAGAAAATTAGGCATCATGATGAAGGAACATACCTTATCATAAACTAAACTTTGAAAGACTGTCACAAACAATTTCACTGCTCATGAAAACACAGAAAAGGGAAGAAAGAGTTGTTTCAAGGATGCATAATAGTTAGCGATCACCATTTGCAAAGCAAATTATTCACCCCTGAAGATTCACAGTAATTTTATGCAAAAGGGATGCACATTACTAACAGCTCCTCATGAAGCAAAGGGCATTATGATTCAAATCATTTCATCAAGGATAAGTACCAAAGATTCACTGTTTCCTTCTATTTTGTATTTTTCAAAACAAACAGACAGGGGTCATAGCTTTTGAAATGAATGAAGTTTATAGTCTTCAGGACCTCCATCAGCAGATTAGCAGGGCACCTTATAGTAGGTCTGAAGGGTCACAAATACTATTTTTTGGAAGCCTCTTTCAAAATATAGGCAGAGGGTAAAGGCACAGTCTCAAAGGGCCTAGATTTAGAACATGTAGCTTTTCTCAAAGGTTAACATTGACAGATAAAAGACCTCCTTCCAGAGAAGAAAGGGCACCCCTCACAGTCCTAAAGAAGTCTCCCTTAAATGAACAGAATGGAATCTATTTTGAATGATGAACATAGTTTGTCTAAAGTACTACAAATAGTTTGTTCATGGACATTTTCGAGTTGGTTGACAGAGGTAAAAAAAAAGCACCTATACAGTTTATCAAACATTGAGGGCCCACAGACAACTTGTTCAAGAATAGTTCTCAAATGGTAGACAGAGATGCCAAAACACAGTGTTTATAAGGCCTCCTTCACAAGTAAGCAGAGGGCCCACTTACCACAGGTGCATAAGGCCTCCTTCACAAATAAGCAAAGGGCCCACCGTTGTTTGAGGATATTCAAGAGTGACAAGTGAAAAAGACCACATTTTACCCCTAATGGTCTATTCAAAGTAACAGAGAAAACTCATGTGAAAATACCTCCTTCACATCATAAACAGAGGATTTACATAATGGTGTTTGAGATGTTGCAATAGTGATGTTTTTGTAAGCCTTTTCAGATGAAAATTACAAGGATAAAATGTCGAGGAGAAACCTTTTCAATTGATAAAAAAGTTGGGCAAGTTTCTGTTTAAAGGAAAAAAATTTCAAATACCAAAAGGAGGGAATAAAGGGCATTCAAAAACGTTTTAAAAGGAGCTATAAAAGCTCTCAAAATTAAGGATCATTTTCTATTGTGCAAAGGGACAAAGAAAAAACATTTTTTCGAACCTTGGGCGAGCGGTTTGCATAAAATTGAAGACACGATGCTGCCTGTAAGTTAGCGCGACGTGCCTGTAAGCGCCTTTACAAGGGCTTCTAGACACGGTGCGACGCGCCTGTAGCGACATGTAACACGCCTGTGCGTGTCAACCATATCAGCCCGCCCGACGTTCAGCGGGTGCCCAGTTCCCGACCCGACAACACACGGCGGCAAGAAGATGCTACACGCTTGTGCACAGGAGCGTAGCACCGCTCAACACACCTTCAATTCACCTCAAAGCATATTTTTTGCATAGTAAACTTATCTCAAATGTAGCCCATACATTTTTAAGAGGTGTTTTACTGTTTTCATTTCCTAAGTTGTTGATTTTGAAAGGGTTAAGAGTCAATTTTCTTAAGGAAAAAACACAGTCTTATGAAGGCAAAAAACACAGTTTACTCAAGAAACCACCATGTTTACAAAGAGGAAACAAAACAGTGATTAAGGAGGAAGGGCTTATTGTCTAGTTGCCAAAATCCTATTGGTTGAATAAAGAGAAAAAACCCGTGTTTTTAAGAAATGGATTGATATCAGTTGAAAGGCTTGTTTTGATTGAAAAGCCAAACATAGTTTTAAAAGAGAAAAATAGTGCTTAAAGAGGAGTTATGTTTTCAGTTCATTTTGGAGGCCTGTCTTGATAAGAGAGTGAAGGAAAGCCTAAACAAAGCCATGCCTCCAAAGAAAGTCAGCAAGGGTGGATTTCACAAAAGATTTGAGCCTATTACAACTCAGGAAATAAATGACTCCCCTTCAGTTCTTTTCAAATTCCATGAGGTAGGCTGCCTTGATTTTTTCCAAAAAGTCCAGGAGGTCACCAATTTCCCTCCCTTAACACAACTTTTCGCCCTGAGGCTGCAAGGAAAACACGTCCACCTAGCAGGTCTGGACTTTAAACTCACTCCTAGGGTTGTCTCCAAAGCAACTTAGATCCCCTATATAGGAGAAAAATTGGTCAAACAAGCATACTTGGATCTAAATCACTATAAACCCTTCCTAAAACCAGACCATTAGGATGCTTTCCAAGCTATATTTCCTTTTTCTAAATTATTGAGCAACTATTCCCCCCTCATGAGAGTTATCATCAAGTATTTCACATGTGAAGGGAGGTTTTCTCGTATTTATTCCTATCACATCAGGCTTCTCATGCATTTCACAAGGACTTAGTTGCTAAATCTCCCTTTCTTCCTCTGCAAAAGCATAGAAAAGATGTCCTCCCTTGTTCAAAAGAGACGTCCTACTCAGCAAAAAGCTAGTCTTTTCCATCATTCTCTCATCAAAATCATCATCCTTCACCAGCCTAAAAAGAAAGGAGTGTCTTGGGAGAATTTCAATTATCATCTAGATTTTTCCACTGCCTCTTCATCTCATGGCCCATCTCACATATCCTCCTCACCCTCCACTCACTATGTCTCTCCTCCATCAAGTAAAAATACTCCTCAAAGGAAAACATAACCCATGATTGATAGTGAAAAATAACAGTCTTATGAAAGCAGGCACGAGGTTAGTGGTGATGAGGAACATAGGGACACTAAGCAAAGTAGTGATCATGAACCAAGTGACAAATCACAAGGCAATGACCATGAGCAGCAAACTAGTGATGGTGAAGAAAGCTCACCAAGGGATAAGGAAGTCAGTGGCACTCAACAAAGTAGTAAGGATGCAGAGCAAAGAATCCCTAAACAGAGCAGTGAAAATGAGCAAGGGAACAATGAAGATTCCAAGCAAGCTAGTGGTGATAGAGAGAAAAGTGAAGAGGTTCAAAGCTATGATGAAAGACAAAGTTACCATCAGCAACACAGTGATCAAGAGGACAGTCCTCAAGGGAACAATGAAGATCCTAAGCAAGGTAGTGATGATGAACAACAAAATAGTCCTCAAACAGAAAGTGAGGGAGGTGACAACATGCAAAGTGACCATGGTGGCAGCCCACACACAGAGTCTAAAGAATACAGTCAAAATGAAGGTAGCCCTCAACAAATTCAAGACAGTGATGAGGGTAAACAAGGCAGTCTACAGGTAGACATTAAAGATGGTCAAACAGTAGAAAAGGATGATGAAGCTAACAGCCCTAAAGAACATTTTATAAACAAAACTGATGAGGTTGAAGGAAACATATGTCAAGAGGTTCAAAACAGTGATAAGGTTGAAGCTGGTAGCCCCAAACAAACTCAAAACAGTGAGGAAAACAAAGAACAGGGAAGCAAAGCAGATGATGATGAAGGCAGCGATGTAAAAAATCAAGTTGAACAAGTGCAAGTAATAAAAAATCCTCTCTCTTCTCCTCAACACAACCAAGAGCATGTGCTAGCTTCCTCTCCTAGGCAAGGGGCCATGAATCTTCCTCTAAAAGTGGTGAAGCCTAGAAACACCAGATCTGCAAAAGAGAAGATCACTCCAGCAGTGACTAGCAATGTCACTAGGGCGCTAAGGAGTAGGGGAAAACTACCTAAGAAGAGTATTGTTGAGTTTCCAAAAAGAAAAAGAGCCAAGAATTCTATCCAAAGCAAGGGCAAAGAAAAAGTTGAACAATAGGAGAGTAGTCATGAAAAGGTAAGAGAGTTTGACATCATACAAATAGACAGTGATGCTGGAGATGATGAAGCTAGAATTCTTTAGTCTCTTTTACAAAACAGAGAAGCCCAAATCCATGACTTAGAAACTGATCTAGAAAGGTCAAAAGATCTCATACATGTTCTACAAATGCAAAATAAAAAAATGAGTGGGAAAATGGAAATTTATGAGGCCCGAGCATTCAAATACCAAAGGGAAGCATACAAAGCACAAGTCAAGATTGAAGAGTATATGGGTGAATTTGATGATACTGAAGAAGAAGAGCAACTAGTAAGAAAAATGCCTAGGACTATGGGTCTTAGGAAGGCTTTGGAGAAACAGAAGGAAGAAGAAGCAGCCCTTGTTCGATCTTATCCTCTCACACAATTGCTTGCCCAAGAAACAGAAAATGATAAAGAATCATGGCTTGAAAGAGCCAACAAGCATTTGGAGGATAAATTAGAGAAATCAAATAGAGACTTGGATCTGCAAAGAATATGACCGGGCACTACAAGAAATTGAACCAATTTGCTCGAAGAAAGCTCAAACTTGCTCAAGAAAGGCTCAAAACTGCCCGAAAGAGGCGCTCGGTGGAAAAAGTGAAAAAGGAAATATCTAGGCTTGAAATATTGGCCTCAGATTCCTTGCATGCTTCTAAGAACCCATAAGGGGCTTGCTCGCCAAAATTGAGAAAATTTTGACATGATCTTGTTTTTTTTGTTTTTTGGCCCTAATTCACATTTTTCTAGGCACTTCCATGGGAGCTAGGAGCATCCTCAGCTCATGAAAGTCATTTTTTTGGATGTATTAAATTTGGGGATAGCTACTCACAAGTTTTTCAGATCAAAATGAGGTGTTTTTGTCCCCCAAAGAGGCAAAAATCAGTCAAAATTCACCTTTCTGCCTCACATATTAGCAGATGAGACCCTCCTGGGTTTTTTCACTCAGTCCACCTTTTGACAAACGTCTATGGATAAATTTTGGAAAAATCAAGTAGTTCCATAAACTAGACATCTAGGGCTTTCCAACGAGCTATCACAAGCCTCGTTTCAACATCACGAGGTCCCTCAATGGTTGTCTGCAAAATAGGCTTCTTTCTGTTGCTACGCTCTTGTAGCATTTTGGCTAAAAAAGCAGTTTTCCGAATATGGTCATCCAAATGTGTGTTTAGCTATTTTTAACTCTATGTCAGAGATTAGAAGTCAATTTTCTTGCTATTTTTGGCTTAAATAAATATTTTTGAAGATATTTTGTGCCTTGGGCTTTGCAAAGCCTCAAGGACAAAATCAGATATTTGTATTAGGCCAATGGCCTTCTACATGCTCTAGGAGGGATTCTTTCTCTTTGGCTTATATAATCCAAGAGAATGCATTGTAACCAGAGGCTGAACTTGATGTTATAGAGCAATACATAACATTACAAGCTTTGAAGAAATAATTTGTCTCATGAAGTGGATGATTTCTTGCTTGACTTGGATGGTGGAGGAGGGTTGTTTGTAGGAATCCATGACTTGGTGAATGGTATTGTGTTCCTTATCTATTATGTTTCCTTAGTTTATCATACATGTTTTCATGCTTCTTGCTTGCTATAGGTCAGTAAAGAATAGATTTGAGACATGCCCATGGAGGCACCTCAAGTTTCCTGATTCATTACAGCTTCTATGTTTTTCTTTTTTCTTGGTTATGTCAAAGAATTCTTAACTAATATTTGGTACCCTAAGAACTTGTTATCAATTTCATTAATGGTTATTATGTATGCTGTCTAGTATGATTCACGGTAATCCCTGCTTACTCATAGCTAATGAAAACTCCATCACTGAAATCTTTCTCTGAAGTATTGGTTGTCTAGTTAAGTCAAAGAGGTCTTGTTTCGATCTTGCTCTTTTCCCATGCTCTGCAGTCTTATTTCAAAGTTCCTGATAACTAAAAAAATGATGTTTAGGAGTTCCCTCTTCATAGACTGAGTTGTTCGTTTGTCTTATTTGTTTTTCGAAAAGTCTGAAGGTAATTTTCCCAAAGTTAGAGGGTCTTATACTTCTATGCATCACCTGATTGTTTATTTACTACATCTATCAGTTTGAGTTTCATTTATAGTGATTAATGGTTAGCCCTACCACATGAATGCTTGCTGTAAAACTATTTATGCTTAAAACCTCTTCGTCTTTCACAAACTTAGTGTCCATCTCATTTCACGTACACCCAAATAATCCATTTATCTCGATCAAATCAGCCCTGCAATATACCTTGTCCACCATTTGAGACAGTCTTGACCTTTTCGACCCCATAGCCCAGTTGATCTGACAAACTTTTATCTATTTATCCTTTGATCAGTTCTCCCTCAAAAAACCTAAAACAAACCAAAACATACTTAACAACTAGCCTAAAATCAAATACATAAAAATAAAACAAGTTTACATCCTTTGCATAATAGAGAGAGCCCTCTCTGAGCCCAAGAAGGCTAGGTCCTAGGGCTCTAAATTTGGTTTGATGTTACCCTGTCATTTGGCTTGCCAATCTTCCAAATCACGGGACCCCAACATAATGGCGATCACGACGGGACCTACTGAATACATGACAGTCTAGAAAACTATTGTAGACTCATTAGTCCTTCAAAATTAAGCTCATACAAACAACCTATGAAATCATTTAGAGTAAACTCTTATTGTTTCAGCATCTTATCAAAGTGATGAATCAGGTTTAGAACACTCTTGCAAACTAGGCTGCATATAAAAAACTCAGAAAACCCCAAAAAATATCACTAGATTGGCTTTTTCTCAGTTATTGGTGGTGGGACATAAACACATATCTCTAAAAACAACAAAACATCCACCTAGCGACTCCACTAGCCTGCAGTAGGCATAATACTCCATAAAAAACAAAAATTTTTATAAATCATAATATCCTGTTGACTTGCCTTTCCAAAAACACAGAGTTCATGATGCAGCCTCTGAAATCAGTGACAAACTAAGTACAACTTAGGGATTCAGAAATCTTCATCTAAACATAGGAAATCAACAGAATAACTTGAAAATAGAACTATAGCTTTCTCAATGATCTAGAAAACTGTTGAACTAAGTTTTAAGTCAGTCTTGCAAGTTTTCGCATAAAATTTTTCCAGAAAAGAATTTTCCTAAAAAACATATTTGTCAGTATTGGTGGTGGACCATAAATCTCAAGAAAATCCACCTGGCAACTCCACTAGCCTTCATTTTGTTTTTACCTTACTCACATTAGCAAAACCCCTAGAGAGGACAACCATCCAAAAAAAAATCACAACTATCATCCTCTCTAAGCTTTGAATTTGAAATCTGGCTTCACAAAAAAGTAATACTAGTTTCACCCGGACCTGAATCCCCCTATCATAGTTGACGACCCAGAAAATATGTGGCAAACTTCTAAAACTGGTAACTTAGATACCGATAGGACCATCCACAAAGCAAACTCTGTACCTGAAAATCTTACATCCTTGCAATATTCCCAGTTTGACTTGAGTTCAGCAAAATCCATTTTTAGAAGCAAGTCGCAAAGTAAAATAAAACTTGACGATCTTGAGCCCTTAGATTTGCCGCAGAGTCCTAGCAAAGAATCCTCATCCACTACACCTCCTGATTTTAAGCTTCTCCACCACTTTGGCTCTTATCACCCCAAATCTGCTCAGAATCAGTCCACAAGTCCAAGTACCTCCGCCACACCCATTCAGACCACCACTATGCAAATCACCCCATCCCATACTACAAACCCTCATACTATAAATCTACCATCAGCTCCCATCATGGAAGCTTGTTATGCGCCTTTAGTGTTACCTCTACCTTTGGTACCTTTACAAAATGATTACCAATCCCGAATCCCACACTTCACCAGAACTGAGGCTACTACTACCCAACAGCATGTAGATAGAATCAGTGATGCTTTTGACTACATGGAATTAGAAGATGAAACCATAAAGATGAGAATGTTTGCCCAAATCCTAGGCAGAGAACCCAAGAAATGGTTTAAAATCCTAGCTCCTAATAGTATACATGATCTCCCAAAACTTTACCAAACTTTCATAAATAGGTGGGAAATCAGGAAAAACCCCATCCAAATCCTTTCCGAATATAACAATCTTAAAAGGAATATAGGGGAAAGTGTTCAGGACTATTGCACTAGATTCAACAATGTCTATAATGCCCTCCCACCTCACATGAAACCTCCACTTGGCTCAGCATTAGCAAAATTTCTCGAAGCTTTCGATCCGGATATGACATACCAACTAAGAGAAAGAGACCCCGCAACTTTAGAAGAAATGAAAAAATTAGTTGTTAGTGCCGAAGCCAACCTAGCTGAGAAAAGAGCTAGGACAAGATTAGAAAAGAAAGTCACATACCATGATGAGGTCATGCCTTCAATTTCCTCCTCAGATCCCAGATTAGACAACCTGGTTAAAACCATGGAGATAATGTGGGAAAGAATGAATCTAAATGAAAAATCACCTATTAAGGAAAATCAGCCAAATCCTCAAAACAGAAACCAGAACCAAAACTTTAGAAGAGACCCTCCTCAAAACAAACCAAGGGAAAATGACCAACAGATCAGGCCACCTTTCCATGAAAACTGTGTTGATGAGGTAGAAAGAGATATGGAACCACTTGATGAAAAGAAATTAAACTTGATAGGTTCTGATAGTGAGGGTGAGGTGTTCCTCACAGAAGAAGAACAAGTTTTCTTCTCCTGAAATAAAAATGAAGCAAATTATGAGGACCCTGAAGATCCTGAGGTAGGATTACAAAATGATATAATGGAATTCCACGGGAAATATGATCTTAGGAGTAAGAAAAAACAAGACAAATCTAAGAAAGGTAGCTCAGACACTGCTGTTACCAAAACCCCCGATACCATTCTTAAAAGAACAACAGATAGTAACAAAATCATGGCTAAGAGAACTGACCAAAACAAAGACAAAACTAGTCAGGAAAGCCTTGATCCTAACTATCCTAGTACCTCTACTAAGATCCCCAAAACCACTGTATTGAACAAAACCCCAAATCAAAATCAGAAAATTAAGAATATAGAGAAAATCATGGCTGAAAAAACTAAAGGAAATCTATCTAAACTACAAGCACCCTTCAGTTTTGAAGGGGAAATCGCCAAAATTAAGATCACCATGCCTCTCACTGAACTTATTGCCAAAATCTCATACAAATCTCAAGTGCTAAAGGTCCTAAACATATGAAATGATGTAGATACTTTACACCTAACTGATGATAACCTTGAGGTGTTGTTTGGACCAAAAATAGAAGGAAAATATCAAGAGGGAACCACTCTTCCTTTTTACATTAGTCTGAATATACATGACCAAATCCTACATAATGCCATGCTAGATTCCGGGGACTCTCATAATCTCATGCCGAAAGTAGTAATGGAAATATTAGGCCTAGAAATAACAAAACCTTATAAAGACTTATTTTCGTTTGATTCAAGCAGAGTCAAGTGTATAGGCCTGATAAAAGATCTTTGTGTCAGTTTGGCCCAAGTACCTGCAAAACACCTAGTCATGGACATAGTGGTAGTATACATCCCTCCCAAGTACGGAATGATTTTATTCAGATCTTGGGGGGCCAAGCTTCAAGGAAATATTCAACTAGATATGTCTTACTCCACCATTCCTGTGTTTAATCAAACAAGAATACTGTATCGGGAATCACACATGAAATATATGGTCAGCAGCCAAGAAAGGCCAGATAACATCCCTATGTATTCCATACACTCAGACCTAAATTCCTTCATTTTAAATACTAATGAAGACATTGATAAACAAGTAGGAGAAATTGAAAGAAATCTAGGAACACCACATCAGGTGCCCCGGATTCTCTATGATGAGATGGATACTCAAAACTATCATGACCCTGAACAATTATGTCTTCAAGAGTGGGAGTTTGATTTTCTAGAAATAGAGATAAATTAGAAAACGGAACACATTCTACACCCTCAAGCAAGTTTCTCAAACCAAGGACAAACATCAGAAGTACAATTAGAAACTTTTTTCAAAACAGAATCACTGGAAGGCTTACATAGTACAAATATTTTTGGAAATCAGGAACAAGGGAGTCTTATGTTCTTACCATACTTAAATGATTCATCATCCCAAAACCTTACCTCTCCAATTAAATCTTTAAATTTTGCAACCACTTTGATGAATCCAGGGAAAATGTCTAATGAATTCAATGAAGGGGAATATGATGACAACAGTCCCAAGACACCTGAGTTAATTGAACTAGCTAAAATTCTGTCATTTCACCAGAGATTAAGAACTGCTAGAGTATGAAAAATTGTTCAAGATACTAATACATGTTGGGAAAATATTTTAAAACACTGTGACAATGCCATCATTTAAAGAAGTAACCCTTACAAAAAGAAATGAAAAAATCTTGGTCAAACATTAACAATTAAAGACAAATCAAATGGACATAGGATATGTGTAGATTTCAGGAACACAGATAAACCTCCCCAGAATAGCACTTATATCCTTCCCAAAATAGATCATACCATACAGAAGCTAGGATTTTCTAATAATATGTCTTTGCAAAGTTATGTTTCAGGATATCATTAGTTAATTCCTCTTTAAAGAAAACAACTTAAAGATTTTTTCAAATACACTCGAAGCAGTTCCAAATTCAAACCTAGAGTTGCAAAACCGCCAGACACCAAAGACATGTTCTTGAAGGCCATGTTTCCAGTTCTGAATTTCTTCATTATGATGTACCTTGACGATGTCATCATCTGTTTTAAAAATGACAAAGAGTATCTGTATTACCTAAAGAAGATGTACAACAAAGGCAGGAGTGGAAATCAAAGGTATAGAGAGAAGCAGCAAGAAGATACAGAATTTTTCAAAGACTCTTGCAGGAACACTTATGTTGTGCTTGAAAGGAAAAATTTTCCAAACTTTTCTTTTCAAGAGCTGACCGGACCAAGAGCATTGGGAGATCCCTTTGAAGACAAAATTCTCAAGTTCCACCATTTTCAGGATTTCTAGTTTCAAAAACATTTTCACTCATTGTACATATCACTGTTTGAAAAAATAAATCAAAAACAGAAAATACAAAAAAAAGTAGAAAAGTTGAAAAGAGGGCAGTTTTAGAAAACAACAGAAAATCCCCATGTTCAAAAAATAGTCATATTGAAAGTGCGCAAGTCTAAATGCCACTACGAGTGCTTAAAAGATATCTTTTTCAATTATCAAGCCTAATCATAACTGGACATGTGTTGAATTGATTGTTGATAAGTTAGTGAAAGAAGTGATAGTCAAATTGTGTAAGCTTGACTTGTCAAAGAAAGTATATTATGAAAATATACTGGTTCCACACACTCAAAACAGAACCAAAGAGGAAAACAGGGATGAAAAACAAACTATGTATCCTAGCCCTGATATTTCTAAATCTCATTTTGTGCGAAAATAATATTTGTGTGCAGCTTGCCTTTTATGCCACAAACACATGACAAATCAGATCATCTAATCCTGATTTGGTCATTTTTCAATTTCATGTTTTAGTTTAATGAATGAAATCCTGTCAAACAGCTTAATCTTGACAGTCGATCTAGCATAAGCAGAGAAATAAAAGGAGTTCATCAGTTTATTCTAAACTCATGGAAGATATAAGTGTAGAATTAGATAGTTTTTCTTTCTTCAAAAATATCATGTCAAAGGGTTGTTATTCCAAGCTCACTTAATGAAGAAAAAATGCTAGGAGATATAGCTGGGTAGGTAGAGATGAGGTTGATGTAATCGTGCTGTAAATTTTCAGAAATAGCATCAAGAAAGAGAGAAATTTGCGCCAATGGATAAGGCACTGGTCTTCACAAGCCAGAGATCTGCAATTCTGGACACCTCCTGAAAAGGAGCTGCCCTCCCCAAATGGAGCCACTGTTAGTCATCAATATTTTTACCTATTTTGATGACTAGATTATTTGGCTGAGTTTTCTAGAAGCTAATCTCAATCTGTCAATTTTTCATCTATAAAACACCTCAAATGAATTTTTGTTTTCCTACCCCTCTCTTTCAGCCTATAATGAGAAAAACCCTTCAGTTTCCCTATCTATCACAATTCAGCAAAGCCTCCCTGTCTATAGTTGTTATAAGTTTGCCTCTCTACCTTCAAAATATTTTTTTTTTCATGCAACTCACTGTCCAACATTTAGCAAAGTGTCTACCCCTCTCTCACTGATCACTTTGTCATGTGATAACCTACTCATGCCCAAGAAGCAATTCAAAATCCATGACAAATTATGTATGTCTACGTGGTGGTGTTTAAGAGAAAATTCCTTGGCAAGACTATTTTAAGCCAAAAACTTTGTCTTCAATATCAGTCAGCCATCATGTCTTGCTATTTGCCAAATCCAAAACCCTCGTCTACCCCTAGGTCACGCACCATCAAAGAGCGCACTTTCTTTTGTTTCTAGTAAGGCTCAGGAATATTCAATTCAGGAAAAGAGAAGGAGTTTTCCTTGTCTGAAGAAACATGATTAGATCAGGCATGATCCCCATGAAACATCAAAGAAGCCTTCCAAACTTCAAAAGTATTTTTTTTTACATCTCTGCAGGGATGTAATGATTGATGAAACTAAGCAGAGTGTGAGGAAAAAAGAGCACCTCAGGAGAAAGTTTCATGCTATATCAGTTTACTAAGGAAGTCAGAGAAAGTGCAGATTGTGGCTAGCCCTACAAATCGGCCTTATACCACCAACAGTGATAATCTTCTGGCAAAAAGAGCTTTAAAGAAAATTAGGCATCATGATGAAGGTACATACCTTATCATAAACTAAACTTTAACAGACTGTCACAAAAAATTTCACTACTCATGAAAACACAGTCAAGGGAAGAAAGAGTTGTTTCAAGGATGCATATCAATGAGCGATCACCATTTTCAAAGCACATTATTCACCCTTGAAGATTCATAGTAATTTTATGCAAAAGGGATGCACATTACTGACAACTCCTCATGAAGCAAAGGGCATTATGATTCAAATCATTTGATCAAGGATAAGTACCAAAGATTCACTATTTCCTTCTAGTTTGTATTTCTCAAAACAAACAGACAGGGGTCACAATTTCTGAAATGAATGAAGTTTATAGTCTTAAGGACCTCCATCAGCAGATTAGTAGGGTGCCTTATAGTAGGTTTGAAGGGTCACAAATACTATTTTTTGGAAGCCTCTTTCAAAAGATAGGCAGAGGGTAAAGGCACAGTCTCAAAGGGCCTAGATTTGGAACAGGTAGCTTTTCTCAAAGGTTAACACTGACATATCAAATACCTCCTTCCAAAGAAGAAAGGGCACGCCTCACAGTCCTAAAGAAGTCTCCCTTGAATGACAAGCACCGAATTTGTTTTGAATGATGAACATAGTTTGTCTAAAGAGCTACAAACAGTTTGTTCATGGAAATTTTTCATTTGGTTAAACAGACGTCAAAAATCACCCATGTAGTTTTCAAACAGAGACTGCTTCATGACAAGAAGAGGGCCCACGAAAAACTGGTTCAAAAGACAAATCTTCAAATGATGTACCAGTGTTAAATGAAATAAGATTGTTGTATTTTAAGATAGCCTCCCTTGAATGACAAGCATAGGATCTCTTTTTGAATGATAAGCATAGTTTGTCTAAAGAGCCACTAACAGTTTTTGCATGGATATTTTCAAATTTGGTTGACAGAGGTAAAAAAAAAAAGCACCCATACAGTTTATCAAACATTGAGGGCCCACAGACAACTTGTTCAAGAATAGTTCTCAAATGGTAGACAGAGATGCAAAAACATAGTGTTTACAAGGCCTCTTTTACAAGTAAGCAAAGGGCTCACTTACCACAGGTGCATAAGGCCTCCTTCACAAATAAGCAGAGGGCCCACCGTTGTTTGAGGATATTCAAGAGTGACAAGTGAAAAAGACCACATTTTACCCCTAATGGTCTATTCAAAGTAACAGAGAAAACTCATGTGAAAATACCTCCTTCACATCATAAACAGAGGATTTACATAATGGTGTTTGAGATGCTGCAATAGTGATGTTTTTGTAAGCCTTTTCAGATGACAATTACAAGGGTAAAATGTCGAGGAGAAAATTTTTCAATTGATAAAAAAGTTGGGCAAGTTTATGTTTAAAGGGAAAATTTTGCAAATACCAAAAGGAGGGAATAAATGGCATTCAAAAACGTTTTAAAAGGAGCTATAAAAGCTCTCAAAATTAAGGATCATTTTCTACTGTGCAAGGGGACAAATAAAAAAAGTTTTTTCGAACCTTGGGAGAGCGGTTTGCAGAAAATTGAAGATGTGATGCGCCTGTAAGTTAGTGCGACGTGCCTGTAAGCACCTTTACAAGGGCTTCTACACACGCCATGATGCGACTATAGCGGCGTGCAATGCGCCTGTGCGTGTCAACCATACTGGCTCACCTGACGTTCAGCGGGCGCCCAGTGCCCAACCCGACAACAAACGGCGGCAAGCAGATGCTACGTGCCCGTGCACAGGAGCGTAGCACTGCTCAACACACCTTCAATTCACCTCAAAGCATATTTTTTGCACAGTAAACTTATCTCCAATGGAGCCCATACATTTTGAAGAGGTATTTTATTTTCTTCATCGCCTAAGTTGTTGATTTTGAGAGGGTTAAGAATCAATTTTGTTAAGGAAAAAACATAGTCTTATGAAGGAAAAAAACATAGTTTACTCTAGAAACCACCATGTTTACAAAGAGGAAACAAAACAGTGATTAAGGAGGAAGGGCTTATTGTTTGGTTGCCAAAATCCTGTTGGTTGAGTAAAGAGCAAAAACCCAGTTTTTAAGAAAGGGATTGATATCAGTTGAAAGGCATGTTTTGATTGAAAAGCCAAACATAGTTTTAAAAGAGAAAAACAGTGCTTAAAGAGGAGTTTTGTTTTTAGTTCATCTTGGAGACCTGTTTTGATAAGAGAGTGAAGGAAAGCCTAAACAAAGCCATTCCTCCAAAGAATGTCAGCAAGGGTGGATTTCACAAAATATTTGAGCCTGTGACAACTCAGGAAATAAATGACTCCCCTTCGGTTCTTTTCAACTTCCATGAGGTAGGCTACCTTGATTTTTGCCAAAAAGTCCAGGAGGTTACCAATTTTCCTCCCTTAACACAACTTTTCTCCCTGAGGCTACAAGGAAAACATTTCCACCTAGCAGGTCTGGACTTTAAACTCACTCCTAGGGTTGTCTCCAAAGAAAATAAGATCCCATATATAGGAGAAAAATGGATCAAACAAGCATACCCGGATCTAAATCACTATAAACCCTTCCTAAAACTAGACCATCAGGATGCTTGCCAAGCTATTGTTTGGTCAATTTAGTGTGTCCTAAATTGCTGCATTTAATTTGTCAATCCGGGAATCGTAAGCTGATGAAGTGCGGTGCACTATATGTGCAAGATAACCTATTTCTTAACTTTTTGTCGTTTTTGGTTTTTCTAAGGTGAAATGAAAATTCTAAGATGAAAACAAGTTTGGTTATGTTTGTTCAAGGAAGTGATATCCCCTATAATGATTTACCAACTTGAAACTTTAAAAAGCAAATTGAAATTTACAATGACAAGACTTGAAAAGAAAATGAAAATGTACTGCTGAAATGAAAAGGTGCTGCTAATCTAATAAATCAAAACAGTAAACTAGTGAGCATGAAAACCAAACTATTCTTGCTGCCAACTAAACACAAAAGAAATATGCTTAAGGAAATTCAAAATTGCAACAAAATAAATCTAAATCAGATTACATCAATTTATCTTCTGACCCTTCATCATTAGTCCAGCTATGATTTTCGAAAGTAATCATAAACAACTTGAGTAACTGATATTTAACTTGCAGAAAGTAAACTAATATCAAACCATACATTCATGATTCAATCCCTCACCATCAGTCCAGCTGTGGCTTTCGGAGGCAACTAAAGATGTCATGCATGATTTAATATATCTAAATTTGCAGAAAAGAAACTAATACTAAACTACACATTTCATAATAAAATCCCTCACCATCAGTCCAGCTGTGGCTTTCGGAGGCAACTGAAGATGCTATGAGCAGCTTAGTATATCTAAATTTGCAGAAAAGAAACTAATACTAAACTACACATTTCATAATACAATCCCTCACCATCAGTCCAGCTGTGGCTTTCGGAGGCAACTGAAGATGCTATGAGCAGCTTAATATATCTAAATTTGCAAAAAAGAAACTAATACTAAACTACACATTTCATAATGCAGTCCCTCACCATCAGTCCAGCTGTGGCTTTCGGAGGCAACTGAAGACGCTATGAGCAGCTTAATATATCTAAATTTAACTACTGAATCAGATAAGCAAAAATGAAATGTACAAAGCAAGACTGAAGTTAAACAAAATCTATGAAAAGAAAACTAGCAGCAGAACAATGTTAGTTTCATGTCATTAGTCAAAATGCTATAAAAATGCTATAAAAATTCCCGGGCTGTCTACCTAAAACCTGCACAAGAAAACTGATCAGTGATTAACAATCATAAAAACATGAAAGACAGAAATGAAATGGAAATTATGGAAATGTATAAACAGAAATGAAACAACAACAAAGTATGAACATATGGATGGATTATGATACAATGACTTTTAAAAGAAATGAAATGAGAAATGTACACTAATACACAAAACCTTAGCTGAGCAGGGGCCCTCTACACAGCTTTGGTAACGATTCTCAAACACGAATTAAGTTAACAGAGTCTTCTCATATTAACAAGCAGTTCATTACAGAATGGTAGTGTTACGGCACAAGGGCAGCGTAATCACTACAAAGCAAACTAACAGATAACAGAGTACATTCACGAACATCAACTATCAACTAACAACTAACTTTATGTGCGTATGCAAACGCTCTATATATAACAATAAACTGTAACTGTCTCCTAAAGTTCATGATGACAGAGAGCACGTAGACCACTATGCCCACGGATATAGGAGTATGGCCGTGTTGGAAAGTGAATCTACGGAAGGTGGATGCTTGAATTCAACTCTAGAGCTCTGCACAGATGTCGATTTAACCTCCGCAAGCTTAGAAACGGCCGTATGGATGTTTATTTGCCACGAAACAGAGTCCGGCCGACATGAAACTCCATAGTTGACTTCCACATGGACGGCTTTGACCGTGGCTTCTTTGGACGAGTTTGCTTGAACCAATAGGACACGAACCATGTCCACGTCATTCCTAGCCTGCCCATGTGGCTCGTTTCCCTTGTAGACACCTGTAGCATATAATTCCACAAAATAGCTGCGGAAAGTTGCAGCAGCTGCGGAAAGTGGCAAGTTTCCGCAGCTGTATGAACAAAATCTAGATCAAATAGAAAACACAAACACATAATTAAAAACCATGTTAGATACCCTTTTGCACATGATATTGACAATTTTGGAGGTTTAGGTGAGTGAAAAAGGTATGGAAAAGTGTATGGAAAAGATGCAAATTCGGGACTCAACATACCCCCACTGTGAAGGTATTGCATGTCCTCATGCAACCAAAATTTTGATACTCTTTGTTCAGTTCATGTGCCTTGATACTTCAGCCAGCACATCCAATCCCCTTCTCTTCTTCTTTGGTACTGCCATCATTCTGGGTTTTTTCATTAAGCACCTAAATTTGATATTCACAAGTGCTCTGCTCAATTTCTGGCATTTCCTTTTTAATTTCTTATTCTTCTTTTGCCAAATTCCCAAATGTAACATAGTATTATCATGGATGATCTTGTCCAGTTTTCCTTGTTCTTTCAGTGTTTCATTTTCATTTTTGATGTGCCGATTCAAAAGCTCCAGCTCAAAAATTTCTTGTTTTAATGACTGAACTAAATCATCCTGCAATGTATGAGGCTGAATGGAAGAGGTACTTGGACCTGTGGCTGCCTTTTCCAAGGATTCTATATAGTCATATACCTCCTGCTGCTTGGGGTCTACTTCCGGTGTCATTTTCATTGGGCTGTCCCCAAAATGCTGTAAAGGAGAATTATGTTCAAAATCTGGCCAAGGAGGGCTTACATCAATATTTTGCTGAGAATAAGATGGAGTATGCTCATTGTCTGATTGGGAATGAAAGGAATCAGGTTCACTAACTGACCGAAATGGACTATGGTCAGTTGGAGACTGTTCAGATGTCTCCTCACCCAAATCAATGAAATGAGGACCCTTAATTTGTGTTTTTCTCAATTTTCCCTTAAGCCTGCTGCTTCTCCTCACATGTTGTGGTACACTACCCTTTTGTTCTTTTTTTCCTGTCTCTGCCTTCTTGGATATAGATGACTGTTTTTGAAGATAAACTAATCTTTCAGATAGTATTTGGTGATCTTCTTCTTCAGAAGAAGGAGTTTTATGGACAGCCTCAATAATTTCTTTCTCTTTTGGTATTATTGGCTTCTTAGCTTTAATTTCCTTCCTCTTCCTTTTTACCAATCTCTCTTCCCTATCAGTTTTTTTCATAGTAGTAGTAGAAGTATTTTGGATTTCATCTATTGTTCTTTTCCTTCTACTTCTTTTTGCTGTGCTAGCTGCGGGAATTTCCTGAGTAGGAGCAGTTTGGGTTTCAACATTCATTCTCTTTCTTCTACTCCTTCTAATTGAACTACCTTCAGGAATTTTTTGAGGTTCTTCAAAGAAGTTTCTAACTAGGAATTGTTCCCATGTATCTTTTCTTTCCTTTAGCTCCTTTTCAATCAGAATTTTTATAAGGCCGTGGTGATAAAGATGAGGCTCTACATCTCCCAAGTGTTTTTGAACAGTCACAGCCATTTTCTTTAAGCTATTGAATAGAAAATAAGGAAGATTGAGAGTTTGGTTTTCAATAAAATTCATCAATAGCCTGGTATGGTACATGTACATAGACCCAAAACGGCCTTCACATGTAATAAATTTCTGAACAATTAGTAGTAAAGTGGCCCATTCTTCTTTTATTGCATGCACAGGGATTCCTCTTTTAAAAATAGTGATATCCATACCTTGATTTCGTAGGATTGTTCTCCATGCTTCATCACTGATACTTTTATTTTTGAACCAACGTTCTCCTTCCTGAAGAAGCTCTGTGGCTGTTGCTATTGATGCTTCATTGACCAAAAACTTGAGGTCTCCAACTTCTGCTTCCGAGCCATCAAATGATCTTACAAACGCTTTCGTAACTTCTCTGTGGTAACCCCTGAATTTCTGAATGAAACGCAGCCATTTAGCTTTCCTCAACATCTCTTTTTCTTGCGGATATCCCTCTATAAACTTCGGTCCTTCCGGCTCTGCCCTTAATAATTTTCCCATTTCACTTCTCTGTGCTTCACAAGTTTGCCTCTGTGAGGGTTTAAGTGGAAATGGAATGATGGAATACACAGGATCGAGCACAATACTATGGGGATGTTATCATAAAATGGAAATGAGCACCATAAACGAAATGGAGTAAGACTATGGGTAGATATACGGGAGTGAGAGTGAGCAAAAGGAACGAAATGGAGTGAAACAGGGAGTGAGAATGAGTAGAGTGGGGTTTTGTAAACACGACAGAGACACGACAAAGAGGTTAACAAAGTATAATGCATTCGGCTGCGTTTTGAATTTTGGTGGCTGTGCAATAAATATGAACACGTTTCAATCAATTATTATGAAGTTATGCGGCTTGTAAGAGTCCTTTGTCAACTCAAATACGTCTCATTATCTACGGTGGGATATTGGAACATGAGTGAGAATCGGAATTTCAATGATGAAACCGTTTGTGAATAAATGCGAGAGGATAACATGGAGATCGTGGAAGGTTACGGGACTGTCAATATAATCATTGCGCGTTATGGGTAGAGCTCATAGTTTAAAACTATATAAAAATGTGTTTTTCAATACTATTTGAAATAAACTTTATTCATACCTTTGGAATCCTTGCTTTTGCCCTTGGTCTTCAACTGATTGATCTCCATTGGTGTCTTGAATGTTCCATTGATTCTCTCTCCTGCATTTTATTTCATAATTATGGAAATAACAACTAACTGTACATTCTCTTTGAAAGCAGAGTAGTAGCTGCGAAATCTGCTTCTGGTTGCGGAAACTGGAGTCAGCTGCGGAAACAGATGTCAGCTGCGGAAACTGACACAGCTATTACTTGGTTGAATAGAAATGAACAAATGACAGATGACCAGGTGGAAATGGTCATAAAAAATATTTTTATTGATGGAATGGATGAAATGAAGTGGAGTGAAGTGAAATAAAATGAAATGAAATGAAATGAAGTGGAATGAAATGGAGTGGGTGGTGAAATGAAATGAAATGAAAGACAGATTTTTTTTGGAAAATATAGAGTGTCAGGTGTCCCTGATTTTCACCCCATATTTTCTGCATAAGACTGCCAATCAATGATTGGTTTTCAGGCTTATACCATTTTTTTCTTTTCTTTTTTTTTTCTTTTCTTTTTTTTTAACTTGAAAAACAAAAGCTAGGCTGTTGGAGAAGAAGAATTCTTCTGTACCAGCCTGATTGCAGAACTTTCTTGAAACAACTTGACAAAATCCTCTTTAGAGAGTGGCTTATGATAAACTTTCAATCTATGGCCATTCACTAAAAGAGGAGTTTGAAACTCATCAATGGTCTTGATTCTTATAGCTCCATTGTTAAAGATCTTGTCAATCTCATATGGCCCAAGCCAATGAGTCTGAAATTTCCCTTGAAAATCTTTAAACTTGGAGTCAAATAACAATGCCCAATCTCCTTCTTGAAACTTTTTCTCTTTGATATATTTTTCATGCCATTTAGTTCTTTGATATTGAACTAGATCAGTTCTTAGAATTGCTTCTTGTATGATCTCATCTAGCTCATTCAACTGCTCCATTCTATGCTTTTGGGCTTCTGATAAGTCCATCCCCAACTGAACTGCTATCTTGAAGGTCTTGACTTGGAACTCAATGGGGAGCAAGACTTCTTTCGCATAAACAAGTTCATAGGGAGAATGTCCTGTTGTATTCCTCCATGTAGTTCTGTAGGCCCACAAGGCTTCTGGAAGCCTTTCTGCCCAATCTCTTCTATGTAGATGAACAGTTTTGGTGATGATACTTTCAAGAACTTTGTTTGTGGACTCCACTTGATCATTTGCTTGTGGATGGTAAGGAGTAGATCTTCTGTGCTTGATTTTGTATTCTTCCATCAACTTCTCCACCAAATTTGATGTGAATTGGCTCCCCTGATCTGTCACAATTTCTCTTGGAACACCAAAGCGAGTAAAAATATCCTCATAAAGAAAATGAACAACTGAATTTTCAGTAGCAAATACTAATGCTTTAGCTTCTACCCATTTAGTAACATAATCAGTGCAAACCAATATATACTTCTTTTGCTTAGATGGTGGATTAATAGGTCCAATGAAATCTAAAGCCCATTTTTCAAAGGGTTCAATGAGTACCTGTGTTTGCAATGGCATTTCATTTGAAAGGGTAGGTTTCCCTACTCTTTGGCAGCTATCACACCTTTTGACATATTGTTTTGCATCTTTGAAGAGAGAAGGCCAATAATATCCCAAGGAAAGGGTTTTATAGGCCGTCCTTTTGTCCGCAAAGTGTCCGCCGCATGGTTCATCATGACATGCCTTAAGAATATCAGGCATTTCATCTTCCCTGACACATCTTCTGATCACAAGATCTGGCCCTGTTTTAAACAATTCGTTAGAAATCCATGAATATTTTGAACTCTCCCGAATAATCTTTCGTTTTTCTCTTGGAAATAAATGTGAAGGTAGTTTCCCTGTAACCAAATAGTTAGCAATATCTGCATACCAAGGGGTCTTAATAGTTACCGCAAACAAATATTCATCAGGAAACTTATCTTCTACAGGAGAATCTTCTTTAGTATTCTGAATCCTAGACAAGAAATCAGCTACTGTATTCTGTTTTCCTGGTCTATCCAACACAGGAATATTGAATTCTTGCAAAAGTAAAAGCCATCTTGTCACTCTGCCATTAGTAACAGGTTTGTTCATTAAATATCTAATTGCAGAATGGTCAGTATGAATAAAAGTTTCATAGCCCGTTATGTAATGTCTAAACTTATTAATTGCATGAACAACAGCTAAGAACTCTTTTTCAGTCACAGTATAATTCAACTCTGTGGGAGTCAAATTTTTACTGGTGTAATAAATGGCATAAGGAATTAAATCTTTTTGACCCAACACAACTCCAAGAGCTGTATCTGAAGCATCTGTAGAAATATGGAAAGGAAGTTTCCAATTTGGTCCTCTCAAGATAGGTGCTTCAGATATTCTTGTTTTCAAAGTTTCAAAAGCCGATTGACAATCAGGATCCCATTTAAATTCACAGTCTTTTGTAAGCAATTTGAAGAGTGGAGATGCAATTTTAGTGAAGTTTTCTATAAATCTTCTATAGTAACCAGTAAATCCTAGAAAACTTCTAACATCTCTTTGACAATTTGGAATAGGTAACTTGGAGATGACTTCAACTTTTGATCTATCAACCTTAATCCCTTCTCCTGAAATATGATGTCCCAAAACAATCCCTTCAGTAAACATCATAAAGCATTTTTCATGGCTTAATGAAAGGTTTGTTTCTTTACATCTTATAAGGACTTTTTCCAAATTTTCTAATGCCTCTTCAAATGAATTACCATAAACTGTAAAATCATCCATATAAACCTCTACACAATCATGGATTAGATCAGAAAAAATTCCTAGTACTGCTCTTTGGAATGTTGCCGGTGCATTACATAACCCAAAAGGAAGCACTCGGTAGGCAAAAGTTCCCCATGGACAAGTAAATGTGGTCTTATCTTGATCTTCAGGTGCTACCTGAATTTGATTATAGCCACTAAAACCATCCAAAAATGAAAAGTACTTTTTACCCGCTAATGTATCTAATACCTGATCGATAAAAGGCAAAGGAAAGTGATCCTTCAAAGTTGCTTTGTTCAATTCCCTGTAATCAATGCATACCCTCCATTTACCATTCTTTTTAGGTACTATAACCAAAGGAGAAACCCATCGGCTATCTGAAATTGGATAAATGAAGTTTACATCGAGAAGTTTTTGGAGCTCTTCTTTCACTATCTCCCTAAGATTTGGATTCATCCTTCTTTGAGGTTGTCTGATTGGTCTATTGTTTTCCTCAATATAGATATGATGGATGCAAGTCTTAGGATCAATACCCTTCATGTCAGTATACTCCCATGCAAATGAAGTAGAATGTTTTTGCAAGATTCTGGTTAGTTCTTCTTGTTGTGATTTCTCCAAATGTTTGTTGATATTCAATGTCTTTTCTGGAAAAATCTCAATAGCAGAATTACCAAATTCTTCCATAGAGTAAAGAGACATTTGTCTTGATGATAAATATTCTATGTCGGATTCCAACTGAAATTGTGTGGGGTCATATTCTGAAGTTATCTCAAAATTTTCTAATGTGTTCAGAATTTGACTATCCTCACTAATTTCAGAAATGGTAAAGACAGGGTGTATAGTGTTCTCATCATCGACCCATTCATTGTCTCCTATTTCTGTAATTGCTCTTGCAGGAGGATACAAATTGAATTTCTTTGTCGAATTACCATTAGAAATGGACATGTCTCCAGATCTACAACTAATAAAAGCATCAGCTGTGGCCAGCCAAGGTCTTCCTAAGATAATTGGATGTCCTCCTAGATTACTTTTGGGAGTCAAAATCATAAAGTCTACTGGATATTCCCAAGAATCTAAGGAGACTGGAATATCTTCTAATACACCATCTGGTTTAATAACCGATCGATCTGCAAGTTGCAATAAAGTAGGTGTAAAAAGAAGGTTAGGAAGTTTTAACTGTTCCATAGTCCGTCTACTCATAATGTTGATAGCAGCCCCTAAGTCAATCAATGTGTTTGGAATTTCTATCCCATTTATATGTGTCTTGACAATTGGACTTCCTGGATCTACATACTTCTGCATGGTAATTTTTCCCATCATAATGTCTGAAATCTTTCCTACCAGGTGGATTCTTCTTGTGTCCTTTAGCTTCCTTCCTGGTCTTTTAAAACTCAACTCCTTTATGGTTTTTGCTAGAATAGGAATTTCTCGAATGGCTTATAGCAATGGAATCTTGATACAAACATTCTTCAATTCATCTAGAAAGTCATAGTTAGGCAACAAGATTTGTTTTTCCACCCCCTTATCAATTTGTAGTCTTTCCGGAAAAGGAGGTGTAGATGAAGATACAGGTTGCTCAACTATAGGAGTTGTGGATGTTGGCTTTTCTTTTTCTTTTTGAATTTTTGAATTTTGAAGAGATTCTTCCTCAGAACCCTTATTGACTTGAAGAGAGTCCTCTTCAGAGGTATCTTTCTCTTGAATGTCTATAGAAGGTTTTTCTAAGACTCTACCAGATCTGAGTTGTACATCGTTGAGAGGAACAATCATATAAGTAGGAAATTGTTGTCCTTCTACCACATAAGTAGTTTGAGGATTCTTATTGTTAGGATTTGGCAATGGTTGAGCTGGAAGTTGATTTGTCTTCTGTTGGTATGGGAGCATGAGTTGAGGATTTGTATTTTGTTGAGAAGGTTGTTGTTGTTGTGGAAATGGAAATGAAAGTTGTGGATTTGGGCTTGGAAATTGTGGAGTTTTTGGAGGATATTGATAAAATTGAGCAAATATCCCATAAGGATTTTGCATCCCCTGTACCCATGGCTGATATGAATTTTGATGTTGGGGCCAAGGTTGTTGCCAAGGATTCCAATTTGGTGGGGTTTGAAGATTCATAGGGTTCTTAAACCCTTGAGATTGTTGTCCCTGCCAAGGTCTCCTTGCAACAAAACAGAGAGATTCTACTGAGTTTGGATCTTCTTGAAAAACATCTTTGAGTCCAGGGATTGAAGGACAATCCTTGATCTCATGATTTTCTGAGCAAATCATACATGTTTCTACAACTTTTGCATCCAAGGGACATTCCCTTAAAGCATGTTTCTTCCTACATTTCGGACAAAAGATGGCTAAAGCATCCGTTTCTGCTTTCTGCTTGTTTTGGATTTTAAGGGTGTCTAGTTGTTCACTAAGGCTCCCTAAGATATCAGTTTTGAACTCATCAAGCATATTACCAATCTCTGCCCTACTTACCGATCTAGTTGCAGATTTGTTAGCCCTAATAAGAGAAGAATCCCTAGGCCCTTTTCCTGTTTTAGATTTTCCCCTTGAGAGATGGATACATAGTTCTGTTATATCACGAAATGGGAGTTGAGAAATGTCTCCTTTCCCCATCATGTTTAAAATGTCTATCCATTCATCTCTAATAGCTTTTAATAGGAGGGCTTTCAAGGTTTCATTATCTAAGTTGCTCATCTTTGCTCTTTTCAAGTTGTATTGAAATATTTCAATTAAGTCTTCCAAATTTTCATCTTCTTTTTGCATCATTTTGAATACCTCATCCTTGTGATTGGTGGGCATACAATAGTCCAAGTACCTATCCATAAATGTTTGTTTCATATCATTCCAAGTCCTGATAGATTGAGTGGCTAATCCCATGAACCATTTCAAAGCAGATCCCTTCAATGTTGAAGGAAACAGTTTGAGTTTTTGAGAATCTTCCATATAGTCATAAGTTCGGCACACTACTTCAAAATCAAACAGAAATGTTTCAGGATCCTCACTTCGCAATCCATAAAAGTTAGGGAGAACAGATGGTGAGATATTTTTCATTGTTGCATGAGTTTCCTCATCAACTATAGGGAATCCCAACAAATCCCTATTTCTACCATCATTTCCTTCACCATTGTTATCTCCATTATCTCCTCCTCTTCTACCTCCACCTCTATTTATTACTTCCTCTGCCATGATAGTTTCTTTAGAGTCCTTATAGTCCTCTAGTTCTTTTACCAAGGAAGGATGAGAGAAAGTCTCTTTGTTTTCTAAGTGGGTTTTAGAAGGTGGTATAGGAGAATCCTCTAATTCAGCTGTTCCTTGACTTCCAAGAATCTTAAGGCTAGGGGTAGATGGTGGTGAATTTGGTCTATGCCTTGAAGAAGATGGAGCTATGAAAATCGAACTCTTGGCTTTAGCTATAAACCTTCCCCTAGAATCTCTTGCTCTATGCATGTCATTTTTTTATTTTTTAAAAAAGTTGGGCTAATAATTCTCTTTCTGATCTTCCAGATCACACTAGGTGCAAGAAGAGAGCATACTTAAGAAATTACTAAACCAATAACTCTCTTTTCTGATCCTCCAGATCACACTAGGTGCAAGAGGAGAGCATACTTCAAGAAGTTATCAAGTTTCCCTTCTTTTATGATTTTATGTTTTTTTTTAAAGAAATTGGCTACCTAGTTACACTTCCCCGGCAACGGCGCCAAAATGTTTGGTCAATTTAGTGTGTCCTAAATTGCTGCATTTAATTTGTCAATCCGGGAATCGTAAGCTGATGAAGTGCGGCGCACTATATGTGCAAGATAACCTATTTCTTAACTTTTTGTCGTTTTGGTTTTTCTAAGGTGAAATGGAAATTCTAAAATGAAAACAAGTTTGGTTATATTTGTTCAAGGAAGTGATATCCCCTATAATGATTTACCAACTTGAAACTTTAAAAGAAAATTGAAAATTACAATGACAAGACTTGAAAGAAAGTAAAAGTGTACTACTGAAATGAAAAGGTGCTGCTAATCTAATGAATCAAAACAGTAAACTAGTGAACATGAAAACCAAACTATTCTTGCTGCCAAATAAACACAAAAGAAACTATGCTTATGGAAATTCAAAATTGCAACAAAATAAATCTAAATCAGATTACATCAATTCATTTTCTGACCCTTCATCATTAGACCAGCTATGACTTTCGGAAGTAATCATAAACAACTTGTGTAACTGATATTTAATTTGCAAAAAGTAAACTAATACTAAACCATACACTCATGATTCAATCCCTCGCCATCAGTCCAGCTGTGGCTTTCGGAGGCAACTGAAGATGTCATATATGATTTAATATATCTAAATTTGCAGAAAAGAAACTAATACTAAACTACACATTTCATAATGCAGTCCCTCACCATCAGTCCAGCTGTGGCTTTCGGAGGCAATTGAAGACGCTATGAGCAGCTTAATATATCTAAATTTGCAGAAAAGAAACTAATACTAAACTACACATTTCATCATGCAGTCCCTCACCATCAGTCCAGCTGTGGCTTTCGGAGGCAACTGAAGACGCTATGAGCAGCTTAATATATCTAAATTTGCAGAAAAGAAACTAATACTAAACTACACATTTCATAATGCAGTCCCTCACCATCAGTCCAGCTGTGGCTTTCGGAGGCAACTGAAGACGCTATGAGCAGCTTAATATATCTAAATTTAAATACTGAATCAGATAAGCAAAACTGAAATGTACAAAGCAAGACTGAAGTTAAACAAAAGCTATGAAAAGAAAACTAGCAGCAGAACAATGTTAGTTTCATGTCATTAGTCAAAATGCTATAAAAATGCCCGGGCTGTCTATCTAAACCTGCAATCAAGAAAATTGATCAGTGATTAACAATCATAAAACATGAAAGACAGAAATGAAATGGAAATTATGGAAATGTATAAACAGAAATGAAACAACTACAAAGTATGAACATATGGATGGATTATGATACAATGACTTTTAAAAGAAATGAAATGAGAAATGTACACTAATACACAAAACATTAGCTGAGCAGGGGCCCTCTACACAGCCTTGGTAACGATCCTCAAACACGAATTAAGTTGAAAAACAGAGTCTTCTCACATTAAAAAGCAGTTCATTACAGAATGGTAGTGTTACGGCTCAAAGGCAGCGTAATCACTACAAAGCAGACTAACAGATAACAGAGTACATTTACGAACATCAACTATCAATTAACAATTCACAACTGACAACTAACTTTATGTGCGTATGCAAACGCTCTATATATAACAATAAACTGTAACTGTCTCCTAAAGTTCGTGATGACAGAGAGCAGGTAGACCACTACGTCCACGGATATAGGAGTATGGACGTGTTGGAAAGTGAATCTACAGAAGGTGGATGCTTGAATTCAACTCCAGAGCTCTGCACAGATGTCGATTTAACCTCCGCAAGCTTAGAAATGGCCGTATGGATGTTTATGTGCCACGAAACAGAGTCCGGCCGACATGAAACTCCATAGTTGACTTCCACGTGGACGCCTTTGACCGCAGCTTCTTTGGACGAGTTTGCTTGAACCAATAGGACACGAACCATGTCCACGTCATTCCTAGCCTGCCCATGTGGCTCGTTTCCCTTGTAGACACCTGTAGCATAGATTTCCACAAAATAGCTGCGGAAAGTTGCAGCAGCTACGGAAAGTGGCAAGATTCCGCAGCTGAATGAACAAAATCTAGATCAAATAGAAAACACAAAAACATAATTAAAAACCATGTTAGATACCCTTTTGCACATGATATTGACAATTTGGGAGGTTTAGGTGAGTGAAAAAGGTATGGAAAAGTGTATGGAAAAGATGCAATTTCGGGACTCAACAGCTATATTTCCTTTCTCTCACTTATTGAGCAGCTATGCCCCCCTCATGAGAGTTATCATGAAGTATTTTACATGCGAAGGGAGGTTTTCCCATATTTATTCCTATCACATCAGGCTTCTCATGCATTTCACAAGGACTCAGTTGCTAAATCTCCCTTTCTTCCTCTGCAAAAGCATAGACAAGATGTCCTCCCTTGTTCAAAAGAGACCTCTTGCTCAGCAAAAATCTAGTCTTTTCTATCATTCTCTCATCAAAATAATCATCCTTCACCAACTTGAAAAGAAAGGAGTGTCTTGGGAGACTTTCATTTCTCATCCAGATTTTTCCAATGCCTCTTCATCTCCTGGCCCATCTCACATATCCTCGTCACCCTCAACTCACTATGTCTCTCCTCCATCAAGTCAAAATACTCCTCAAAGGAAAAGATCACCCATGATTGATAGTGAAAAAGAACAGTCTTATGAATGCTGGCACGAGGTTAGTGGTGATGAGGAACATAGGGACACTAAGAAAAGTAGTGAGCATGAACCAAGTGACAAATCATAGGGCAGTGACCATGAGCAGCAAACTAGTGATGGTGAAGAAAACTCACCAAGGGATAAGGAATTCAGTGGCACTCAGTGTAGAAATTTGAATAACTATTAAATTATTCACCGAGATATACTGATCACACACTATTTGAGCTTCAAGCATAATACATAGCCTCTTCTACTATTGATCATTAATTTGTGGAAATATAAACAATCGCATGCGCACATTAAAACCATAAACAATCACACATATAAACGCAGTATTTATGGAAAAGCTTAAAGCTGAAAACCCCCAACTATATGTATATTATAATGATAGAGATCATGTAACAATCATTGTACAAACTCCTCATAAGCTCTCAGTACAATCTCCAATTGCTACACACTACACAAGCTCAGATCTAGCAAAACACATGCTCCAATATTCTCCACCTGTTAGCCTGCCTCTACTGCGCAATCATTGATGAATATTGGCCCTGACTAAGTTCAAATCCACCTGGTATGCACTACGCAATCCTCATTGGCATCTCCATCAATGTGTGGTGAAAACTCATGCACCAGTATGGTCACAACTGATAGTCACACTTGCTCTTTCACCTACCTCTCCACTGGTCTCCTTCGAAGCATCCCATGCTGCCCCCCTGCCCCGAAGTTAACTGATGTATTCTTTAGTTGATTAATGAGTTTATAATTAGTGAATTAATTAATAATTAATTCACACCACTCTCCACTAGTGTATCAATCAGTTAGATTAGATACAACTAGTTCAACTATGTTTAGATTAGTTAAACTGAACACAACTCCATTAACTTCCTCAATCAACTCCACCAAACTCTCTCACATGAGTTCTAACTGAAGTATCCATACAATAGCTCCACTTAACCCTCAGGAATAGCGTAATTCCTTCTGTCAGCTCCTGTGCCACATCTGTGCACTTAACTGAAGTGCTCCAAGAGAATAAGATAATGTTTATAGTCCAAATATTATTAAGAGCTAATAATATTCGACATATCTATTTTTAGACTGGCAATCTAAAAATAGATTCCGCCCAATATGTCTAAAAATATAATTCCATCTATTTTTCCCGACTTGACCAACCATCCACAAATAGCATCCTGCAACTCATAAAACATGATCCATATGTCTAAAAATAGACATAGTCTAAAAATAGACTTTGCGCCAAAAATAGCCTTCGGGCCCACTTAGTGAAGGCGACTTCTTTCCACTAAGCTCATCATCTTGTTGCAATCTCAACACTCCCTCTCAACAAGATATGGATTATCTGCAACCCCTATCCTGCCTCTGTGGTATTCGAATTTTCTCCTGGTGAGCGCCTTCGTCAAGATATCAGCATCCTGATCCTTCGTAGGAATGTATGAAAGTAACATGACCTTTCGCTGCACACAATCTCTGATATGATGATACCGGATGTCAATGTGTTTAGATCTATCATGAAATACTGGATTAACCGAGAGTTTGATGCAACTCTGATTATCACAATAAATCACAGTAGGATCCAAGTGTGAACCAAACAACCCGACCAGGATCTTCCTCATCCATATAGCCTCGCATGCATCCAAACTCGCTGCCATATACTCGGCCTCTGCTGAACTGAGTGCCACGGATCTCTGCTTCCTGCTGTACCAAGAAACTGCTGTCGACCCGATACTGAAAATCCCTCCAGATGTGCTCTTTCTGTCCGTTGGGCTCCCTGCCCAATCTGCATCCGTGAAGCCACACAGCTTCACCTCATCCGACTATCTGTACCATAATCCATATCCCGATGTGCCTCTGAGATATCTCAATACATGCTTCCCCACCTTCCAAAAGAGCTTGGTAGGCTTAACCATAGCTTGTGAAAGCTGGTTAACTGCATAGCATATGTTGGGTCGTGTATTGACCAGATACATAAGCGACCCCACCAACTGTCGATAAACAGTGGCATCCACTACCTCCGCCAAAGTAGCATCCTCCTTCCTCCAACCTCCAGGAAGAGGAGTATCAACAGGCTTGCAGCCATGCATGTTGAACTTCTCCAGTATCTCCCGAGCATACTTACCCTGAGAAACAAACAGTCCATCACTGCACTGCCAAATTTCCAATCCCAGGAAATAATGAAGGAGGCCCAAGTCCTTCATCTAAAACTCTTTTGCAAGATCATCCTTGCATGAGAGTATCAACAGCTCATCACCTGTCAAAATCAAATAATCTACATAAAGTACAATAATCAACAACTTACCCTCCACCACAATCTGGTATAGGTTAGGATCCGCCTCACTCTTGGAGAATCCAAGTCCAGTGAAATAACTGTCTATCCGTGTGTACCAAGCACAAGGTGTTTTTTTCAACCCATACAACGCTCTCTTGAGCCCGCACACATGCGACTCACTACTGAAGATCTCGAAACCTTCGGGTTGCTCTATGTACAACATGTTGAGGAATGCAGTCTTCACATCCATCTGATGAATGTGCCACCGCATCTACGCTGACAGAGCAAGAATTGTCCGTATGGAAGAATACCTTGCGACAGGTGCAAAGGTCTCCTCATAATCGATCCCCTCAATCTGCGAAAAGCCTTGAGAAAAAAATATTTCCTTGTAATTCTCCACACTCTCGTCAGCTGCCTGCTTCACTTTGTAGATCCATCTCGAACCCACCACTGATTTACCTTCCGGTCTCGGGACAATCTCCCATGCACTGTTTCTGACAATCGAATCATACTCTTCCACCATGGCATCTACCCATGCGAGATCCTTCATAGCTTCCTCGAAAGAGGATGGATCTGTCACAATACACTTGCTCACAAGAGCCATGTATCCAGTATACCGATCAAGTGCATGTCTCTATCTGCGCTGTGTTGTAGGTGGTCCTACAACCTTCTCTACATCTTGAGCTAGTCGCTCAGCTTTTGTAGTGCGCTTCCGCCCTCTGATGGTTGGCGCTGCCTGAGTGGTCTCTTCCACTCCATGAACCTCCTCTTATGGCTGATCCACATCCTGAGGCTCATCCTTAGGAACTAATAGCTCCTCATCTACATGCAAGTGTGGCTCCCTCTCAAGCGAACACTTCATGGCTTTCTCCTCCTGAAATTTGATATCCCGTCGCACAACAGTCTTGCGACTATCTGGAAAATACACACGATAGTTGTGGGGTGTATCAATGTACCCCACAAATATCCCAACCTCTGTGGTTGGCTCCAGCTTCTTCCTGGCATCCTTCATCACATGAATGTAAACAGGTGAACCAAAAATCCTCAAATGGGAAATATCAGGCTTCTTACTAGAAAACGCCTCCTCGGGTGTACTCATGCCAAGTATCTTGTGAGGACAATGGTTCTGCACATATACTGCAGTATTGCATGCCTCAGCCCACAAGTGTATGGGAAGGTTGTTTCGGGGAAAATCACCCTAGAGGTTCGTTGGGTTACAACCTCCACAGAGCAGGGGCATGCTACTTAAGAAGGACTCACACAACCATGCATGTTCAGAAAAACTAAATAGAGTAGATCGAGGAAGTTACCCGTAGGTCCTACGGTTGAAGCAGATCCCACAGGGTCCAAACCCCCAGCAACCATCCTTCCTTCTTAACCTGAAAGACAAGAAGAAACAAGCACGAAGAACTGGTTGTACAGCATATATCTACTCTAAATGTTAGTGAAATTCATATAAAACATCAGATAAACCATAATGAATGCTTAAATAACAATTTTCTCATATATGTAAGCATACACTAACACGTATATTTCGGGAACAACATGGTACTTCTGTATTATAAATAGCATGTACAAAAGTAACGAGTGGAGAGATCACCTGAATCCTTCCACGATCTTCGAGCAGACCGTCGTCCGGATCCGTCCCGCCCTTGCCTCGCTAAGACTCCTTCCAAACTGGTGCATACGAGATGACATATAGGGAAATGAGCATCTCAAGGAAACAAGGGTTTCTTGTAATGAACCGGGAAAGTGCAGGAGGCACGGGGAATCAGACTTGGATAGGGAATACCAACAAAGTATAATATCAATAAATTCTCTCTCTCCCTTAGGCCATGCACATGAGGGGTTTTTATACTCCCTCCAAGTAGTTTCAATAGTTGGAAACAGTTGGCCACGTGCTGGGGTGGTTGAACTACCTGAGTAACCATCAACCCAGCCCGAAAATAGGGAATTTTTATATATTTTTTCATAATTTTAATGGCATACGTGGAAAAGTGCAGCTGGACTCGTGTATACACGTGGAAAAGTACGGGCATAATCGCGTATGGGGATTTTTACACTGTTTTTAAGTGAATTTGTCCAAGTCTGTAGGAATCGGTGCCCAAAACCATCAAAGCAATCATGAATCATATGAAGGTGAGAAATGATGCTATAACAAAGGCCCTGATCATGCAACATCGCCCGTGCAGCACCCACGATCATTCTGTTCTTCCACTCAGCAACCCCATTCTGTTGTGGGTTATGAGGTGCTATGAGCTCTCTTCGAATTCCTTCTGCACTGCAAAAGTCCTTGAATTCGCCAGAGATGAATTTACCACCATTGTCGCTCCTAAGAGCCTTCACCTGCTTCCCCGATTCTTTCTCAACCAGTGCCTTGAACGCACAAAACTTTGAGTATGTCTCACTCTTCTTCTGCATGAAGAAGATCCAGCACTTACGAGAAAAATCATCAACAAAGATCACATAATACATGTGCTTTGTTGTCGAAGCTACTGAGAAAGGTCCACACACGTCTGTGTGATTTCTCTCAAGGATCATCGTGACACAACTATCATTCTCATGAAAGGTGGCTTTCACAAATTTTCCCAAAGTACATCCCTTGCACTGATCTAACTATGCAAGAGTACCTTTAGGAAGCCCAGTAGAAATCTGCTGCAGTATCTTCAAAGCTCCATGGTGAAGGTGGCCCAATCTATGGTGCCACAACTCGCCATCATCCCGACTCACCACTCCTTCTGCCTTGCCTGCCATTGCTACACAACCATATACCTACAATTGATAAAGGTTCTTAACTCAAACCCCTATCCTCTGGGTCTCACCAGTTGCCTTACTGCGCAAGAAAGCCTTTCCCTCGCTAAAGACAACATCATATCCCTTGTCTTCTAACATCGCCACAGAGATAAGATTATTCTTCAATCCTGGAACATACATCACTTCCTTCAATACGAAGGGTTTACCAGACTCCCTCTCAAAGGAAATGGTACCGATACTGGTCGCACTGTATCTACCATCATCGCCCATCTCGATGTGCACTCCTAGATCTTTCTCATCTAGATCAGTAAACAAATCTCGATCTCTTGTCATGTGAAAAGACACACCACTATTCAGAAACCACACTGAACCCATCACACTTGAGACCAAGCATGTGATCAGCAAAAAATCTAGCTCAAACTGCGAGGCTAAGGCCTCTCCAGCTGTAGATCCAGCAACCTGCTTATTTTTCTTCTTATGTGGACAATTTGTGGCATAATTTCCATGTTGGTGACAGTGAAAGCACTTCACCTTGGACATGTCCTACTTCTTGCCTTTCGAAACGGAATGAGAAGCTTTCTTTCTCTTCCCCTTATTTTCTTTGGAAACCAAAGCACAATTCTCTTCATCAGAGTTATTTGATGAAGATCCGTCCCTGGTACTCCGCCTTATCTCCTCTTGCACAAGATCCGACCAAAATCGCTCCCATCCTGGCAATTTCTCTCGACCATTGACAGAGTCCTGATAGGAATGCCGACTCTTCAGAAGCCCAAGGAGAGCCAATCTCACCAAGTCCTTTTCATCTGTAGTCACCCCCACACTTCCCAGCTCATCCCTGCATTGGGTGAATTTCGTGAGGTACTTGGGCATATTGTTGCCTTTCTCCATCTTTATGTTTCTGAGTTTATCCTTGAGCACCAACTTCCTCTGGTTGCTCTTGATTTAGAATAAATTTTTCAAGGCTTTCCACATCAAGAATGGAGAAGCCTTACCATGAAGGCTGGACACTATGTGATCCTTCACGCCCTCCAACAGAATCCTTCAACACTTTTTTGTCTTCTTTTGCCATGCGTCAAGTATGGCAGCATCGCTAGAAGTAGGCTTTGGAATTTCTGCATCTATGAACTCCTTCAACCCATTGTCATCTAGCACTGCCTCCATCCTGTTCTTCCATGAAATATAATTTGAGCTTCCCTCAATGGCATACTCCAATCGCAATCCGTTGAAAGACATCTCAACATCGACACCAAGAAAACACTGCTACAAATTCGAATTCCACCAGCACAAAAGTCAACCGCTTCAATGTTTTGCAATTGCTCCAATGATCAATAGCGCTCTGATACCATGTAGAAATTTGAATAACTGTTAAATTATTCACCGAGATTATCCTGATCACACACTATTTGAGCTTCATGCATAATACATAACCTCTTCTACTATTGATCATTAATTTGCGGAAATATAAACAATCGCATGTGCACATTAAAACCATAAACAATCACACATATAAACACAATATTTATGGGAAAGATTAAAGTTGAAAACCCCCAAATATCTGTATATTATAATGATAGAGATCATGAAACAATAATTTTACAAACTCCTCACAAGCTCTCAGTACAATCTCCAATTGCTACACACTACACAAGCTCAGATCTAGCAAAACACATGCTCCAATCTTCTCCACCTGTTAGCCTGCCTCTACTGCGCAATCCTTGATGAATATTGGCCCTGACTGAGTTTGAATCCACCTGGTATCCATTGCGCAATCCTCATTGGCATCTCCATCAATGTGTGGTGCAAACTCATGCACCAGTATGGTCACAACTGATAGTCACACTTGCTCTTTCATCTACCTCTCCACTGGTCTCCACTGAAACTGTCCATGCACTGAAGTTAACTGATGTATTCTTTAGTTGATTTATGAGTTAATAATTAGTGAATTAATTAATAATTAATTCACACCACTCTCACTAGTGTATCAATCAGTTAGACTAGATACAACTAGTTCAACTATGTTTAACTGAGTTAAACTGAATACAACTCCACTAACTTCCTCAATCAACTCCACCAAACTCTGTCACATGAGTTCTAACTGAAGTCTCCATGAAATAGCTCCACTTGACCCTTAGGAATAGCGTAATTCCTTCTTTCAGCTGCATGTGCCACTTCTGTGCACTTAACTGAAGTGCTCCAAGAGGATAAGATAATTTTTAGAGTCCAAATATTATTAAGAGCTAATAATATTCGACATATCTATTTTTAGACTGGCAATCTAAAAATAGATTCCGCCCAGTATGTCTAAAAATAGAAGTCCATCTATTTTTTACGACTTGACCAACCATCCACAAATAGCATCCTGCAACTCATAGAACATGATCCATATGTCTAAAAATAGACTTTGCGCCAAAAATATCCTGCGGGCCCACTTAGTGAAGGCGACTCCTTTCCACTAAGCTCATCATCTTGTTGCAATCTCAACACTCAACAACGTAGTAAGGATGTAGAGCAAAGCATCCCTAAGTAGAGAAGTGAAAATGAGCTAGGGAACAATGAAGATACCAAGCAAGCTAGTGGTGATAGAGAGCAAAGTGAAGAGGTTCAAAAGAGTGATGAAAGACAAAGTGACCATCAACAACACAGTGATCAGGAGGACAGTCCTCAAGGGAACAATGAAGATCCTAAGCAAGGTAGTGATGATGAACATAAAAAAAGTCCTCAAACAGACAGTGAGGGAGGTGAAAACATGCAAAGTGACCATGGTGGTAGCCCACACAGAGAGTCTAAAGAATACAGTCACAATGAAGGTAGCCCTCAACAAATTCAAGACAATGATGAGGGTAAACAAGGTAGTCTATAGGCAGACAATAAAGATGGTCAAATAGCAGAAAAGGATGATGAAGCTAACAACCCTCAAGTACATTTTCTAAACGGCACTGATGAGTTTGAAGGCAACATATGTCAAGAGGTTCAAAACAGTGACAAAGGTGAAGCTGGAAACCCCAAACAAACTCAAAACAGTGAGGAAAACAGTGAACAGGGCAACAAAGCAAATGATGATGAAGGCAGCGATGTAAAAAATCAATTTGAACAAGTGAAAGTAATAAAACCTCCTCTCTCTTCTCCTCAACACAGCCAAGAGCATGTGCTAGCTGCCTCTCTTAGGCAAGGGACCATGACTCTTCCTCCAAAAGTGGTGAAGCCTAGAAACACCAGATCTGCAAAAGAGAAGATCACTCCATCAATGACTAGAAATTTCAATAGGGTGCTAAGGAGTAGGGGAAAACTGCCTAAGAAGAGTATTCTTGAGTTTCCAAAAAGAATAAGAGCCAAGAAGTCTATCCAAAGCAAGGGCAAAGAAAAATTTGAACAACAGGAGAGTAGTCATGAAAAGGAAAGAGAGTTTGACATCATACAAATAGACAGTGATGCTGGAGATGATGAAGCTAGAATTATTTAGTCTCTTTTACAAAACAGAGAAGCCCAAATACATGACTTAGAAACTAATATAGAAATGTCAAAATACCTCATACATGTTCTACAAATGAAAAATAAAAAAATGAGTGGGCAAATGGAAATTTATGAGGCCCAGGCATTCAAATACCAAAGGGAAGCATACAAAGCACAAGTCAAGCTTGAAGAGTATATGGGTGAATTTTATGATACTGAAGAAGAAGAGAAACCAGTAATAAAAAGGCCTAGGACTATGGGTCTTAGGAAGGCTTTGGAGAAACATAAGGAAAAAGAAGCAACCCTTGTTCGATCTTATCCTCTCACACAATTGCTTGCCCAAGAAATAGAAAATGATAAAGAATCATGGCTTGAAAGAGTTGATAAGAATTTGGAGGATAAATTAGAGAAAGAAAACAGAGACTTGGGTCTGCAAAGGAAGATGACCGAGCACTACTAGAAATTGAACCAATTTTCCCGAAGAAAGCTCAAAATTGCTCAAGAAAGGCTCAAAACTGCCCGAAAGAGGCGCTCGGTGGAAAAAGTGAAAAAGGAAATATATAGGCTTGAAATCTTGGCCTCAGCTTCCTTTCATGCTTCTAAGAACCCATAAGGGGATTTCTCGCCAAAATTGAGCAAATTTTGACATGATCTTGTTTTTTGTGTTTTTTGGCCCTAATTGCACATTTTTCTAGGTGTTGTCATGGGTGCTAGGATCATCCTCAACTCATGAAAGTCATTTTTTTGGATGTATTAAATTTGGGGGCAGCTACTCACAAGTTTTCAAATCAAAAGGAGGTGTTTTGGTCCCCCAAAGAGGCAAAAATCAGTCAAAATTCACCTTTCTGCCTCACATATCAAGAGATGAGACCCTCTCGGGTTCTTTCACTCAGTCCACATTTTGAAAGACTTCTAGGGATCAATTTCAAGTAGTTACAGAAACTAGACATCCTGTTCTTTCCAACGAGCTATCATGGGCCTCTTTTCGACATCGGGAGGTCCCTCAAAAGTTGTCTACAAAACATGCTTCTTTTTGTTGCTACGCTCCTGTAGCATTTTGGCTAAAAAACAGTTTTCTGAATATGGTCATCCAAATGTGCGTTTAGCTATTTTTAACTCTATGTCAGAGATTAGAAGTCAATTTTCTTGCTATTTTTGGCTTAAATAGATATTTTTGAAGATATTTTGTGCCTTGGGATTTGCAAAGCCTCAAGGACAAAATCAGATATTTGTATTAGGCCAATGGCCTTCTACATGCTCTAGGAGGGATTCTTTCTCTTTGGCCTATATAATCTAAGAGAATGCATTGTAACCAGAGGCTGAAGTTGATGTTATAGAGCAATACATAGCATTACAAGCTTTGAAGAAATACTTTGTCTCATGAAGTGGATGATTTCTTGCTTGACTTGGATGGTGGAGGAGGACTATTTGTAGGATTCCATGGCTTGGTGAATGGTATTGTGTTCCTTTTCTGTTATGTTTCCTTAGTTTATCATACGTGTTTTCATGCTTCTTGCTTGTTGTAGGTCAGTAAAAAAAATATTTGAGACATGCCCATGGAGGCACCTCAATTTTCCTGATTCATTACAGCTTCTATGTTTTTCTTCTTTCTTGGTTATGTCAAAGAATTCTTAACTGCTTTTTGGTACCCTAAGAACTTGTTATCAATTTCATTAATGGTTAATATGTATGTTGTCTAGTATGATTCATGGTATGCCCTGCTTACTCATAGCTAATAAAAAATGCATCACTGAAATCTTTCTCTAAAGTATTGGTTGTCTAGTTAATTCAAAGAGGTCTTGTTTCGATCTTGCCCTTTGCCCATGCCCTGCAGTCTTATTTCAAAGTTCTTGATAACTCAAAATATGATGTTTAGGAGTTCCCTCTTCATAGATTTAGTTTTTCGTTTTTCTTATTTGTTTTCCCAAAAGTCTGAAGGTGATTTTCCCAAAGTTAGAGGGTCTTATACTTCTATGCATCGCCTGATTGTTTATTTTCTACATCTATTAGTTTGAGTTTCGTTTATAGTGATTAATGGTTAGCCCTACCACATGAATTTTTGTTGTAAAACTATTTATGCTTAAAACCTCTTTGTCTTTCACAAACTTAGTGTCCATCTCATTTCACTTACACCCAAAGAATCCATTTATCTCGACCAAATTGGCCTTGCAATATACCTTTTCCACCATTTGAGACAGTCTCAACCTTTTCGATCCCATAGCCTAGTTGATCTGACAAACTTTTATCTATTTATCCTTTGATCAGTTCTCCCTCAAAAAACCTAAAACAAACCAAAACATACTTAACAACTAGCCTAAAATCAAATACATAAAAAGAAAACAAGTTTACATCCTTTGCATAATAGAGAGAGCCCTCTTTGATTCTAGGAAGGCTAGGTCCTAGGGATTCAAAGTTGGTTTGATGTTACCCTGTCATTTGGCTTGCCAATCTGCCAAATCACGGGACCCCAACATAATGGCGATCACGGTGGGACCTACTGAGTACATGAAAGTCTAGAAAACTATTGTAGACTCATTAGTCCTTCAAAATTAAACTCATACAAATAGCCTATGAAATCATTTAGAGTAAAATCTTATTGTTTCACCATCTTAGAAAAGTGATGAATCAGGTTTAGAACACTCTTACAAACTAGGCTGCATATAAAAAACTCAGAAAACCCCAAAAAATATCCCTAGATTGGATTTTTCTCAGTTATTGGTGGTGGACCATAAATACATATATTTAAAAACAAAAAAACATCCACCTGGCGACTCCACTAGCCTCCAATAGGCCTAATACACCATAAAAAACCAAAAATTTCATAAATCATAATATCCTGTTGACTTGCCTTTCCAAAAACACAAAGTTCATGATGTAGCCTCTGAAATTAGTGACAAACTAAGTACAACTTAGGGATTTAGAAATATTCATCTAAACATAGGAAATCAACAGAATAACTTACAAATAGAGCTATAGCTTTCTCAACGATCTAGCAAACTGTTGAACTAAGTTTTAAGTCATTCTTGCAAGTTTTCGCATAAACGTTTTCTAGAAAAGAATTTTCATAAAAAACATCTTTGTCAGTATTGGTGGTGGACCATAAATCTCAAGAAAATCCACCTGGCGGCTCCACTAGCCTTCATTTTGTTTTTACCTTACATTAGGAAAACCCCTAGAGAGGGAAACCATCCAAAAAATAATCACAACTATCATCCTCTCTAAGCTTTAACTTTGAAATCTGGCTTCACGAAGAATTAATACCAGATCACACCCGGACCCGAATCCCCCTATCATAGTTGATGACCCAGAAAATATTTTGTGGCAAACTTCTAAAACTGGTAACTTGATTACCGATAGGACCATCCACAAAGCAAGCTCTATACCTGAACATATTACATCCTTGCAAGATTCCTAGTTTGACTTGAGTTCAGTAAAATCCCTTTTTAGAAGAAAGTCTCAAATTAAAATCAACCTTGACGATCTTGAGCCCTTAGATTTGTAGCAGAGTCCTAGCATAGAATCCTCACCCACTACACCTCCTGATTTTCAGCTTCTCCACCACTTTGGCTCTTATCACCCCAAATTTTCTCAGAATCAATCCACAATTCCAAGTACCTTTGCCACACCCATTCAGACCACCACTGTGAAAATCACCCCATCCCATACTACAAACCCTCATACTATAAATCTACCATCAACTCCCATCATGGAAGCTTGGTATGCGCCTTTAGTGTTACCTCTACCTTTGGTACCTTTGCAAAATTATTACCAATCCTGAATTCCACACTTCACCGGAACTGAGGCTACTACTGCCCAACAGCATGTACATAGAATCAATGATGCTTTTGACTACATCAAATTAGAATATGAAACCATAAAGATGAAAATGTTCTCCCAAAGCCTAGGCGGAGAACCCAAGAAATGGTTTAAAAGCTTAGCTCCTAATAGTATACATGATCTCCCATCACTTTACCAAACTTTCATAAACAGGTGGGAAATTAGGGAAAACCCCATCCAAATCCTTTCCGAATATAACAATCTTAAAAGGAATATAGGGGAAAGTGTTAAGGACTATTGCACTAGATTCAACAGTGTCTATAATGCCCTACGCCTCACATGAAACCTCCACTTGGCTCAGCATTAGAAAAATTTCCGAAGGTTTCGATCCGGATATGACATACCAACTAAGAGAAAGAGACCCCACAACTTTAGAAGAAATGAAAAAAGTAGTTGTTAGTGCCGAAGCCAACCTAGCTGAGAAAAGAGCTAGGATAAGATCAAAAAAGAAAGTCACATACCGTGATGAGGTCATGCCTTCAATTTCCTCCCTAGATCCCAGAATAGAAAACCTGGTTAAAACCATGGAGAGAATGTGGAAAAGAATGAATCTAAATGAAAAAGAACCTCCTAAGGACAACCAACCAAATCCTCAAAATAGAAACCAGAACCAAAACTTTAGAAGAGACCCACCTAAAAACAAACCAAGGGAAAATGACCAACAGATCAGGCCACCTTTCCATGAAAACTATGTTGATGAGGTAGAAAAAGATATGGAACCACTTGATGAAAATCACTTAAACTTGATAGGTTCAGATAGCGAGGGTAAGGTGTTCCTCACAGAAGAAGAACAAGTTTTCTTCTCCTCAAATCAAAATGAAGCAAATTATGAGGACCTCGAAGATCCTGAGGTAGGATTACAAAACGCTATAATGGAAGTCCACAGGAAATATGATCTTAGGAGTAAGAAAAACCAAGACAACTCTAAGAAAGGTAGCTCAGACACTGCTATTACCAAAACCCCCTGATACCATTCTTAAAAGAACAGCAGATAGTAACAAAATCATGGCTAATAGAATTGACCAAAACAAAGACAAAAATAGTCAGGAAAGCCTTGATCCTAACTGTCCTAGTACCTCTACTAAGATCCCTGAAACCACTGTTTTGAACAAAACCCCAAATCAAATTCAAAAAATTAAGAATATAGAGAAATTCATGGCTGAAAAAACTGAAGCAAATCTATCCAAACTATAAGCACCGTTCAGTTTTGAAGGGGAAATCGCCAAAATTAATATCACCATGCCTCTCACTGAACTTATTGCCCAAAGCTCATACAAATATCAAGTGCTAAAGGTCCTAAACATAGGAAATGATGCAGATACTTTACACCTAGCTGATGATACCCTTGAGGTGTTGTTTGGACCAAAAATAGAAGGAAAATATCAAGAGGGAACCACTCTTCCTTTTTACATTAGTCTGAATATACATGACCAAATCCTACATAATGCCATGCTAGATTCCAAGGCCTCTCACAATCTCATGCCGAAAGTAGTAATGGAAAGATTAGGCCTAGAAATAACAAAACCTTATAAAGACTTATATTTGTTTGATTCAAGCAGAGTCAAGTGTCTAGGCATGATAAAAGATCTTTGTGTCAGTTTGGCCCAAGTACCTGCAAAAAACTTGGTCATGGACATAGTGGTAGCATACATCCCTCCCAAGTACGGAATGCTTTTATCGGGATCTTGGGGGGCCAAGCTTCAAGGAAATATTCAACTAGATATGTCTTACGCCACCATTCCCATGTTTAATCAAACCAGAATACTGTATCGGGAATCACACATGAAATATATGGTAAGCAGCCAAGAAAAGCCAGATAACATCCTTATGTATTCCATAAATTCAAACCTAAATTCCTTCATTTTACATACTGATGAAGACATTCATAAACAGGTAGGAGAAATTGAAAAAAATCTAGGCACACCGCATCAGCCGCCCCAGATTCTCTATGATGAGATGGATACTCAAAAATATCATGACCCTGAACAATTATGTCTTGAAGAGTGGGAGTTTGATTTTCTAGAAATAGAGATAAATCAGAAAACAGAACACATTCTACACCCTCAAGCAAGTTGCTCAAACCAAGGACAAACATCAAAAGTACAATCAACTACTTTTTTCAAAACAGAAGCACTAGAAGGCTTACATAGTACAAATCTTTTTGGAAATCAGGAACAGGGGAGTCTTATGTTCTTACCATACTTAAATGATTCATCATCCCAAAACCTTACCTCTCCAAGTAAATCTTTAAATTTTGTAACCACTTTGATGAATCCAGGGAAAATGTCTAATGAATTCAATGAAGGGGAATATGATGACAGCAGTCCCAAGACACCTAAGTTAATTGAACTAGCTAAAATTCTATCATTTCACCAGAGATTAAGAACTGCTAGAGTATGAAAAATTGTTCAAGATACTAATACATGTCAGGAAAATAGTTTAAAACACTATGAAAATGCCATCATTTCAAGAAGTAAACCTTACAAAAATAAATGCAAAAATCTTTGTCAAAAATTAGCAATTAAAGACAAAGAAAATGGACCTAGGATATGTGTAGATTTTAGGAACACAAGTAAACATCCCCATAACAACACTTATATCCTTCCCAAAACAGATCATACCATACAGAAGCTAGGATTTTCTAATCATATGTCTTTGCAAAGTTATGTTTCAGGATATCATTAGTGAATTCCTCTTGAAAGAAAACATCTTAAAGATTTTTTTAAAATACACTGGAAGCAGTTCCAGATTCAAACGTAGAGTTGCAAAACCGCCAGACACCAAATTCCAGATTCTTGAAGGCCATGTTTACAGTTCTGAATTTCTTCATCATGATGTACCTTGACGATGTCATCATCTGTTTTAAAAATGACAAAGAGTATCTGTATTACCTAAAGAAGATGTACAACAAAGCCAAGAGCGGAAATCGAAGGTATAGAGAAAAGCAGCAAGTAGATATAGATTTTTTCAAAGACTCTTGCAAGAACCCTTATGTTGTTCTTGAACGGGAAAATTTTCCAAACTTTTCTTTTCAAGAGTTGTCTGGACCATGAGCATCGGGAGATCCCTTTGAAGACAAAATGCTCAAGTTCCACCATTTTCAAGATTTCTAGTTTCAAAAATATTTTCACTCATTGTACATATCACTGTTTGAAAAAATAAATCAAAAACATAAAATACAAAAAACAGTAGAAAATTTGAAAAGAGGGCAGTTTTAGAAAACAACAAAAAAGCCCCATGTTCAAAAAATAGTCATACTGAAAGTGCGCAAGTCTAAATGCCACTACTAGTGCTTAAAAGATATCTTGTTCAATTATCAAGCCTAATCATAACTGGACATGTTTTAAATTGATTGCTGATAAGTTAGTGAAAGAAGTGATAGTCAAATTGTGTAAGCTTGACTTGTCAAAGAAAGTATATTAGGAAAAGATACTGGTTTCACACGCTCAAAATAGAACCAAAGAGGAAAACAGGGATGAAAAAAAAACTATGTATCCTAGCCCTGATATTTCTAAATCTCATTTTGTGTGAAAGTAATATTTGTGTGCAGCTTGTCTTTTATGCCACAAATACATGGCAAATCAAACTGTCTAATCCTAATTTGGTCATTTTTCAATTTCATGTTTTAGTTTAGTGAATGAAATTTTTTCAAACAGCTTAATCTTAACAGTCGATCTAGCATAAGTAGAGAAATCAAAGGAGTTCATCGGTTTAATCTGAACTCCAAGAAGATATAAGCGTAGAATTAGATAGTTTTTCTTTTTTCAAAAATATCATGTCAAAGGGTTGCTAGTCCAAGCGCACCTAAAGAATAAAAAATTCTAGGAGATATAGCTGGGTAGGTAGATATGAGGTTGATGCTAATCATGCTGTAAATTTTGAGAAAGAGCATCAAGAAAGAGAGAAATTTGTGCCAATGGATAAGACATTGGTCTTCACATGCTAGATATCTTCAATTCTGGACACCTACTGAAAAGGAGCTGCCCTCCCCAAATGGAGCCACTGTTAGTCATCAATATTTTTACCTGTTTTGATGACTAGATTCCTTGGTTGATTTTTATAGAAGCTAATCCCAATCTGTCAATTTTTCATCTAGAAAACACCTCAAACAAATTTTTGTTTTCCTACCCCTCTCTTTCAGCCTATAATGAGAAAAACCCTTTAGTTTCCCTATCTATCACTATTCAGCAAAGCCTCCTTGTCTATAGTTGTTATAAGTTTTCCTCTCTACCATCAAAATATTTTTTTTTCATGCAAATCACTCTCCAAAAATTAGAAAAGTGTCTACCCCTCTCTCACTGATCTCTTTGTCATGTGATAACCTACTCATGCCCAAGAAGCCATTCAAAATCCATGACAAAGTATGTAAGTCTAGGTGGTGGTGTTTTAGGGAAAATTCCTTGGCAAGACTGTTTTAAGCCAAAAAATTTGTCTTCAATATCAGTCAGCCATCATGTCTTGCTATTTTCCAAATCCAAAACCCTCGTCTACCCCTAGGTCACGCACCATCGAAGAGGTCACTTTTTTTTTCTTCTAGTAAGGCTCAGGAATATTCAAATCAGGAAAAGAGAAGGAGTTTTCCTTGTCTGAAGAAACATGATTAGATCAGGCATGATCCCCATGAAACATCAAAGAAGCCCTCCAAACTTCAAAAGCATATTTTTTTACATCTCTGCAGGGATGTACTGATTGATGACACTAAGCAGAGTGTGAGAAAAAAAAAGCACCTCAGGAGAAAGTTTCCTGCTGTATCAGTTTACTATGGAAGCCATAGAAAGTGCAGATTGTGGCCAGCCCTACAAATTGGCCTTATACCACCAACAGTGATAATCTTCTGGAAAAAAGAGCTTCAAAGAAAATTAGGCATCATGATGAAGGTACATACCTTATCATAAACTAAAATTTGAAAGACTGTCATAAACAATTTCACTGCTCATGAAAACATAGTCAAGGTAAGAAAGAGTTGTTTCAAGGATGCATAGCAGTGAGCGATCACCATTTGCAAAGCACATTATTCACCCCTGAAGATTCACAGTAATTTTATGCAAAAGGGATGCACATTACTGACAACTCCTCAAGAAGCAAAGGGCATTATGATTCAAATAATTTCATAAAGGATAATTACCAAAGATTCATTGTTGCCTTCTATTTTTGTATTTTTCAAAACAAATATATAGGGGTCACAGTGTTTGAAATGAATGAAATTTATAGTCTTAAGGACCTCCATCAGTAGATTAGTAAGGTGCCTTATAGTAGGTCTGAAGGGTCACAAATATTGTTTTTTGGAAGCCTCTTTCAAAAGATAGGCAGAGGGTAAAGGCACAGTCTCGAAGGGCCTAGATTTGGAACAGGTAGCTTTTCTCAAAGGTTAACACTGACATATCAAAGACCTCCTTCTAGAGAAGAAAGGGCACCCCTCACAGTCCTAAAGAAGTCTCCCTTGAATGAAAAGCACTGAATCTGTTTTGAATGATGAACATAGTTTGTCTAAAGAGCTACAAATAGTTTGTTCATGGAAAATTTATATTCGGTTAAACCAAGGTCAAAAAGCACCCATGTAGTTGTCAAATAGAGCCTCCTTCATGACAAGTAGAGGGCCCACAGAAAACTGGTTCAAAAGACAAATCTTCAAATGATGTAGCAGTGTTAAATGAAATAATATTTTTGTATTTTAAGATAGCCTCCCTTGAATGACAAGCACAGGATCTCTTTTTGGATGATAAGCATAGTTTGTCTAAAAATCCACTAACAGTTTGTGCATGGACATTTTCCAGTTGGTTGACAGAGGTAAAAAAAAAGGCACCCATACAGTTTATCAAACATTGAGGGCCCACAGACAACTTGTTCAATAATAGTTATCAAATGGTAGACAGAGATGCAAAAACATAGTGTTTACAATGCTTCCTTCACAAGTAAGCAGAGGGCCCACTTACCATAGGTGCATAAGGCCTCCTTCACAAATAAGCAGAGGGCCCACCGTTGTTTGAGGATATTCAAGAGTGACAAGTGAAAAAGACCACATTTTACCCCTAATGGTCTATTCAAAGTAACAGAGAAAACTCATGTGAAAAGACCTCCTTCACATAATAAAGAAAGGATTTACATAATGATGTTTGAGATGCTGCAATAGTGATGTTTTTGTAAGCCTTTTCAGATGACAATTACAAGGGTAAAATGTCGACAAGAAACTTTTTCAATTCATAAAAATTTTGGGTAAGTTTCTATTTAAAGGGAAAATTCTGCAAATACCAAAAGGAGGGAAGAAAGGGCATTCAATTTTTTTTTAAAAGGAGCTATAAAATCTCTCAAAATTAAGGATCATTTTCTATTATGCAAGGGGACAAAGAAAAAACGTTTTTTCGAACCTTGGGAGAGCGGTTTGTAGAAAATTTAAGATGCGACACGCCTGTAAGTTAGCACGACGTGCCTGTAAGCACCTTTACAAGGGATTTTGCACACGGCGCGACGTGCCTGTAGCAGCGTGTGATGCGCCTGTGCATGTCAACCATACTGGCCCGCCCGACGTTTAGGGGGCACCCAGTGCCCGACCCGACAACACACTGCGGCAAGCAAATGCTACACGCCTGTGCATAGGAGCATAGCAATGCTCAACACACCTTCAATTCACCTCAAAGCATATTTGTTTCACACTAAACTTATCTCCAATGTAGCCCATATATTTTTAAGAGGTATTTTACTGTTTTCATCGCCTAAGTTATTGATTTTGAGAGGGTTAAGAATCAATTTTGTTAAGGAAAAAACACAGTCTTATGAAGGAAAAAAACACAGTTTACTCTAGAAACCACCATGTTTACAAAGAGGAAACAAAACAGTGATTAAGGAGGAATAGCTTATTGTCTGGTTTCCAAAAGCCTGTTGGTTGAGTAAAGAACAAAAACCTAGTTTTTAAGAAAGGGATTGACATCAGTTGAAAGGCATGTTTTGATTGAAAATCCAAACATAGTTTTAAAAGAGAAAAACAGTGCTTAAAGAGGAGTTCTGGTTTAGTTCATTTTGGAGGCCTGTTTTGATAAGATAGCGAAGGAAAGCCTAAAAAAAGCCATACCTCCAAAGAAAGTCAGCAAGGGTGGATTTCACAAAAGATTTGAGCCTGTTACAACTCAGGAAATAAATGACTCCCCTTCGGTTTTTTTCAACTTCCATGAGGTAGGTTGCCTTGATTTTTGCCAAAAAGTCTAGGAGGTTACCAATTTCCCTCCCTTAACATAATTGTTCACCCTGAGGCTGCAAGGAAAACATGTCCACCTAGTAGGTCTGGACTTTAAAGTCACTCCTAGGGTTGTCTCCAAAGAAACTAAGATCCCCTATATAGGAGAAAAATGGTTCAAACAAGAATACCTGGATCTAAATCACTATAAAACCTTCCTAAAACCAGACCATCAGGATGCTTGCCAAGCTATATTTCATTTTTCTCACTTATTGAGCAGCTATGCCCCCCTCATGAGAGTTATCATGAAGTATTTCACATGTGAAGGGAGGTTTTCCCAAATTTATTCCTATCACATTAGGCTTCTCATGCATTTCACAAGGACTCAGTTGCTAAATCTCCCTTTCTTCCTCTGTAAAAGCATAGACAAGATGTCCTCCCTTGTTCAAAAGAGACGTCTTGCTCAGCAAAAAGCTAGTCTTTTCCATCATTCTCTCATCAAAATCATCATCCTTCACCAACTTGAAAATAAAGGAGTGTCTTGGGAGACTTTCATTTCTCATCCAGATTTTTCCAATGCCTCTTCATCTCATGGCCCATCTCACATATCCTCCTCACCCTCCACTCACTATGTCTCTCCTCCATCATGTCAAAATACTCCTCAAAGGCAAACATCACCCATGATTGATAGTGAAAAAGAACAATCTTATGAAAGCAGGAACTAGGTTAGTGGTGATGAGGAACATAGGGACACTAAGCAAAGTAGTGAGCATGAACCAAGTGACAAATCACAGGGCAGTGACCATAAGCAGTAAACTAGTGATGGTGAAGAAAACTAACCAAGGTATAAGGAAGTTAGTGGCACTCAGCAAAGTAGCAAGGATGCAGAGCAAAGCAGCCCTAAACAGAGCAGTGAAAATGAACAAGGGAACAGTGAAGATTCCAAGCAAGCTAGTGGTGATAGAGAGAAAAGTGAAGAGGTTCAAAGCAGTGATGAAAGACAAAGTGACCATCAGCAACATAGTGATTAGGAGGACAGTCCTCAAGGGAACAATGAAGATCCTAAGAAAGGTAGTGATGATGAACAACAAAACAGTCCTCAAGGGAACAATGAAGATCCTAAGCAAGGTAGTGATGATGAACAGCAAAACAGTCCTCAAACAGACAGTGAGGGAGGTGACAACATGCAAAGTGACCATGGTGACAGCCCACACACAGAGTCTAAAGAATACAGTCACAATGAAGGCAACCCTCAACAAATTCAAGACAGTGATGAGGGTAAACAAGGAAGTCTATAGGCAGACAGTAAATATGGTGAAACAACAGAAAAGGATGATGAAGCTAATAGCCATAAAGAACATTTTCTAAACAGCACTGATGAGGTTGAAGGCAGGATATGTCAGTAGGTTCAAAACAATGATAAAGGTGATGCTGGTAGCCCCAAAAAAACTCAAAACAGTGAAAAGGGTAGCAAAGTAGATGATGATGAAGGCAACGATGTAAAAAATAAAGTTGAACAAGTGCAAGTAATAAAACCTCCTCCCTCTTCTCCTCAACACAACCAAGAGCATGTGCTAGCTGCCTCTCCTAGACAAGGGGCCATGACTCTTCCTCCAAAAGTGGTGAAGCCTAGAAACACCAAATCTGCAAAAGAGAAGATCACTCCAACAGTGACTAGAAATGTCACTAGGGCACTAAGGAGTAGGGGAAAACTGCCTAAGAAGAGTATCGTTGAGCTGCCAAATAGAACAAGATCCAAGAAGTCTATCCAAAGCAAGGGCAAAGAAAAAGTTGAACAACAGGAGAGTAGTCATGAAAAGGAAAGAGAGTTTGACATCATACAAATAGACAGTGATGCTGGAGATGATGAAGCTAGAATTCTTTAGTCTCTTTCACAAAACAGAGAAGCCCAAATCCATGACTTAGAAACTGATCTAGAAAGGTCAAAAGACCTCATACATTTTCTACAAATGAAAAATAAAAAAATGAGTGGGAAAATGGCAATTTATGAGGCCTGGGCATTCAAATACCAAAGGGAAGCATACAAAGCACAAGTCAAGCTTGAGGAGTATATGGGAGAATTTGATGACACTAAAGAAGAAGAGAAACCAGTAAGAAAAAGGCCTAGGACTATGGGTCTTAGGAAGGCTTTGGAGAAACATAAGGAAGAAGAAGCAGCCCTTGTTCGATCTTATCCTCTCACATAATTGCTTGCCCAAGAAATAGAAAATGATAAAGAATCATGGCTTGAAAAATCCAACAAGAATTTGGAGGATAAATTAGAGAAATCAAATAGAGACTTGGGTCTGCAAAGGAAGATGACCAGGCACTACAAGAAAATTAAACCAATTTGCCCGAAGAAAGCTCAAACTTGCTCAAGAAAGGCTCAAAACTGCCCGAAAGAGGTGCCCAGTGGAAAAAGTTGAAAATGGCATATCTAGGCTTGAAATATTGGCCTCAGCTTCCTTGCATGATTCTAAGAACCCATAAGGGGCTTGCTCGCCAAAATTGAGCAAATTTTGACATGATCTTGTTTTTTGTGTTTTTTGGCCCTAATTGCACATTTTTCTAGGCGTTGCCATGAGTGCTAAGAACATCCTCAGCTCATGAAAGTCATTTTTTTGGATGTATTAAATTTGGGGGTAGCTATTCACAAGTTTTTAGATCAAAAGTAGGTGTTTTGGTCCCCCAAAGAGGAAAAAATCAGTCAAAATTCACCTTTCTACCTCACATATCAGCAGATGAGACCCTCCTAGGGTTTTTCACTCAGTCCACCTTTTGATAGAATTCCAGGGATAATTTTGGGAGGAATCAATTAGTTTCAGAAACTAGACATCTATTTATTTCCAACGAGCTATTACGAGCCTCGTTTTGACATCGGGAGGTCCCTCAAAAGTTATCTACAAAACAGGCTTCTTTCTGCTACTACGCTCCTGTAGCATTTTGGCTAAAAAAGCAGTTTTCTGAATATGGTCATCCAAATGTGCGTTTAGCTATTTTTAACTCTATGTCAGAGATTAGAAGTCAATTTTATTTTTATTTTTGGCTTAAATAAATATTTTTGAAGATATTTTGTGCCTTGGGATTTGCAAAGCCTCAAGGACAAAATCAGATATTTGTATTAGGCCAATGGCCTTCTAGATGCTCTAGGAGGGATTCTTTCTCTTTGGCCTATATAATCCAAGAGAATGCATTGTAACCAAAGGCTAAAATTGATGTTATAGAGCAATACATAGCATTAAAAGCTTTGAAGAAATACTTTTTCTCATGAAGTGGATGATTTCTTGCTTGACTTGGATGGTGGAGGAGGATTATTTGTAGGATTCCATGGCTTGGTGAATGGTATTGTGTTCCTTATCTGTTATGTTTTCTTAGTTTACATACATTTTTTCATGCATATTGCTTGCTATAGGTCAGTAAATAATAGATTTGAGACATGCCCATGGAGGCACCTCAATTTTCCTGATTCATTAAAGCTTCTATGTTTTTCTTCTTTCTTGGTTATGTCAAAGAATTCTTAACTTCTCTTTGGTACCCTAAGAACTTGTTATCAATTTCATTAATGGTTATTATGTATGATGTCTAGTATGATTCACATTATGCCCTGCTTACTCATAGCTAATCAAAACTCCATCACTGAAATCTTTCTCTGAAGTATTGGTTGTCTAGTTAAGTCAAAGAGGTCTTGTTTCGATCTTGCCCTTTGCCCATGCTCTGCAGTCTTATTTCAAATTTACCGATAACTCAAAATATGATGTTTAGGAGTTCCCTATTCATATATTGAGTTGTTAATTTGTCTTATTTGTTTTCGCAAAATTCTGAAGGTGATTTTCCCAAAGTTAGAGGGTCTTATACTTCTATGCATCGCCTAATTTTTTATTTTCTGCATCTATCAGTTTGAGTTTCATTAATAGTGATTAATGGTTAGCCCTACCACATGAATGTTTGCTGTAAAAATATTTATGCTTAAAACCTCTTTGTCTTTCAAAAACTTAGTGTCCATCTCATTTCACTTACACCCAAATAATCCATTTATCTTGACCAAATCGGCCCTCTAATATACCTTGTCCACCATTTGAGACAGTCTCGACCTTTTTGACCCCATAGCCCAGTTGATCTAACAAACTTTTATCTATTTATCCTTTGATCAATTATCCCTCAAAAAACCTAAAACAAATAAAAACATACTTAACAAATAGCCTAAAATCAAATACATAAAAATCAAACAAGTTTACATCCTTTTCATAATAGAGAGAGCCCTCTCTGAGTCCAGGGAGGCTAGGTCCTAGGGCTCCAAAGTTGGTTTTGATGTTACCCTGTCATTTGGATTTCCAATCTACCAAATCATGGGACCCTAACAAAAGTCATGATGGTAACAATGGTGAAGGCACTAAAATGATAAAATTTGAACCTTTTTCTTTGACCTACCAAAGAGGAAATATGCATGTGTTTGCTGCCTCTAAAAGGCAAGGGGCCATGCCTTCTACATCAACTAAGCATCTTGACAAAGGAAAAGAAAAAGTTATGGAAGAAGAAGAAGACCGGCATGAGACTGAACAAGAATTTGAACTCATTCATGTTGATAGTGATGATGAAAACAACATAAGGATCTCAGTCATGTTGCTCAAGAGCAGAGATTCCCAAATCAAATATTTTCAAGCCAATCTATGAAGGGCTAGAAATGTCATCCACTATTATGAGATTGAAAACAAGAAGATGGAGGCACAAAAGGTCGTTTATGAGATTAGAGCTATCAGAGCTCAGAAAGAGGCTGCAAAAGCCAAGGCTAAGCTAGATGAGGACTTGGATAGATATGGAGACATTGATGAAGAGGAAGAACAACTTCCTAGGAGGAGGCCAAGAACAATGGGCTTAAAGAAAGCCTTAGCCAAGGAGAGAGAGCAAGAGGCAGCCTTAGCAGAGCAGCTCACTCCAAGTGAGATGCTTTCCATGGAGATTGACTATGACAGGGAAACTTGGATTGAGAGGGCTAATATGCTCTTAGAGGGACTATTGGAGAAGACAAAGAGGGATCTTGACCTCCAAAAGAAGATGGCAAGGCACTATGCCTTGAGAAACAAAATTGCAATGGCCAAGCTCAAAAGAGCCCTTGCTAAAATTCAAGCCCTCAAGGAGGAAAAAGGAAAATAAAACCTTGAAATCCTTGTTGATTCTTCCCTACAGCCATCCCAAACACCATGAGCAAGACAATCTCAAATTTTGGCAAGTTTTTGTAAATTTTGGTTTTTGACTAATTTAAACTGCCAAGGGCACAATGCCCCTGGCACTGCGCCCTATTTTGGGGCACCTTTTTTAGGAATGGCTTAAATTTTTGGAATCCTTAGTCCAAGGGCGTAAGCACACAACATTTCAGATCATTTGTAGAAGATTTGATCCTCCAAAAGCACCAAACACACCCAAAAACCACCTTTTTGTCCTATTTTCAGGGCTGGTGGTGCACCTTAAGAAGTCCTGGGAGATTGCGTTTTTGGGCAGGAAAATGGACACCAAATAAAAAAATAAAGGAATTTTTGGGTATTAGACTTGATAATATTTCCAATGAGCTATCATGGAGCTCATTCGGACATCGGAAAGGCCTTTAAAACTCAGCTGCAAAGTGACCTATTTTTCCAGTGCAGGCGTTGCGCCCTTGCCTGCAAAGTCAACAAAACACACTTGAAGATATTTTGGAGTTATTGAGGAGCCTCAAAGTGATTTTTTGCCAAATTTAGGTTTCATAATTTATTTTTCATTTATTACATTAGATATTTTGTGCCTTGGGCCTTGCATGGTCTTAATGGACAAAAATGGCATTTATGATGTATTTATGAAATTTTGGAAACCCTAGTTAGGGTTTTGGCCCTCCTTGCTATTTAAAAACATAATTGAGGCCTCATTGTACATGTTCGATGATTATTGAGAAGAAATATGATAGATTTGAATATTGGAGAAATTGGCTTTGGTTTTTGTGGATGACTTGATGTGCATAACAATGGAGCAAGCTCACTTGCAGGATTCATGAACATGGTTAATGGTGATGTGTTTCTTATTTAGTTCTTGTTTTCTTATGTTATCATTTTGTTTCATCTTTATCAACCAGTAGAACAGAAATTTTAGGTTAATAAATGTTCTTTAGAGGAATCTTAGCTCTGTTTTCTCTCTATTGTTTGTATGTTTTCCTTTGCTAGGTCAGATTAGAGAATCCTTGAGTGCTCTCTAGTCCCACTATGCTTGTCTATCTTAAAGATGATTTGATGAAGCCAATTTCAAAGTAGTTCATGGTTAGCCCTGCTCTTTGATGTAACTGAAACATTGTTTTTAAGGTCTTTTCCTTGAAGTATTGTTGATTAGGTTTAGCTAAAGAGGTTTATGATTTACCATGCCCTTTTGGTCATCTTAAAATGGTTGCTTTGGAGGTATTTGTAGTTTGATTAATGAAGTTAGGAGTTCCCTATTATTGATCTCTACTATGTGGTTATCTTAAATTTTTTCTTAGCCTGAAGGTGAAATCACTATAGGACTTACAAGTTTCTTGCTTTCTATGATTCACTGGATTTTTGTCTTAGTGCTTACTTGCTAGGGTTTGGTCAAAAAAGTTATTGGTATGCCCTGTCTTTGTTTATTTCCTTATGCTTAGTAATCTTAAAGGCCATTCTTGTTAAAGTATTTGACAAAGGATTCTTAACTGCCCTTTGCACCTACTATGTTCACAATTTAATGTTCACTTCATTCACATAAGCTTTTAGATCCATTTGGCTTTGTTATACTTGCCCTCCAAGACACCCTTGACCTATTATTGTATCTCCTGAGACCTTTTGCGGACTCCATAGCCCAATGGTTTAAACCTCTCTCACTCTATCTATTCTACTTGAAAACCTACCCAAACGCACAAACAAACAAACCCTAATCCTTATAACTAGCCTAAAATAAAAACCTAAAAGCTATAAAGTTACATCATTTACACAATTATAGAGAGATCCCTCTCTGAGTCCATGAAGGCTAGGTCCTAGGACTCCAAAGACTAGTTTGATGTTACCCTTATACATTTGGTCTTGCCAATATAACAAATTACGAGGACCTAACACACTGTTATTTCAAGTATTTTCTTCAAATATTGCTGCTTCCCCATTTGGGAATATTACAATATTCCTTCTTGATATCCTAATGATTCATCACAAAACAATTGGTGTGAGCATGCTACTTGCACAAATACGCTAACTAAACCCTAACTGACTAGGTTCATTTCTTGAAATGGAATATTTAGAAAAACATAAAGAAAACAAAGTGTCATGATGGAAACGATCAAAATAATATTCATTCCTGCTAGGATGGTTTTGGAGGAAGAGATGTTGGGTCAATGATATGGATTTGAGGAGAATTGATGAAATTGTCAAATTTTTGCAACATTTCTTAGATCGGTAATGGAGAGTGACAGAAAAATTGATATTTGACCTTAAGACTTGTGAGCCCTGCATAATTTTCGTATTGCGAAACAAGGTCCTCAACAACCATAACAACTAGAAATACCTCCTCAGATAGTTCACGACCCTCTTTCCATTTAAGGAGGAGGTATTATTATGGGAGGAGTCAACTCTTATATTAGCCTATACTAGCATTTCATTATAATTCTACCATGGGATGAATGCTCCTACAAGGTCGCAATAGGTGGTAAATCTAACTCTAACCATCTTCTTGAACTCAGAGTCAAACGCATCTACATCCTTTAGCACCTTTTCCATACATTCCTTGAACTTGGCTCTAGCATATTCCTTATGGATCATATTGATGATGAAACCTTAGCTAAAATGAGAGGGGGGGGGGTGTGAATCAGTTTAGTACATTCATGGACATCATTATTTTCATTCAACTCATTAACTACTTCATTTTATAAGCAACTTGATACATAATGAATCAAAAAACTGAATGTGTGGAAAACAAGTAATTAAGCAGAATAATACATCACATCAACACATAATCATCAAGCACATAGACATCAGATATAAGTGGAAACCCAAAAGGGAGAAAACCACATCTTATTATTGTTGTGATGTAAAGGCAAACTCCAACTCCCTCTCACCACTAATTTTCTATATGCTCCAACCTACAGGAGGCTACTACCTCAAATTTTGAAAGCTACAACTTGCAAGGAAGCTCCAACTCCCATCTATTTTTTGCAAGCTAAAACCCATAGGAGGCTCCTACCTTAACCAGATCCAACTGGACATCTATCAAGCTAAAAATTTATATGGAAACACAAACTCCCATGTATTTTCTGCAAGCTACAACCCACAGGAGGCTCCTACCTCAATTTCTGCAAGCTACAACTTGCAAGGAAGCTCCAACTCCCAAATATTTTCTGCAGGCTACAACCTACAAAAGGCTCCTACCTCACCCAACTCCAACTAGAAATTTATCAAGCTACAACTTGAAAGGAGACTACAATCCCCTCACTCGGCATGAAACTAGAATGCTGATTTACCTGGATGTCAGCTTTGTTATACTCCTCCACTATTTCCTCTTCAGCCTTCATATCTGCTTCATATTAGCTCCTGATGTGTACAACATCTCTATCATCTCTCTCTGATTATTTTTCTCTCTCCCATTTTGCAGCTCTCTTATGTTCTTCAGCTCTCTTCCATTCTGTAGCTCTCTCACAACTCACTATGCACACTGATATTCCATGTTTTATACAGATAACTACATGATTTTTTGCATTCTACAGGGAATTCGAAGTGAACATGCATGACCCTATGCCTTCCACCCATTTGATTCCTTACACTTCAGTTCAAGTTATTACATCAGAAATAATCATTACAACACTCATTGGATTTTTTCATATGCCTACAAAGACTTTCCTTTGCATCACATACAATAAAAAATAATTAATTCGTTTACATTTACAGTTACAACAAATATATTTCACTCGCCCTTTCAGCTCTTTTCTTGCTGTGCATTTTTCCTTTCTACTGTTGTCACTGTATTTTTTGTTTCTGCTATTATAGTATAATAGTTCTACATGAATTCCTTTTTCCCAACTCAACCTAGATGACACGTTTCCAACAATGCCACTATATGCTCCTTTTCTCGAATCTTCCTATCTTCATTCCTTCTCTTAGCCACAGTGTTCAGCCTTCTCCTTATCTCAACACTCCGTTGAGAATTTGGAGGTCTGGTGATTAATACCAATTCTCTTCTTAATAATTACTTGTGAGATTACTTATGTCTTCTCTTCTTTAGCTTAGTTAATATTTCATCAAGTCAATTATTAAAGTACACGAGACACATAAATTAGGCTCCTAGAGCCAAGGAAAAACCTCTCCCTCTTGGAGAGGAAAAACCGCAAGGAATTCTTCTTATAGATATTTAAATGACAAGTAACATGACCAAGACTCAAACCCTTTCACCTAGGAATTCCAATACCTTGTCATTGATTTTTTGTTTGCCTTCAATATTGATCTTTTATTTATGCACTTTCTTACACTGATTTGTGCCATCTGTTCTTTATGTTTTTCTTGAGATGTTTTTGAATGCTTGCTAGATCATTCTAATCCTTTGCATACAATAGATACGCAGAACTTTTTAATAGGAAGGTAAATCATATATTGACCTGACTTCCTGCTCTTTAATCCTTATATCATGATCATAAATTTTTATCCACTGCTTAAGAGTGATTCATCCTTAGAACAATGTCTTCAACTTTCATTTAGGCCAAACTTTATTATTTTGTATTTATCTCGGATAGACCGTGTATATGTCCAAAGATCTTCCACGAGTGTATGTGTTACCTTGTAGTATCCACAAGCATATTGTTACAGTGCTATCTACAAGCATGTTGTTACAATGGTATATGCAAGCATGTCTCATAGGTGTATCCGCAAACATGTGTTACAGATATATATATGAAACTGTCCTTCATCTGACTCTTTGACTGCAACTTCTGATCTGCTCCTTTCTCCATAATACTGTCATTTAGTGGAACCCTTCACATCCGCAATGAATCCTATCTTAAGTCCACTCTTGATTCAAATATATCCACATAGAACAACTTGCACTTAAATATGAAACCACCGCAATTCTGTCTCAGTGAAGTCCGTAAATATTTCTCAGTTAAGTATGCAATCCTATCTAAGTTAACTCCGTAATTCCATCTCAGTTAAATCCATAATTCTGCTTCAATTAGATCCACAATCCTATCTTAGTTAAATCCGTAACTCTATTTCAGTTAAGTCCACACTTATTTTTGTGACAAATGGCCTCATACCCAGGTATATATAGAGTAAATATTTCTTCTTTTAGGCTAACCACACAGCATATAGTTAGGTCGACATGAAGGCTGACTTCTTTGCTGATTGTTAACCACATTCATCACATATTTTTCTAGTGTTTTAAAGGTAGCATCTTGAGGGATATTGGAGCCTTTCTTCTATAAGGTTCATGACAAGCTATTGGAGCTTTTAATGGTGAAAATTCCCTTCATATACATGACTCTAATTACATAATACAAATCCTAAGTAGACATCAAGAAGAAGCATAATTACCTATAATAAAATTCTTGCTCATGAAGTCCATGAGTCAAGTACAACAAATACATTTTATTATATTTTGTCAGCTTCTTTACATAAACTCATAATTACATATTCAAATATGAAGACCAGCCTAGTTACACTTTTCAACACTCCCTCTTAACTAGGGAGGTATTCATACCGATACATGGTCAATTTCAAAATGAAGAATCTCACAAGAATAATCAGATTGGTAATCACATTTGTATAGCATCATTTCAACCAGAATTTTCCTAGTGCAAGGCCTTGACTAACAACCCCATATCTCAACGAGACAATGGGCTATAATGCTGGCAAGATAAATAAATAATAGACACCATATTCATTGTCTATCCAAGGTACATACCCCACCTAGGTGTTCCCAGAGTATGACCTTCTTGGACTATTCTTCTCTTGGGTAGCTAGCCCTCAAAGAATATTGGTCCATGACTACTCTCATCTTGAATTCCCTATCTCATTCTCAAAGAGTATCAAATGCCAGATTATTACCCAATCCTCCATTCTGTCTTCCAGGTGAAGACCAAAATGATGTGTCTATCCATTCTCTTCACATGCCCTTCACTAATACTTATGGTTGTTAGTCCTGGTCTAGTGCATGACACATGTAATATATAATTACATATGTCTCTCCCTCTTAATACATGAGGGACATGCTTCAAGTTTCTTCCAAGTAAGAAACTTACCACGAGGCTGTAATATCCCAAAATGGGAATGCAGTAATGCATAAGAAAAATACTGGAATATCAGGGAGAAATTAAATCATAAAATGTGTTGAGAAACACATAGCCATCAAATGAATACAACAACAGCAAAAAGGAGCTCCTCTACATCATCCCAAGTGGGGCAAATGCAGCAATTAGACCTTAAAAACGTTATTTCCAGGAAATTAAGATGTAACAAGGGGAAATAACACCTAGGTTACCTAGAATATATATATTGGCCCTTATATGTGAAAGGTAAATAGAAAAAAATTCATTTTACTAAGTTAAGCAGATCTCTTGGCCTCAAATCAGCTTAAAAATGCCCAAACCCCATGATTTAAGCTATGCAGAATTTCTGAAGCACATGATAACGTTATTTTCTGAGGGTTTATACAAAATTATGATATAAATTCATGGATGTGGAGTTTTATTGAACAATATGCTAAGAAAACAAAGATCTAGCCTCCTTAATACATTATAGAAATAACCCGACAAGGATTTCTTGAAAGCTTGAGTACAAAAGTGTAGATCTGAATATTCAGCTCTAAAATAACATAGTATTACTACAAAATTACATAAAAATATCCGAATAATACAATATAGGGATGTGAATCCCTTCTTCTATCTTTCCAGGAGAAGGGTTGGCCCTTTCCCTAGGAAACTAGCTCAAAACAAGGGCTTACACCCTGTTGCTGCAACACTGTGGAAAATGACGTAGTTCCTACAAGGGAATATGCTGTAGGAGATGAGGAATACTTTGGCCAAGTGCCAAGATGTGAAATTAGTCTATAAATATTCCTAGCTGATCTCTCAAGAGAAGGAAAGCTCCCTTTACTGATAAATAGACCCGGAAGAGGTGTTATCAATCCTCCACTACAACACCCTACAACACAGCACCATTCTCTGCAGAAATAATGTTGTAGCTGAATACTGATGCTTGGTATCAAGCCTGGATGTGGAGCAATACAGTGCAAAACTCTCCCAAGATGCTTCTCAAGGGTAGAGGTGGGATTCCCGCTCGGGAACACCCAGTGCTAAACAACACAGCAACCCTGCTAAATAGCAAGAGGAAGCAATAGTCTAAGCAGACCAATATCAAATGATAATCTCAAACATGATCTCAAATGTCTACCTTCCTCTTCCTTAAGTATATTATGAGCTTGCATGTCCTTTTCCCCACTCAATTAGGTCATTTCCTTCATGAGGTTCACCTCCCTCCAAAACTGTGTTATTCTCTAATTAATCTCCACTCCTCCTTAACAATGGTATTGACTTGGTCAAAGTTGACTGAATCAACATGATCCAAACCCTGTTCACACATGGAGGAGCTTTATTTAGCTGCTACAAAGGTCTCCTTTCACACTTAAAGTTTTTTTATTGTTTCTCAAGAGACTTATGGGCGTCCTCACCCACTTATTCACCTACCTAGTGATAAATCAACTATAATATTCCATTTAGCTTGAAGGCTAAGTTTTGGAATATTACAGTCCTACCCTCCAAAACGTTGCTTGTCCTTAAGAAACTGTATAAGGAGAGAAAAATTCCTCCCCTCCTGCTCTTGTGGCCTCCTCATCAATAGTCCCCACCACTGCTCAAAATAATTTGCAACAAATCTGCCCTCCGATGTTTCCTCCCAAGTATGCAAAACCACATGGCTCACATCATAGAAATATGGAAGGTGTATGTGGGAGCCTTCTTACTGTCCAATGGCATCCTCAAGGTAGGAGTGATGAAAAACATGGGGAATCTCATTCCCAATGAGTGACTCCTACACCCATGCTATCATCCAAATGAAATGAGCCATTTTAGGTAGCTTATCAAAGAGATTCTCAACCCCTGGTTCATAAAATGTGTTGTGGCTGCATGGAGAGATTGGATCCTCCCACCCAAGTGGTTTCTCTCTCCATTTATGGTAAGTATGGGGTTGTTGCTGATCTTGGGCTGAAATTTCATGGCCTCCAAGAATGGCCCAAGCTACCCCAACAAACAAATAATCCATGAAGTGCCTCCTCCAAAAACTCAAACTCTCCAGATGGCTCTTCCCACATGGAGAAAAGAGATGTAGTTTGGAAATCATGGGCTGCCCATTGCTTCCCATAAAACATTCATCATGTAAAGAAGGGAGAAACATAATCCCAATGGGCATCTCCAACTCATCTAGCACTCTAAAAACAAAGCTCCCCATGTGTTATTCATCCATAATTTTGACTTTATCCAAATATTACTAGATGTAACAAACCCAAATTTCTAGAACAAAATTGCAAGAACATGATGAGTTCTAGAAATCTCACTGCCTTCATTATTTCAAGTCCATCTTTCCACTGAAATATTCATCTATGTCTCCTGAAAATTTATCCTTTTGTTTTAAAAGAAAAAGGCTCATTTCAGGCTATTTTATCCCTGTTTTTCAGTCCATTTCCCTCTAAAAAATAGCCCTCATTTCCCTTATTTATCCTTCATTTTCCTCAAAAACCTCACCTTTTCCTTCACTAAAAAACTCCTCATTTTTCCCTAAGAAACCCCTTGAACCATTAAACCCACTTTTTTTTGGTTTAAAACACCCCTTTTAACCCATCAGAATTCCTAATTTAGCCTAAAAACCCCATTTTTGGCCAAAAAAGCATGTTTTCTCAGAAATAAGGGTTTAAGCCCTGAGGGCTTAAAATCTTCAGTCCCTTTCCTCCATGTATCTGAGCGCCCGAACCAAGCGCTTAATAAACCCCCTTTTTTATTTACAAAATTTCCCACAATGCGATAACCACTTTCCTCCTTAGCCCTTGGTTGTTTCTTCTCCATAGAACCGCGCCCCATCACCCTTTCCTTTAGCCCCCCTTCCTTTTTCTTTCCCCTACACTATGTTTTCCCTTGGTTGATCCCTACCGTAGATCTCATGATCTAACGTCTCAACACTCCCCTCTCAACCTCCCTCCTCCCGACCAAAACTTAACAATTCCCTCGCCTTACCACTCCACTGGGCGATCTCCACCATGGATCTTCATGATCCGATAGTCTTCATTAATCCCGAAACCCAATACCGTCAAGGGGCCTACCATCCACTGCATAAGGCACCCACCCTATCACACGATTCCACCTAATTTCCACTTTCTCTCCACCCGAGCAACTTTTTCCATCGTGCTCGGTCCAAACCATCAAATCTCATCCCCTTCATCTGATGGTTGTTGGTGCATATTGCGAAATTTTCGCGTACGGAGTTTAAAACTCCAAATTCACATGATACCAGCAGTTTTCTAAAAAGACAGGTGTCTCGTAGTGTGTGGAATCACATTCAATTGTGTTTAAACCAATTATCATCTATCTGTCACGCAAAAACCGCTGATGGTTTTCATAAAACCGCCGAGCCATTTTTCACGCCTATATCCAAATTCAAATCGGTTTTCGCAGTTTGTTCACCTCTCTGCCATAGAAATTTCTCCTCTGCCTGCATATCCTCTTCCACCCAGCTCCTCCTCCCCCACGCAGCCTTTGAAAGCAATAATACCTCCACTGCAGGGTTATTAACATTTTTTGTTTGTTTTGCAGGGTTCAATGAAAGATTTTAAGGCCAAAAGGCCTTATCAGGGTTTAATTAAGGAGAAGAACAAAGGATCACTACCTATAAAGCCCAAATTAACTTCACAATAACCAAAAATGAGCATTCAGGGGTTATTTCTGTGTTTTGAAAGATGTTGGTTATGCAAATGAGACCCTCGACACGCCAAAGACACCTGCACAAAAAAAAGCAAAGAAAGAACCGTGAAGATGAAGTTAAAAGGCTGAAGAATCAGAGGTTAAAGGCTCAAAGCATAATCAAAGCCTCAAAATAGAGTTTTAAAGCCTAATCATGGTTTTAAAATTTAGAAGACAGAAGGCTTAAAGGGTCCTTAAAACGCATAAAGGATGATGATAAAGGCTTCAGGAAAAATTAAAGCCTTAAAGCAGAGGATTAAAACCTAAGCAGGATTCTGAAGTTAAATAAAAAATAAACAAAGGGTTCAAAGAAATCAGATAAAGTGTTAAAAAAAAGTGAAAGGCAGTTTTAATGATAAAATAAAGGAAAGATAGGCTTAAAGACAGCCTTGAATGCATCAAAGGAGCAGTTATTCACTTAATAACTCAAAAACACACCTTCTTAATTTATACCTCAAAGGGAAAATTGGCAGTTATTACACAAAAAGATATTTTATAAACTGTCAGACAGTTATTGAAAAAGGAAGAAAGGAGCCTCAAAGTCAATATTTTCAGTTGTTTCATCCTCGGGAAGTAAAGATAGACTTAATACATAGATAAGTAGTTGAGAAACATTCCTATCTTATGCCTTGCATGGTTTCTAAGGATAGGAGTGAATTTACTGTGTCATTAATGACATTATGAACCCTAGATGTTTCCACCTCCTCATTTGCAGCATGAATACTGCATTCAAACTCATTGTATGTGGGCATTTGATAAATCTTTGAAGTAATATATAGTTCTATTGATATTGAAAAGAAATTGATGTACTGGAACCTGTGGATGTTTTAACCTATTTGTGGATGAAGGAAGCTCTACCATTGGATCCCTGAGCTTGGTTGTTGGTGAAGTATTCTAAATTTTCAATGTTTTCTCTTGTTTTCCATTTTGTTTTCATCACGTCTTACTTATAGTAGAGTAAAAGTTTTAGGCTAAGAAATGTCTCCTAGAAGCACCTTAGACCTGTTTACTCTTCACTGTCTTTATGTTTTCATCTGCTGAATGTTTGATTGAGTAATTCTAATTTCTTTTTCAACCTTTAAGCTTGTTTATTTTAGAAGTAATTGAATACAGTTACCCTCAAGATGATTCATGGTTTTCCCTACTTCTTGTTGACACTTTAAAAACTATTTCTGAAGTTTCCTTTCAAAGTACCATTGTCCAAAGTTTTCCAAAGAGGTCTGTTTTGATCATACCCTTTGTACTTACTCAAATAATTGTTTTGAAAGTATTTATAACTGCAGTACTATATGTTTAGGAGTTCCCTCTTCTATGAATACAGTTATCTGTTTATCTTGAATGTTTTCTTATCCTTGAAAGTGAAATCTTTGATGAAATCGAGTATTCCTCAACTCTTAGATTTCATTTCGAAAGTTTGTCTTGAGATTATTATTTGCTGAAGTGTAATTTCTAGAATTCATGGTTAGCCCTGTCTATACATTAATTCTTCATGTTCAGATAATGTTTTAAGTCCATTTGTTGAGAAGTACATATAATTAAGGATTCTTAATCACCCTTAGTTCTGCTTTTCATTCTAAAACCCTTAATGTTCATTTCATTTCACCAGAAAGACTTTGTCAATCCAACTGCTAAGATAGATTTGCCCTTTGACACCCCTAATTCATCTACAAAATTGTTGTCATTTCTGCTTGACTCCATTTCCCAATGACTTAGAGATTTCCCTTTCCTATATATGCTGCCTAGAACATCATGTCCCATCAAACAATAAAAAAAACTCAAGCTTAATAACTAGCCTAAAATCAACCCTTTACAAGAAATCAAGATATATCCATACAAAACATATTGAGAGATCCCTCTTTGATTCTAAGAGGGCTAGATCCCATAACTCTAAAGACTGGTTTTTGTGTTGCCTTGTCATTTAGTATGCCAATCTACTAAATCATAGGATCCCAACATTCTGGCGATCACGGTGGGACCTCTAAGTTCATAGTTTCTTAGCAAGCTCTTATAGACTCATTAGTCCTTCAAAAAACCATAGAAACTTAGAAAAATCCAAAAACATTTCATATTGGTTTTTAAATAAACCACTGATGGTGGACCATAAAACATTTTACCTTCAGGAAAGCTAAAAATTTCCATCTGGTGACTCCACTAGCCCCAATAGGCGTATTAATCCTCTAGATCTCCATATTTCCTTAAATATTGTGTTAAACAGCCTTGAGGAAGTTTATAAGCCTAGTTATCCTATAATAGAAATCATCATGAGAGGAAAACTTTGAAAAACAGCCCTAAAAACCTCTTCCTCTCTAAAATTTTGAAATTGAAATCTAGCTTCACATAGGATTAACACTAGATCCCATCCAGATCCTAATCCCCCTACCATATTTGACAATCCAGAGAGGATTTTTTAGCAAACTTCTAGACCTGGAAAACCAACTACTGATAGGACCATTCCAAGAACAAGATCTATCCCTAGAAACCTCACAGTCTTGAAACATCCTCACTTGGACTTACCTCACACAAAGAACCTCTTTAGAAATAAGTCTCAGAGTGATTTAAACCAAGCTGATTCTAAAACCACAGATTTTCAACAGAGCTTTAGTAGAGAGGCCTCACCTTCTTCTCCACCTGATTCACAGCTTCTCCATCATTTCAACTCCTTCCACAACAAATCTGCCCATCATCAGTTTGTTGGCCCAAGTGTTTCTTCCACTCCTATCCACACATCCACTGTTCAAAACACCCCAATTCAGCCCACTTTCCCTCCTGTAAATCCACCTTCTGTAAACCCCCCATTATTTCCAATCATGGCAGCATGGTATGCTCCACTAATGTTACCACAGCCTATGGCTCCTTTACCAAATGATTACTATTCCAAAATTCCCCATTTCACTACAAATGAACCTACTACTGCACAGCAACATGTAGACAAAATGAATGATGCTTTTGATTACATGGAAATAGAATAAGAGACCATTAAGATGATAATTTTTGCTCAAAGTTTAGGAGGAGAAGTCAAGAAATGGTTTAAAAACTTAGCTCCTCATAGCATAAATGATCTCCCTTCTCTATATCAAACGTTTATAAATAAATGGGAAATAAAAAAAAAACCCTCTCCAAATCCTTTCAGACTATAATAACCTCAAAATAAATACTGGGGAAAGTGTCCATGATTACTGCACTAGATTCAATAGTGTCTATAATGCACTTACTCCATATATGAAGCCTCCATTAGGCTTAGCCTTGGCTAAATTCCCAAAAGGCTTTGACCCTGAAATGGCCTATCAACTAAGAGAAAGAGACCCTTCAACTTTAGAAGATATGAAGAGGGAAGCCATGAGTGTAGAGGAAAATCTGATTGAGAAAAGAGCTAGGTTGGGAGCAAAAAAAAAATTTACATACAAAGATGATACAATGGCTCCAACCTCATCATCATATACTAAAATTGATAACTTAGTAGGAGAGAATGTTGGAAAAGATAAATCTGAATGATAGAGTGCCTCCTAGAGAAACCCAAAACAGAAATAGAAACCAAAATCTTAGAAGAGACCCTAATCAAGATAGGCAGAGAGACAATGACCAGCAGATAGGCCTCCCTTTCAACAAAACTATGTTGACCAAGAAGAAGAAAGGGAAGTTGAAAGTTTGGAGGAAAATCATGTAAACTTGATAGGATCTGATAGTGAGACAAATGTTTTTCTCACTGAATAAGAACAAGGATTCTTCTCTTCAGAACAAAATGAATATAATGATGAGGATTCTGAATATTACAGATTGGGGTTTGAAAATGCTATCATAGAGGTACACAAACAATACAATCTCAGAAGCAAGGTAGCCCAGAGAGTTCCAATTATACAAACACTAATACTGCTGTTAAGAAAACCTCAGAAAAATAGCCTAAGAAAACAACAAGTAACACCAACACTTTAGCCAAGAAAATTGACCAAAATAAAGACAAAAACATCCAGCAAAGTGTTGAACAAAGCTTCCCTAGTACTTCTGCTAGTGGCCCTAACAAATTTGTCCCAAATAATAGTTCGAATAAATTTCAACAAGTCAAAATTGCTGAAAGAGTTGTAAATGACAAAATAGATGTAAATATGACAAAAAAAATAGTTACTTTCAGCCTTGAAGGAGAAATTGCCAAGATTAAAATCACCATACCCTTAGCTGAACTAGTAACTTGGGATGTATACAAAAAACAAGTTTTGAAAGCTCTGAATATGGGCAGTGACACTGTTACTTTAAACTTGACAGATGATAAACCAGAGTAATTGTTTTTTCCTGAAGTTGAAGGGAAATACCAAGAAGGCACTGTCCCTCCCTTCTATGTTAGCTTGAATATACATGAGAAAATCTTGCACAATGCCATGCTAGAATCAAGTGCTTCTCACAATATTATGCCCAAAGCAGTAATGGAAATCCTAGGCTTAGAAATTACTAAACCATACAAAGACCTTTATTCTTTTGATTCCAGCAGGGTCAAATGTTTAGGCTTAATAAAATATTTGTGTGTTAACTTATCTCAAATTCCTGCTAAAAGTCTACTAATGGACATAGTGGTAGCTGACATTCCCCCTAAGTATGGCATGCTTCTATCTAGATCATGGGGAGCCAAATTCGAGGGAGCCTTCAAATGGACATTTCTTATGCCACCATCCCATTGTTTAACCAAACTATAAGACTATACAGGGAATCCCACATGAAATACAAGGTGAGCAACATAGATAGACCAAAAAATTCTCCTATCTACTCCATCGATTAAGATTTGGATTCCTTTATCTTATATAATGAAGATGAAATTAGCCAACAAGAAAAGGAAAACAAAGAAGAATTTAGTCTACCAGAACAATGAAATCTGCTATCATTTCAAGAAAATGACAGTCCAGATTTCAGCAGCCTTGAACAGTAGAAATAAAATGAAAGAGAAATTGAAATACCCTGGAAAATAAACTTTGATGGCTTTTTTAGTAAACTAAGTGCAGGGGCTGGTGTATGGATACAAAACACAAACAAAGGATTCTCCTACAAACTGGATTTTCCATTCACAAACAATATTGGTGAGTATGAAGCCCTCCTTATTGGCCTACACTTACTCAAATATTTAGGAGCCAAAATAATATCAGTCCAAGGGGATTCTGAGCTAATTATCAGGCAGATTAAAGGGGAGTATTCAACCAAAAACCCAAAACTCAGAGAATATAGAAATGTTTCCCTTGACCTGTTGAAAACCTTTGAAAAATATGAGCTCATTTTCATCCCAAGAGCTCAAAATCATCTAGCAAATGAACTTGCCTTTGCTGCTAGTAATTGCCAAATACCAGAGACCAATGAACAATTTGATGTAAAGGTAAAAAACAGACCTGCAATACTAGATAATGAAGATTATTGGAAAGTATTCAAAGGAGACAAACACATAGATAATTTTTTTCAATCAAAGGATGACTTTGCCATGCCAACACCTGTTTTAAGCCATGAGGAAGACTGTTTTAATGAAGAATTAAACCTTGAAACAACAATGTCCTTTTCTGCTGATATAAACCATTTTGAACATCCATTTAGAGCATAAATAGTTGACAACACGGACCAAAAAGACCTAGAGGTTTTACATTGTAAAAATGATACAATCCTAAGAGGTCTTACACCATTAGAACAACTTTTTGATTTCAACTATGTAGCCAAACAACCAAGGATGGATCCTATAGAAACAAACATAGAAGAACATAATATAGGCATCCCAACAAAACCCAAAATACTCAAGTTGTCCAGGACTCTCCCAGTTCATGTTAAACAACAATACATAGACCTGTTCAAAGAATTTAAAGATATATTTGCATGGGGATACAAGGATTTAAAGTCATATGATACTATCATCATTCAACACAATATTCCTCTTAAGGAAAATCAGAAACCTTTCAAACAAAAACTCAGGAGGATGAACCCTGTTTTATTTCCTTTAGTTGAGAAAGATATTAAGAAGATGTATGATGTTGGGATCATAGTTCCCATCAAGTATTCAGAATGGGTTTCCAACTTAGTATCTGTTAGGAAAAAGACTAGAGAAATTAGGCTCTGCATTGATTTCAGGAATCTAAATAGAGCCTCCCTTAAAGATAACTACCCCTTGCCAAAAATGGATCATATACTTCAAAGGGTTGTTGGGGCTAAAATAATTTCACTGTTGGATGGGTTCTCAGGATACAATCAAGTTTTAGTACTCCCAAGTGACCAACATAAAACTACTTTTACTACACCTTGGGGTACATTTATGTATGTCAAAATGCCATTTGGCTTAATGAATGCAGGGGCCACCTTCCAAAGGGCCATGGACATAGCCTTCTTAGAATACATAGGCTATTTTATAATCATTTACCTTGACGACATAACTGTTTTCTCTAAAACTAATGAAGAACATTTAATTCATTTGAGAAAAGTTTTTGAGAAATGTAGGAGATATGGCTTATCTTTGAATCCCAAAAAGACACTTTTGGTCTCTAGGAAGGAAAAATTCTTGGCCACATTATTTCTAAAGAGGGAATCAAAGTAGACCCTAAAAGGATTGATGGCGCCATCCTAGAAACCTTAAGGAATTACAATCTTTCATTGGGAAGATAAATTTTTTAAGGAGATTCATCCCCAACCTTGCCAAGCTATTGAGAAATATCACAAACATGATTAAGAAAGAGGTAGGTGTTAAATGGACAATACAAGCTAAACAATCATTTGAACTGGTAAAGCGAGCTTTAACTCAAACACCAGTTCTTATTAGTCCTAATTCGACCAAAGATTTCTATATCTTTTCCTTTACATCTAAACATATAATCGCTGCAGTATTGCTGCAAAAGAATGATATGGGGCATGAAAAACCAATATCCTTTTTTATTAGGGCTTTGAGAGATGCTCCACTCAAGTATAACATCATGGAGAAACAAGCCTTAGCCTTGGTAAAAGCATTAAAAGACTTTAGAGTCTATATTCTGCATTCTTACATCATTGTTTTTGTTCCACACACAGTTGTCAAGGATATTCTAATTCAAGACCCTGATGTTAAAAGGGAAAAATGGATTGCTATTATTCTAGAATATGACTTAGAAATCAGGCCTACCAAACTGATCAAAGGGCAGGGATTAGCTAAACTCATGGCTGAGTCAAACTTCCAAGCACTTGATATGAATATGGTTGATGTTTTAGAAGAGATAGAATGCACAGCTCGATTCATTGAAGAAACATTTGTGAATTCACCTTGGTATGATGATATCATATATGTGCTGCTTTACCTGAATCCCCCTCCTTATTTGTCCAAAACTAAAGCTAGATTTTTGAAACATAAGGCTTTAAATTACTGCATATTCGATGGGGTTTTATATTGGAAAAATACTGTTGGGATATTGCTTAAGTGTATGCTTGAGGTTGATGTAGGAAAAATCATGCATGAACTGCATGAGGGAGAATGTGGAGGACATCTATACTGGAAGACTACAACAAATAAAATCCTCAAATCTTGTTACTATTGGCCCACCCTTTTCCCAGATACTCAGAAACTTGTCATGTCTTGCCACAAGTGTCAAATTTTTTATGGCAAAAGAAAAATTTTACCCTTACCCTTACATCCCATTAGTGTTGAGGCTCCTTTTCAACAATGGGGCTTGGACTTCATTGGGGAGATTCACCCATCTTCATCAACCAAACATAAGTGGATCCTCACTTCCATTGATTATTTTACCAAGTGGATAGAAGCTATACCTTCTAGGAATGCTACTGACTCTGTCATTATCAAGTTCCTAGAAACCAACATACTATCCAGATTTGGTTGTCCAAGAAAAATTATCACAAACAATGATGTTGCCTTCAAATATAAAAAAATGTTTGACTTCTGCTATAAATATCATATTACATTGGGTCGTTCCACTGCCTATTATCCCCAAGGAAATGGATTAGTTGAATCCTCCAACAAGAGCCTTGTCAATATTATCAAAAAACTGTTGGAACAGAATCAGAAATCATGGCATAGTAAGCTTTTTCATGCTTTGTAGGCTGATAGACTAACTACCAAAAAGTCAATTAATATGTCCCCCTATCAGCTAGTTTATGGCATGGATGCAGTCTTCCCAACCTCACTAGGGGTTCCAGACATGAAGCTCCTCCAAGAAGTACAATCTGAGGAAAATGATATGCAAAGAAGGATAAATCAGACCATTCATTTGCAACAGACTAGAGAAGAAGTGTACAGCAGAACACAAATGGTACAAGGAAATATCAATAAATTATTTGACAAAAGGACTAAAGAAAATGATTTCCAAATTGGAAATGTTGTCCTAAAATGGGATTCCAGAAGGGAAGAGAAAGGAAAGCATGGAAAATTTGAAAATCTGTGGAAAGGAACCTACATTATTGATTCTATCAGCGGTCATAATGCATTCTTTCTGCAAGAGCTGAATGGAGAAGATTTTTTAGGAGGTCTTGTCAATGGCAGGATGCTCAAGCACTATTTTTTCCAAGAGTCCTAAATTTCAGAGCTTTACTTTCCACTGTATATAAAATTGTTTTTAAATTTGAAAAAAAGAGAAAAACACAAAAACAACAGAAAAAGAAAAGAGGGAAGATTCAAAAAAGGGTACAGCCCCATACCCAAAAAGAGAATTATTCTGAAAGTGAGAAAATCTAAATGCCACTACTGATTTGAAAATGACATATTGTTCAGTCATCTAGCCTAATCATGGCTGAAAATACTTTAAATTTATGTTGATAAGTTAGTAGAAGCACATATTTATAAATATTTTTTCAGACTTGGCTTATCAGTAGAATAGATTAGGATAGAAAGGAAATGGTTCTAGCAAGCTAAAAATCTGAACCAAGAAAAGGAAAAAGACAGCTCCAAATAGATGAAAATCAGAGCTGGAAAAAGACTTGAAGGATATTCATAAATTTAAAATCTTAAAGCCTTCATCATTTTGTTTTATTGTTCTGCAAATAAATTCTATGTGTAGCTTGTACATACAACCATAGACACCCTAGCAAATCAGACAGTCTAATCCTGATTTGACTATGTTTAAATTTCTTATTTTAGAAATAGAAATAAAAACTGTCAAACAACTTAATCTTGACAAATAGTAGCTAGGTAGAAAATAAAGAGTTCAACAGTTTAATCTGGACTCTTGGAAGAAATAAGGATAGGATTAGGTAGTTTATTTCTGTTTTCAAAAATAAAATGTGAAAGAGTTTGCTACTTCAAATGCACTCAAAGGAAGAAGAAAAAATGCTAGGACAAGTAGGATTGGGTAGGTAGAGATGCTATTTTGAAAACAATTACATGTTGCAGATTGATAAAAGTTTTCCCTCTTAGAAAAAAGATCAGCAAGAAAAGAAATAAATCTGCCAATGGATGAGGCACTGGTCTACTAAAACTCAAAGATTCCTGAGGTTCTGGACACCTAAAAAGATAGTTGTCCTCCCCAAATGGAGCCACTATTAGTCATCCATAATTTTGACTTTATCCAAAGATGACTAGATGTAACAGACCCAGATTTCTAGAACAAATTTGCAAGAACATGATGATTTCTAGAAATCTCACTGCCTTCATCATTTCAAGTCCATTAGTCCACTGAAATCTTCATCTATGTCTCCTAAAAAGTTATCCTGCGGTTTTAAAAGAAAAAGGCTCATTTCAGGTTATTTTATCCCTGTTTTTCAGTCCATTTCCCTCTAAAAAATAGCCCTCATTTCCCTTATTTATCCTTCATTTTCCTAAAAAAAACTCACCTTTTCCTTCACTAAAAAACTCCTCATTTTTCGCTAAGAAACCCCTTAAACCATTAAACCCACTATGTTTTGGTTTAAAACACCCCTTTTAACCTATTAGAATTCCTAATTTGGCCTAAAAACCCCATTTTTGGCCAAAAAGGCATGTTTTCTCAGAAATAGGGGTTTAAGCCCCCGAGGGCTTAAAATATTCGGTCCCTTTCCTCCATGTGTTCGAGCACCCGAACCAAGTGCTTAATAAACCCCCGTTTTTTCTTTACAAAATTTCCCATGATGCGATAATCACTTTCCTCCTTAGCCCTTGGTCGTTTCTTCTCCACAGAACTGCACCGCAGCACCCTTTCCTTTAGCCCCCCTTCCTTTTTCTTTCCCTCTCGCTGTGTTTTCCCTTGGTCAATCCCTACCATAGATCTCATGATCTAACAGCTCAGCACTCCCCTCTCAATCTCCCTCCTCCCAACCAAAACTTAACCATTCCCCCACCTTACCACTCCACTGGGTGATCTCCACCGTGTATCTTCATGATCTGACGGCCTTCATTAATCTTGACACTCAATCCCATCAAGGGGTCTACCATCCACTGCATAAGGCACCCGCCCTATCACACGATGCCACCTGGTTTCCACTTTCTCTCCGCTCGAGCAACTTTTTCCATCATGCTCGGTCCGCACCGTCGGATCTCATCCGCTTCATCCGATGGTTGTTGGTGCATATTGAGCAATTTTTGCGTCCGGAGTTTAACACTCCAAAGTCACGTGATATCGATGGTTTTCTAAAAATATAGGTTTCGCGTAGTGTGTGGAATCAAGTTCAATCACGTTTAAACCACTTACCATCTATCTGTCGCACAAAAACCGCTGACGGTTTTCATAAAATCGTTGAGCCATTTTTCGCGCCTATATCCAAATTCAAACCCGTTTTCATAGTTTGTTCACCTCTTTGCCATAGAAATTTCTCCTCCGCTTGCATATCTGCTTCTGCCCAGCTCCTTTTCCCCCACACAACCTCTGAAAGCAGTATAACCTCCACTGCATGGTTATTAGCATTTTTTTTTTTTGTAGGGTTCAATGAATTATTTTAAGGCCAAAAGGCCTTCTCATGGTTTAATTAAGGAGCAGAATAGAGGATCACTACCTCTAAAGCCCAAAGTAACTGCACAATCACCAAAAATGAGCATTCAGGGGTTATTTCTTTGGTTTTAAAGGTTTTGGTTATGCAAATGAGACCCTCGACACGCCAAAGACACCTGCACACAACAAAAGCAAAGAAAGAACCGTGAAGATGAAGTTAAAAGGCTGAAGAATCAGAGGTTAAAGGCTCAAAGCACGATCAAAGCCTCAAAACATATTTTTAAAGCCTAGTCATGGTTTTAAAAGTTAGAAGACAGAAGGCTTAAAGGGTCCTTAAAACACATAAAGGATGATGATAAAGGCTTCAGGAAAAATAAAAGCCTTAAAGCAGAGGATTAAAACCTAAGCAGGATTCTGAAGTTAAAAAACAAATAAATAAAGGGTTCAAAGAAATCAGTTAAAGTGTTAAAAAACAGTGAAAGGCAGTTTTAATGATAAAATAAAGGAAATATAGGCTTAAATATAGCCTCAAATGCATCAAAGGAGCAGTTATTCACTTAATAACTCAAAAAGACACCTTCTTAATTTATACCTCAAAGGGAAAAATGGTAGTTATTACACAAAAAGATATTTTATAAACTGTCAGACAGTTATTGGAAAAGGCATAAAGGATCCTCAAAGTCAATCTTTTCAGTTGTTTCATCCTCAGGAAGTAAAGATAGACTTAATACATAGATAAGTAGTTCAGAAACATTCCTACCTTATGCCTTGCATGGTTTCTAAGGATAGGAGTGCATTTACTGTGTCATTAATGACATTTTGAACCCTAGATATTTCCACCTCCTCATTTGTAGCATAAATAATGCATTCAAAATCATTGTATGTGGGCATTTGATAACTCTTTGAAGTAATATATAGTTCTTCTGAGATTGAAAAGAAAATGATGTACTGGAACCTGTGGATGCTTTAACCTGTTTGTGGATGAAGGAAGCTCTGCCATTGGATCCCTGAGCTTGGTTGTTGGTGAAGTATTCTAAATTGTCAATGGTTTCTCCTATTTTCCATTTTGTTTTCATTACTACTTACTTACAGTAGAGTAAAAGTTTTAGGCTAAGAAATGTCATCTGGAAGCACCTTAGGCCTGTTTACTCTTCATTGTCTTTATGTTTTCATCTGCTAAATGTTTGATTGAGTAAGTTTAACTGCTTTTTCAACCTTTAAGCTTGTTTATTTCAGAAGTAATTCAATACAGTTTCCCTCAAGATGATTCATGGTTTTCCCTACTTCTTGTTGACACTTTAAAAACTATTTTTGAAGTTTCCTTTCAAAGTACCATTGTCCAAAGTTTGCCAAAGAGGTCTGTTTTGATCATACCCTTTGTACTTACTCAAATAATTGTTTTGAAAGTCTTTATAACTACAATCTTAGATGTTTAGGAGTTCCCTCTTCTATGAATACAGTTATCTACTTATCTTGAATGTTTTCTTATCCTTGAAAGTGAAATCTTTGATGAAATAGAGCGCTCCTCAACTCTTAGATTTCATTTCGAAAGTTTGTCTTGAGATTATTATTTGCTGAAGTTTAATTTCTAGAATTCATGGTTAGCCCTGTCTATAAATTACTTCTGCATGTTCAGATAATGTTTTAAGTCCCTTTGTTGAGAAGTACATATAATTAAGGATTCTTAATTGCCCTTAGTTCTGATTTTCATTCTAAAACCCTTAATGTTCATTTCATTTCACCAGAAAGACTTTGTTAATCCAACAGCCAAGTTAGATTTTCCCTTTGACACCCCTAATTCATCTACAAACTTGTTGTCATTTCCACTTGACTCCATTTCCCAATGACTTAGGGATTTCCCTTTCCTATCTATGCTTCCTAGAACATCATGTCCCATCAAACAATCAAACAAAATCAAGCTTAATAACTAGCCTAAAATCAACCCTTTACAAGAAATCAAGCTATATCCATACAAAAAATATTGAGAGATCCCTCTCTGAGACTAGGAGGGCTAGATCCTAGAACTCTAAAGACTGTTTTTTGTGTTGCCTTTTCATTTAGTATGCCAATCTACTAAATCACAGGATCCCAACACCATGAACATAAGAATATCAGCAAAATATGGAAGCAAAAACCAATGAAAACAAGCTGCCATATGACAACCAGAGAGTGGAACATAGTTTCACACATGGAACCAGCGCAGTGCATCCCTTGCTTACATCAAAATAAGTAATAACAAGTGCTCTCCCAACCACTTTTTTGCTGCCACAATAATTTTATAAGATAAAAACATGAAAGTACAATGTGGTGTCAATGGTGCACACCAAAAATCATGTGGCTTCCCCCACAAACCACCAATAAAATATCCAATCTCAATGCTGGAAGTGGCTTCAAGTACATCATCAAATAATATGCAAGGAGGGATAATCCTCCTTGGTACAACATGCTGCTCATATAAAGTAAATAAGTACAAAACATAATGTGAAATTGTACCTTCTCCACCATGTACTTGGGAACTTGAGCTGAAATGGCTCAACCAAAAATTCTCCCTCACCTCCAAAGAGTAGGGAAGTGGTTGTGACATCCTCTCTATCACCATCTGGGCTATGCATCTCTCCATATGCTGAAATATATCATGCTAGATTCCCTCCAAAATGAACTACTCTGCCAAAGAAAGATATGTCTCAAAGTGCATGGAAAGGAAGTCCTCATGTGCTACACGTAGTAGCTTCTCCTTGAGCTCAGAAGCTCTAGTCAAGAAGACTCTTCCATAAGAATAGATGACCACATCATCCACCATATATCTATCATCTCCATCTGGGTCATCAAGAATCATGCAAGCACCAAGATCCTTGGAGTACACTACCAAGAGTTGAGATCTCCAATATGGATCAATCCTCCTAAGAGATAGCGCTGGTGATCTACAATGGGAAGCTCCCCACATGGTATTGTCTTTTCCTTTAACATCCCTCATGCTAAATTCATCCTCCAAATTGCTTGCATGCCCACCATGCAGTTGCTCATGCTAAAAAAGAAGTACTGATCTTTGGAAGTTGACCTCCCATGAGAAACTTCCATCCAAAAAGAATCTCCCAATCTTGACCAATGTAAGCATGAGTGGCCTCCATCTACTCCAATGTATGGAGGATTTCTTCCTTAAAGGAAGTACCCTCTATTTCTCCAAATTCATGGAGCATATCCCTTGTACCATGAAGGTGCCATCCTCCATCACTGCAGCAACTCCTATCAACACAGTATATGTAGTGAGAGTGGGTGATGCTGAAAACGGGAGAATTTCTCCCTCCTCCTTGAGTCTATCCCAAACTCTCTGCGCTATGCTAGACTCCTCCAAATTCATCACCACTCAGGAATCTAAGAGGGGTGGAACAAATGGAAAGATGTCTCTTACCAACTCTAGATTTGGTGGCCTTCCGGGTGGAATGCCTCCATGTAATGAGACATTGATGTCAAGAGTAGACTGTACATATGGTTGGGCAACTTTTCCCTTGCCCTCACAGCGCAAATCAGTCAGCCTCTTCTTTGCACCAGCTCTCTGAAATATATAGGGGTGTGTGCTCCTCATCAAATGATGCTGACCTTCCTCCCTACCTTCTCCTTTCATCTACAATGTCTCACAATCATGCTACTCATTGATTTTTCTTTGTCCTCTATATGTGAGATCCTGAGGAATTTCTTGCAATGATACAAGCATTCCTCCTATTGGAGCATGTGCTCCTCCTTCCTCTACATGAGGGACTAGATATGCTCTATATGTGACAACGTTGTTTCCCCCATCCTTCTCTTCCTCCTCAATATGAATGGGAGTTACCTGCTCAATAAGAGGATCCTCTTTTGAAAAAGGAAATGGCATGCCCTCTTGTCCAAAGATATGAGACAGATATCTTGCCTCTAGCAAGGTGTTATGCAAGATGTGTGCTTTTCCAACAGTTTTGTGAAGTGGATTTGAGCTTTTTGGTTCTTCCAACCCATGCACAAGTTTTGATTATTTTGGTTTGTTTGGCTCTACCAAGAGTGTTTTAGAATTTCTTCCATCAAACCTCTCCACTAAACTCTTAGTGCACTTTGCATAAGAAGAAATATTGGCATTTTTTAATGAAAATGACTCAAATATCCACTAATCATAGGCCTTACCTTCAAAGTGCAGTGATGTAACTATGATAGCTTCATCTTCATAAACTTGGTGTTGCTGCAAATAGGTGTGTAGCTCCTCCACCCAAGTTCTGGCTGAACATGTTGTTGATCCATCAAAAGTAGATAGAGAAAATCTATCCATGTCATGTTGCCTACTCCTCTCCACCTTGATCTTGCAAAACTCCTGGAAAGTGATATGATCTCTAAAATTCTCAGTTTGAGATTCATAATCCCGCAGAAAATCACTAAGAGTTTCCCTCTTAGGCATTCCTCCTTCTTTCATCTCTCTCATGATAGATCTAGACATTTTACTGCGTTGTGCATAATAGGGTGGAGCTACATGCTCACACCTATCATGTGCAAATCTATATTTTGTAGAAATTTGAATAACTGTTAAATTATTCACCGATATTATCCTGATCACATACTATTTTAGCTTCATGCATAATACATAACCTCTTCTACTATTGATCATCAATTTGCAGAAATATAAACAATCGCATGCACACATTAAAACCATAAAAAATCACACTTATAAACACAGTATTTATGGGAAAGATTAAAGCTGAAAACCCCCAACTATCTGTATATTATAATGATAGAGATCATGTAACAATAATTGTACAAACTCCTCACAAGCTCTCAGTACAATCTCCAATTGTTACACACTACACAAGCTTAGATCATACAAAACACATGCTCCAATCTGCTCCACCTGTTATCCTGCCTCTACTGTGCAATCCAATATGGATAATACTGAGATCCAGGTTCTAATCCCACTAGTATGTATTGCGCAATCCTCATTGGCATCTCCATCAATGTGTGTGCAAATCTCATGCACCAGTATATTCATAACTGATAGTCACACTTTCTCTTTCACCTACCTCTCCACTGGTCTCCACTGAAACTATCCATGCACTGTAGTTAACTAATGTATTATTTAGTTGATTTATGAGTTTATAATTAGTGAATTAATTAATAATTAATTCACACCAGTCTCACTAATTGTATCAATCAGTTAGACTAGATACAGCTAGCTCAACTAAGTTAAACTGAACACAACCCCATTAATTGTCTCATCAACTCCACCAAACTCTGTCACATGAGTTCTAACTAAATTCAACCATGAAATAGCTCCACTAAACCCTAGGAATAGCATAATTCCTTCTTTCAACTGCATGTGCCACATCCGTGACTCGAACTGAAGTGCTCCAAGAGGATAAGATAATGTTTAGAGTCCAAATATTATTAAGAGATAATAATATTCGACATATCTATTTTTAGACTGGCAATCTAAAAATAGATTCTGCCCAGTATGTCTAAAAATATAATTCCATCTATTTTCCTCGACTTGACCAAACATCCACAAATAGCATCCTGCAACTCGTAGAACATGATCCATATGTCTAAAAATAGACATAGTCTAAAAATATACTTTGCGCCAAAAATACCCTGCAGGCCCACTTAGTGAAGGTGACTCTTTTCACTAAGCTCATCATCTTGTTGCAATCTCAACACTCCCTTTCAACAAGATATGGATTATCTGCAACCCCTATCCTGCCCCTATGGTATTCAAATTTGTTCCTGGTGAGCGCCTTCATCAAGATATCAGCATCCCGATCCTCCGTAGGAATGTATGAAAGTAACATGATTCTCCGCTGCACACAATCTCTGATATGATGATACCGAATGTCAATGTGTTTAGATCTATTATGAAATACTGGATTAACCGAGAGTTTGATGCAACTCTGATTATCACAATAAATCATAGTAGGCTCTAAGTGTGAACTGAACAACCCGACCAGGATCTTCCTCATCCATATAGCCTCGCATGTAGCCAAACTCGCTGCCATATACTCGGCCTCTGCTGAAATGAGTGCCACGGATCTTTGCTTCCTTCTGTACCAAGAAACTGTTGTCGACCCGATACTGAAAATCCCTCCAGATGTGCTCTTTCTATTCGTTGGGATCCCTACCCAATCTGCATTTGTGAAGCCACGTAGCTTCACCTCATCCGATTGTCTGTACCACAATCCATATCCCAATGTGCCTCTGAGATAACGCAATACATGCTTCCCCGCCTTCCAAAAGAGCTTGGTAGGCTTAACCATAGCTTGTGAAAGCTGGTTAACTGCATAGAATATATTAGGTTGTGTATTGACCAGATACATAAGCGACCCCACCAACTGTCGATAAACAGTGGCATCCACTACCTCCACTGAAGTAGCATCCTCCTTCCTCCAACCACCAGGAAGAGGAGTATCAACAGGCTTGCAGCCATGCATGTTGAACTTCTCCAGTATCTCGCGGGCATACTTACCCTGAGAAACAAACAGTCCACCACTACGCTGCCAAAATTCCAATCCTAGGAAATAATGAAGGAGGCCTAAGTCCTTCATCTCAAAATATTTTGCAAGATCCCCCTTGCATGAGAGTATCAACAGCTCATCACCTGTCAAAATCAAATCATCTACATAAAGTACAATGATCAGCAACTTACCCTCCACCACAATCTGGTATAGGTTCGGATCCACCTCACTCTTGGAGAATCCAAATCTGGTGAAATAATTGTCTATCCGTGTGTACCAAGCACGAGGTGCTTGTTTCAACCCATACAGCGTTCTCTTGAGCCTGCACACATGCGACTCGCTGCTAAAGATCTCGAAACCTTTGAGCTGCTCTATGTACACCTCCTCCTCAATGACTCCGTTGAGGAACGAAATCTTCACATCCATCTGATGAATGTGCCACCCCATCTGCACTGAGAGAGCAATAATCGTCTGTATGGAAGAATACCTTGCGACAGGCGCAAAGGTCTCCTCAAAATCGATCCCCTCAATCTGTGAAAAGCCTCGGGCAACAAATCTTTCCTTGTACTTCTCCACACTCCTGTCAACTACCTGCTTCACTTTGTAGATCCATCTCGAACCCACCACTGATTTCCCCTCCGGTCTCAGGACAATATCCCATGCATTGTTTCTGACAATCGAATCATACTCTTCCACCATGGCATCTACCCATGTGGGATCCTCCACAGCTTCCTCGAAAGAGGATGGCTCTGTCACGATACACTTGCTCATAAGAGCCATGTATCCAGTGTACCGATCAGGTGACTGTCTCTGTTTGCGCTGTGATGTAGGTGCTCCTACAACCTTCTCTGCATCTTGAGCCAGTCACTCAGCTTCTGTAGTGCGCTTTCGCCCTCTGATGGTTGGCGCTGCATGAGTGGTCTTTTCCACTCCATGAACTTCCTCTTGTGGCTGATCCACATCCTGAAGCTCATCCTTAGGAACTAATAGCTCCTCCTTTGCATGCAAGTGTGGCTCCCTCTCAAGCAAACACTTCATGGCTTTCTCCTCCTGAAATTTGATATCCCGTCGCACAACAATCTTGTGACTGTTTGGAAAATACACACGATAGTTGTGGGGCATATCAGTGTTCCCCACAAATATCCCAACCTCCACAGTCGGCTATAGCTTCTTCCTGGCATCCTTTGTCACATGAATGTAAACAGGTGAACCAAAAATCCTCAAATGGGAAATATCAGGCTTCTTACCAGAAAATGCCTCCTTGAGTTTACTCATGCCAAGTATCTTGTGAGGACAACGGTTCTACACATATACTGTAGTGCCCACAAGTGAATGGGTAGGCCCTAATCATACAACATCGCCTGTGCAGCACCCACGATCGTTTTGTTCTTCCGCTCAGCAACCCCGTTCTGCTGTGGGTTATGAGGTGCTATGAGCTCTCTTCGAATTCCTTTTGCACTGCAAAAGTCCTTGAATTCGCCAGAGATGAATCCGCCACCATTTTCGCTCCTAAGAGCCTTCACCTACTTCCCCGATTCTTTCTCAACCAGTGCATTGAACTCACAGAACTTTGAGTATGTCTCGCTCTTCTTCTGCATGAAGAATATCCAACACTTACGAGAAAAATCATCAACAAATATCACATAATACCTGTGCTTTGCTGTCGAAGCTGCTGAGAAAGGTCCACACACGTCTGTGTGAATTCTCTCAAGGATCTTCGTGGTGCGACTATCCTTCTCATGAAAGGTAGCTTTCACAAATTTTCCCAAGGTACACCCCTTGCACTACTCTGACTGCGCAAGAGTGCTTTAGGAAGCCCAGTAGAAATCTGTTGTAGTATCTTCAAAGCTCCATGGTGAAGGTGGCCCAATCTCTGGTGCCATAACTCGCCATCATCCCAGCTCACCACTCCTTCTGCCTTGCCTACCATTACTGCGCAGCCATCTACCTACAATTGATAAAGGTTCTTAACTCAAACCCCTATCCTTTGGGTCTCACCAGTTTCCTTACTGCGTAGGAAAGCCTTTCCTTCGCTAAAGACAACATCATATCCCTTGTCTTCTAACATCGCCACAGAGATAAGATTCTTCTTCAATCGTGGAACATGCATCACTTCCTTCAATATGAAGGGTTTACCAGACTCCCTCTCAAAGGAAATGGTACTGATACCGGTCGCACTGTATCTACCATCATTTCCCATCTCGATGTGCACTCCAAGATCTTTCTCATCCAGATCAGTAAACAAATCTCGATCTCCTGTCATGTGAAAAGACGCACCACTGTCCAGAAACCACACTGAACCCATCACACTTGAGACCAAGCATGCGATCAGTGAAAAATCTAGCTCAAACTACGAGGCTAAGGCCTCTCCAGCTACAGATCCAGCAACCTGCTTATTTTTCTTCTTCTGTGGACAATTTGTGGCATAATGTCCGTGTTGGTGACAATGAAAGCACTTCACCTTGGACATGTCCTGCTTCTTGCCTTTCGCACCGTAATGAGAAGCTTTCTTGCTCTTCCCCTTCTTTGCTTTGGTAGCCAAAGCGCAATTCTCTTCATCAGAGTTCCTTGATGAAGATCCGTCCCTGATACTCCGCCTTATCTCCTCTTGCACAAGATCTGACCAAAGTCGCTCCCATCCTGGAAATTTCTCCCGACCATTGACAAAGTCCTGATAGGCATGCCAACTCTTCGGAAGCCTAAGGAGAGTCAAGCTCACCAAGTCCTCATCATCAACAGTCACCCCCACACTTCCCAGCTCATCCCTGCATTGGGTGAACTTTGTGAGGTACTTGGGCATACTGTCGCCTTTCTCCATCTTTATGTTTCTGAGTTTATCCTTGAGCGCCAACTTCCTCTGGTCGCTCTTGCTTTGGAATAAATCTGTCAAGGCTTTCCACATCAAGAATGGAGAAGCCTTACCATGCAGGCTAGACACTATGTGATCCTTCATGCCCTCCAATAGAATCCTTCGACACTTTGTTGTCTTCTTTTGCCAAGCCTCAATTACGGCAGCATCGCTAGAAGTAGGCTTTGGGACTTCAGCATCTATGAACTCCTTCAACCCATTGTCATCTAGCACCGCCTCCATCCTGTCCTTCCATGCAATATAATTCGAGCTGCCCTCAAGGGCATACTCCAATAGCAATCCGTTGAAAGACATCTCAACTTCGACACCAAGAAAACACTGCTGCAAATTCGAATTCCACCAGCACAAAACTCAACCGCTTCAATGTTTTGCAATTGCTCCAATGATCAATATCGCTCCGATACCATGTATAAATTTGAATAAATGTTAAATTATTCACCGAGATTATCCTGATCACACACTATTTGAGCTTCATGCATAATACATAACCTCTTCTACTATTGATCATCAATTTGCGGAAATTAAACAATTGCATGCGCACATTAAAACCATAAACAATCACACATATAAACACAGTATTTATGGGAAATATTAAAGCTGAAAACCCCCAACTATCTGTATATTATAATGATAGAGATCATGTAACAATCATTGTACAAACTCCTCACAAGCTCTCAGTACAATCTCCAATTTTTACACACTACACAAGCTCAGATCATACAAAACACATGCTCCAATCTGCTCCACCTGTTAGCCTGCCTTTACTGCGCAATCCAATATGGATAATACTGAGATCCAGGTTTGAATCCCACTAGTATGTACTGCGCAATCCTCATTGGCATCTCCATCAATGTGTGTGCAAATCTCATGCACTAGTATATTCACCACTGATAGTCACACTTTCTCTTTCACCTACCTCTCCACTAGTCTCCACTGAAACTGTCCATGCACTGTAGTTAACTGATGTATTCTTTAGTTGATTTATGATTTTATAATTAGTGAATTAATTAATAATTAATTCACACCACTCTCACTAATTTTATCAATCAGTTAGACTAGATACAACTAGCTCAACTAAGTTAAACTGAACACAACTCCATTAATTGTCTCATCAACTCCACCAAACTCTGTCACATGAGTTCTAACTGAAGTCAACCATGCAATAGCTTCACTAAACCCTAGGAATAGCGTAATTCCTTCTGTCGGCTGCATGTGCCACATCCAGGCATAAAACTGAAGTGCTCCAAGAGGATAAGATAATGTTTAGAGTCCAAATATTATTAAGAGCTAATAATATTCGACATATCTATTTTTAGACTGGCAATCTAAAAATAGATTCCGCCCAGTATGTCTAAAAATAGAAGTCCATCTATTTTTCCCGACTTGACCAACCATCCACAAATAGCATCTTGCAACTCATAGAACATGATCCATATGTCTAAAAATAGACATAGTCTAAAAATAGACTTTGTGCCAAAAATACCCTACGGGCCCACTTAGTGAAGGCGACTCTTTTCACTAAGCACATCATCTTGTTGCAATCTCAACAGATTTGGCTCTAGATCCAAATTCCTTTGGACATTCCATCTCCCTTCTCATTTTCTTAAGATATTTTTTAATGCTCTGCATAGATTTAGGAATAAGCTTTGAGAGCCTCTCCTCCTTCCTTCCTCCACATAATGGAGTCTTCTCTTTTATGCACATCTTCTCTTCTCCTTCTTCTCTTGATAACATAATGGCTGAGATCCACAGGCTGAGCCAAGATTATGCTCTGATACCACTGTAATATCCCAAAATGGGAATGCAGCAATGCATAAGCACAATATTGGAATAGCAGGGAGAAATTAACTCATTAAATGTGTTTAGAAACACATAGCCATCAAATTAATACAACAACAGCAAAAATGAGCTCCGCTACATCATCCCAAGTGGGGAAAATGCAGTAATTAGACCATAAAAAATTTATTTACAAAAAATTACGTTGTAATAAGGGGAAATAACACTTAGGTTCCTTAGAATATATATATTTTCCCTTATATGTGAAATGGAATAAAAAACAAATCCATTTTACTAAGTTAAACAGATCTCCTGGCCTCAAATCAGCTTAAAAATGCCCAAACCCCATGATTTAAGCTATGAAAAATTTATGAAGCACATGATAGCATTATTATTTGAGGGTTTCTGAAAAATAATGATATAAATTCATGGATATGGATTTTTATTGAACAATATGCTAAGAAAACAGAGATCTCACCTCCTTAATACATTATAGAAATAATCCGGAAAGAATTTCTTGAAAGCTTGAGTACAAAAGAGCATATCTGAATATTCAGCTCTGAAATAACACAATATTACTGAAAAATTACATAAAAATAGTTGAATAATACAATATATGGATTATAATCCCTTCTTATAGCTTTCCAGGAGAAGGGTTGGCCCTTTCCCTAGGAAACTAGCTCAAAAACAAGGGCTTACACCCTGCTGCTGCAACACTGTGGAAAATAACACAGTTCCTACAAGGGACAGCGCTGTAGGAGATGATGAATAATTTTTCCAAGTGCCAAGATGTGAAATGAGCCCATAAATCCTGCTATTTTATCTCTCAAGAGAAGGAAAGCTCCCTCTACTGAGAAACTGACCCGGAAGAGGTGTTATCAATCCTCCACTGCAACACCCTGCAACAAAGCACCATTCTCTGCAAAAATAACGTTGTTGTTGAAGACTGATGCTTGGCCTAAAGCCTAGATGTGGAGAAATACAGTGCAAAACTCTCCCAAGAGGCTTCTCAAGGGTAGAGGTGGGATTCCCACTCGAGAACACCCCCTGCTAAACAACACAACAACCCTGCTAAACAGTAAGAGGAAGCAATAGTCTAAGTAGACCAATATCAAATGATAATCTCAAACATGATCTGAAATGGCTACCTTCCTCTTCCTTAAGTATATTTTGAGCTTGCATGTCCTTGGCCCCACTCAATTAGGTCATTTCCTTCATGAGGTTCACCTCCCTCCAAAACTATGTTATTCTCTAATTAATCTCCACTCCTCCTTAACAACGTTGTTGACTTGGTCAAAGTTGACTAAATCAACATGATCCAAACCCTGTTCACATATGGAGGAGCTTTATTTAGCTACTACAAAGGTCCCCTTTCACACTTAAAGTGTTTTTATTGCTGCTCAAGAGACTTATGGGCCTTCTCACCCACTTATTCACCTACCTAGTGTTAAATCAAATATACTATTCCATTTAGCTTGAAGGCTAAATTTTTGGAATATTACACAGGCTCCCTCTCAACCAAGGTCCTGCAGCAGAAATCCAACTACTCATGAAGAATTCCTTCCCTCGATGTCCACAGGGGCTTCACTCAATGAACCTCTAAAATATCACGTGTCATCATATCATATTAAACAATACCCTTAATTTGGTTACATATTGGAAAATGCCTCTAAAAATCACATTATTTAACCCCCTACCAATATAAACCCAATACACCCTCCAAATTTAAAAAGCCCCTACTTTCACTATATATTTTAGGTATCCATTTTTTCATTAAAAATTTTTATACCCTTTTATATTTTTTCATTAACTTTGAGCTCAATTTTTATACCTTCCAATCTAAAAACCCTTTACCCCCTATATATCCCACATTATATTATCTCATTTTTTCCTGATTATATATCCCCCAATATGAACCCACGTGTTATAGTATTGCTCCTGTATTAAAGCCCCTATGTCAATGTCATGGATTTCGATATTGAGGAATCTTCAACTTTTGGCTTCATAGGGCACATATCATCCATCACTTTCAGTCACGAATCATGTCCACTATCAGAAAGTGATTCATCAATCTTTCTCATCTAGTCCACCATTATGCCATGCTGCTTTCCTTCAAATCATATCCAAGGATCATGTATCCTTTCTTATGATTGGCAAAAAATTCATCCAGATAAACATATACATATGAACCTTTTTAAAAATAAAATGTTAGCTCAGTGATGATCTTTCACCATGACATCTTCTTGTAGGCATCAATATTCTCTATTCAGATTGACACAACTCCTAATGATATTTTTTTTCAAGGGTCTTCTTATTTAAAATGCTTCTGTCAGAGTCTACATATCCTCCCAGGAGATCTCCTAGTCACTTCTTCTTGGCTTCAGGATGATAACTACCTCTTTACATGGTTGCATTTCATGATCTCTTCCTTTTTGCACATTCTCAATTCCCAGGAACTTACAACTTTTCTAGTTTCTTGTTCATATACAACCACCTCATATTCCATGAGGACATATTATGTTGATTTCATTTGTCCGTACATCAAGAGATACTCCTCCGTAGATATCCCTTCATGTATTTGGCATGAATTCATTGTACTTGTCTTCCATGCAGGAAAGTTTGAAACCCTAACCAGTTTGTTGCTTTCTTTCAAAGAAGAAATTTCGATAGATTTAGATAAATTCATAGATACTTACTTGAGAGAGTGAATTTCTCCTTCAACAACTTCCTTTATGATTGTTTTAAGATGAAGTCAAGAGTCTCTTCTAAGATAGAAATCTTTAATGTAGATTTTCTTGAATCCATGATGATAAAGTATATCTTCAGAAATTGAAATTCAAATGTAGATGTTCTTGAATCCTTGAAGTCTTCCTTGCAAACTGATTTGACCTTTCAACCCAAACTTTGATCTTTGCTTCCTTGAGTGTCTCTTTGTCAAGCTATCCTTGAGTTCAACACCTTAGCTCTGATTCCATGTTGAGAATTTGGAGGGCTAGTGATTAATATAAATTATCTTCTTAATAATTACTTGTGAGCTTACGTATGTCTTCTCTTATTTAGCTTATTTAATTTTTCATCAAGCCAATTATCAAAGTACACGAGACACACAAATTAGGCTCCTAGAGCCAGGGAAAAACCTCTCCCTCTTGAAGAGGAAAACCCTCAAGGAATTCTTCTTATATATCTTCAAATGACAAGTACCTTGACCAAGACTAAGACCCTTTGACCTAGGAATGCCTCCAATACCTAGTCGTTGATTCTTTGTGTTATCACTCATAAAAATGAAGCATCATTTGAAAAAATCATAGGGGTTCATGTGTAAATGGTAGGGTCATAAAATTCATTTTTCATTACTTGGTCAAGGGAAATTTCAAATTTTTCTTGTTTAAGCTTACCCTAAGGTCTAAACCCACTCACTTTCAAATTCCCTCATGTCATATCACTCATAATTTTCTTACAGATTTCAATTCCCAAGGTTTTTGTACCAAAAAGGTCATTTTAGCCAATAATCCCTACTTTCATAGCGAACTCAGTGTAAAATAAGCAGAAAACGCTATGAAACTGGCTAATAGTTTCGTAGCAAATATGAAGCATTTCTCTGTTTTCTGAGTTTGAGCAGTGAACTTCAAAGAAGGTTTATGGGGAAATAGAAAGGTATTTTAAGAAAATAAAAGAGTTTATTTTCAAAAGCATATCAAGTAAAAATAACCTCTCTCACGTTTCTCACAGGTGTTATCATTTTGGAGATACAAGGATTTCTTTGAAGACCTATTTTCAGAAAACAAAGTTTTCATGTTTTACACATGTTTTTCAAATACAGATTCTGGACAGCTGGAGATGGTTTTCTAAAAAACAAGAGAGGTTTTTCTTAAGAACATTATTATTAACAAAAACCTCCTCCCGTTTGGAAAAATAAATCATGTATTTGGAGATATATGCTCTGTTATAAGACCTATTTTTCAGAAACAAACAGGAAAAATCAGTAAGGATGTCTTAAATATGAAAGGTGAGATTGACACCTCAAAAATATTAGTGTGAGTTGGTTTATGGTTGATTGAAGATAATGAAATGTTAGATACAATTTTTTGGCACTCACAGGTTTCATATTTCAAAATTATACAAAAATCTTCATTTGCAGCACTTTTCAGCAGTTTCGTAGCGTCTGTAGGCTTGAAGGGCAGCAAAACGCTACGAAACTACTGTAGCTGCTCTTTTTAATTTTTGAAACAATTATGGATTCTATCAAGAGTTTAAATTGGTGTGGGAGATGTGTTTAATGATTATTAACACTATGCCAAAGGAAATAATAAAAAATATTGAAGGTGAATGACATTTTTTCAGTGTTACGAAAGTACGCTACGAAACTACCTTACTTTCGTAGCGTACTATGTGGGAGTTTTTTAAGTATATTTTTGGGAATCTATGGACAGATGGGTATTATCCAAGTGTTAGAGGATCATGAAAATATTAATTCATCACTTAAATACCACGAAATGAAGATAAAATAACAACCAAAGTATTCATGGAAGAAGAAGACCATTTGCCGAAAAAACAGGGTTTTGTTTCCTAGTTTTGAGGAGGTCAATTAAGTGGTCATGTAGTGATGAGTCCCATCACCCCAATTTGACCATGTGAAATCATAATTGTCAAAGAATGTAATTTATTTAGTAGATAAGGTTGTTAAAGACAATAATGAGTAGTTTGAGTCCTATTTGAAATAGGACTGTCAAGTAGGATAGGTGTATGTTTGTCATTAAGTTGATTTTTTTATGGTTATGAAAGGTGTCATTAGGAGAAAATTCGTTGTATCTAGCTTGGAGGAAGATCATATCATGATGTAACAACTCTATTAAAGGTCATTCGGTTTAATTTTTCAAGGGTTGGATATTTTTGGAAAAATTGCAGCTTATTGTAAATTGACTGTTTCAGCAATACAAAGATTTGTTACTTGACCAACCTAAGATTTTGAATGAGTTGTTAGTGCTTTAAAATATTATATATACCTTTTATGTATCTCATTTGTAGTGGTTTTCATTTATAATACTTAGAATTCATTCTTGCAATGCTCTGACTTCCTTTATAGATGAGTTGACTGTGTATTTTCCTATTTCATATGTGTGTGTCCTACTACTAAAAACTCAGACCTGACTTAGCTTCCATGTCAAGTTAACTCACCGAATCACTGAAATGTTGACTCCATAAGCCCAGTGTTTACTTATAGATATTATTTTCAACCTATACTCATCATAAACAAACTTTTTCCTAAATAGAGTTGGCCATCTACATCTTTATTCAATATCATTAACCCTTGAGAGAGCCCTCTCAGACTAAGGAGGCTAAGCCTTAGTCAAAATATTGGTTTGAAACAGCTACTTCAGATTGGCCATTGAAGCAGCCCAAGAGGGCTCAATTTGGTGATAACACTTTGTTTTCCTTCAACGCTAATATTTTATTTCTGCACTTGCATACACTGATTTGCTCCATCCTGTCTTTATGTTTGTCTTGAGATGTTTCTGAATTATTTCTAGATCATTTTAATACTTTTCATACAATAGAGATGTATAACCTTTTAATAGGAAGTTAAATCATAGATTTACCTTCCTCCCTGCTCTTTAATCCTTATATCATGATCATTGATTTTTATTCATTGCTTCAGAGTGCTTCATCCTTAGAACGTTGTCTTCAAATTTCATTTAGGCCAAACTTTCTTATTCTCTATTTATCTTAGATAGACCTTGTATATGTCTAAAGATATTCCACGAGTGTATGTGTTACAGTAGTATCCAAAGAATATTGTTACAGTACTATCCGTAAGCATGTTGTTACAGCTGTATACGGAAGCATGTGTTACAGGTTATCTACAAACATGTGTTACAAATATATATATGAAATTGTCATTAGGGGAATTTTAAGGTGTAAAATGGGCCTCCTAATAAAAATGCACAACAAAAATAAACTTTATAAGAAACAATAGGATTCAAGATGATGATGTCAACCATGGGGGATGATTCACCATTTTTTAAGTAAAAGGGTAAAAATATTAAAAATTAATAAAATAATAAAAATAATTTTACAACTCGTATTTTCATCTTATCTCCCAAATTTTTTACTCAAATTTTGAGCGTGAGTACTCGTTGGATGCAAAATTTAATTCCTCATCCAAGGTGTTAGCTCCCGATCTGGAACCCAGGCTAAAAAAGGGAAAAACAGGGTAACATCTAAACCACGCTCAGCCTTGTAGCTAGCCCTACAAGGTCAGGAGAGGGCTCTCTCCGCGAAAGGATATTCAATAAAGTGCAATATTGAACTGATTTTAGGATAGGTATGATAACGGAAAATTTTTAATAAAATGAATGAAAATTTTCAGGGATGTGCGGGAGAAATGGGACAGTTTGAAACTAGGGAATTAAATCAGGACACAGGGTATTTCATGGGGCAATATAGGCAAGATATTTAGCAATTAAAGTCAAATAATGATGGAATGGAAAGACTGGTGAGGAGCTGAAAAGGGCATGGGAGATGTATCCTTTTCAAACAGAAGAAAACACAAAATATTGAATGATTTCCCAAGGCAGAGCATTAATAATGGATTCTACTTTTCTATCTTGAAAACATTCAACCAGAAATGTTTATGGATGAATGATGAAACATAAAAATTTACAGACGAACATAAAGGAAAAAACAAAAGCTAAAACTCATACCACATGGATCCCACAAATCAGAGCTGCATCTCTTATTAATTCCCTGTCAAAATGTACAATGGAGCGCAGAGCGTTCTTTTCCACACTATTCCCCTACTTTTGAGTTACAGACTGCTTTGCAAATGATTTAGAATTATATTAAATAGACTGAAATGTGGGAACATAGATCCACAGAAAGAGGAGTTCTTTTTACAGCTCAAGAACTAAAATCTGAAGATAGAAAAGAGAACTAACAATCTGCCTAAAAGAAGGAGCAATGTTACATTTGACTATTTGGACAGATTCACTATTACACTGTTGAATGAAAAATAGGCAATTTGAGGAGCAAATCCCTATTTTTTCTGCTACTGTAGAAATATCCATTTTATATAAGCTTCTCGACCTTTGACTGTCGCTTTGAAGAAAACTGACTTTTAATAAAATACCTTTGACATAAAGTAAAATTAAATTATGCCTTTAGTGAAGGGAAAAACCGATTTTGGATGGAGGGAGTGAAGGGAAGTGGGGTCCATATTGTAATCGCAATTAGGATCGGAGGGGAGGCAATATATAATGGAGTGTTAAAATCGAAATCGGGATTGGAGGAAAGGAGAAGTGTTAAAATATATGATGTAATCGCAATCGAGATCGGAGGAATGGGAATAGGGAATATAATATAATAAAACGCTTGAAAAATGCATGTTGTGATGGTGTTATCACAATCGGCGATCAGATGAATGGGGAAGATATATGTGAAACAAAACCCAAAAGCTCCGATGCGATTGGAAAATGGAAATAGGGAAAGGTAAGCCAAAGGGATATTTTCACATAAAAAATAGTTTGGCGCTATTACAAAGGGGAAAACAATCTTTGTATGAAGGAGCGGAGGGCCTTTTGGTGGGACTGGAACAAATCAGGATCGGAATCGGGAGAGGGAGCAGGGTATAACATAATAAAATACCTCCGATGCGATGGGGATAAGCAATGGGGGAAGGCCTTTGTATAGAATGAAATAAACAAAATTTAAGTTTAACAAAGGCAAAGGCCCTTTGTATTATGAATGGGCGGAGGATTATGCAGTGGGACCCAAAGGTCCATCGGCATCGGGAGATCGGAGGAGGGCAGAGGGAAGGTTTAATTGAAAATGCTAATTTTGATGAGCGCGACAGAGTATGAGCCGTCCGATTTGGAGGGGGGCGATCTACGGCGGAGGTGTAATCGGGAATTTACAATCGAGAGCAGTCAATCGGAGGGGCTAGTTTGAAAGCGCCGATCAAGTATGGGCCGTCCGATCGGATGGGCAGATCAACGGCCAGGATAACATCAGGCGGGGTCAATCGAGGGTTTTGCATCGCAGATATATAATCAGGAGCTTCAATCGCATTGGATTTTTGTGAATAACAAGGGTCAATTGGAGCGCACATATCAAATTTTATGATTGCGATGGAAAGGGAAGAGTTTGGAATGGCGGGGTTTTATAATATAAAACCTTTAAACTTTATCATAAGGTTTCGAAAGTATGGAGGGGAAGTGGTTTGGAATGGCGGGGAATTTATATATATAAACTTTACTATAAATTTTAGGGGTAATGGAGGGGAAGTGGTTTTTAATTGGATTAAAGGAAGCGAGATTTTATAATAACAAAGTTTAAAACGTTATTATAAAGCTTTAATGGGACATGGGGGAAAGTGGTTTGTTTAAATCGCATCGGATTTATATAAGAATTTTGAATTGTGATTATATAATCGGAAGAGGAAAAAGGTATTTATAAAAGGAAATATTAAAGTTTAATAACATAAAGTTTAAGGGAAAGATGGGAAAGAAGGGGAAGGGTTAGGGAACTTTCGTTCACTTAGACATAAATTTCAATCCAGAAGTCAGTTTTGAGAGTGTAATATACCGTTGGAAAGATCTTTCCGAGCTATTTCTCCTAAACATACTTAGAACATGATTTGATGCTAAACATGCTATGGAAAACTTCTCTTAAAGGCAGGGTGATGACTTTGTGGAGATAACAGCTTCTGAAATGTGACTTATTACATATGCTGACATAAAATTACATAATAAATGATAATAAAGGCAAAGTATCATGTTTTATAGACTAAATAAAACTAAATAAAACATATCTTTGATCTTCCAGGTGCTGTGACTTTGACTTTATTGATTTCCTCATGACCTTGCTGATATGTATTAACAGTTGACTCATTAATTTGACCATGGTGAGATCCTAGAACCTAATGAGAATCATCATATGACCCACTAACATGACTTACAAAGTGAAAGTGACTCATGAAAAAAGACCATAGAGAGGAGAATCATCAAGTTTCACATGAGGGAAAACTGATGAAAAATCACTACCATCAATGGATCCATGACCTAGCGGAATGGTGAAATTTATTGGTATGGGAATCCTAATATGCAAATGCAAAGGAGAAGTTTTGATCACTGATGGCAGTATGACTAGACTGACACTAACATTGGCTCCAATGGGGATGGTAGCTCCTTGGAGGTGCCAAGAACACCGTAGAACAAGTAGCCTTATCCATTGGGTATGGAGTAAAAAATGCTGAAAACTGACACAGTACAAACTGACTCTGACTCAAGACTAAGACTGAAAACTGAAACAAAACCAAACCATACACATGACATTCAAGTTTTATATCCTTCACCTCGGGCCCCAAACTTCAATGACTGTGTACTTGAACTCTGACCAAAAATAACATGATATATACAATGATTGTGACATAGCTTCTGATCCATTATATTCAACAATGGTAGTGCTTCAAAATCCTACCATTCACTACTCCTCCAGGGAAATCTTGGCCATCCATTTCTGAAAGAAAGAAAGCATTCTGTCCCCTGTATGCTGAAATCCTGTATGGTCCTTTCCATAGGTTTTCAAACTTACCATGCCTCCCTTTGTCCTCATTTCTTGCATCCCATTTCAACACTACATCATCTACTTGGAACTTTTCTGCTTTAGTCTTCCGGTCATAGATCTTCTTTATCTTCTCCTGCAACTGAACAACGTTCTGTGACACTTCCTCTCTTGTTTGTTGAAGGTGGATCATCTGATTGATCCTTCGCTGACTGTCATCGTCTTCACTACCTACTTCTTGTAATAATCTCATAACTAGAACTGTAAGTGATGTAGGAAAGGAAACATCAATACCATAGACCAATTCAAAAGGTGACATACCTATAGATTTCTTGCTGCTAACTTTGTCTGCCCACAATGCGTTAATGAGCTTTCGATGCCAGTTTCTTTTATTTTCCTCTAACATTTTCTTGATTATATTTATCAGATATTTGTTTGATGATTCTACCAGGTTGTTGCCTTGTGGATAGTACATTGTTGAATGACCCAACACAATATTTTATTTGTCATAGAAATAGACCATTTTCTTAGATCTAAACGCTGCTGCGTTATCTATTATAATTTTGTGAGGGCAGCCAAAATGAGATAAAATATTTTATTCTAGGAATTGAATAATTACTGTATCAGATGCTTGCCTTGCTAGGATGGCCTCGATCCATTTAGTGAAGTAATATATACCTGTCAGGATCCATCGATGCTGCACTGATGATGCAGGATGGATTTCTCCTATGAAATCGAGTCCCCACTACTGAAAGGGAGCGTTTACTGAAACTAGTTTCAAAGGAAGTGGAAGCAATTTCTTCTTCCCTTGGAAAATTTGACATTCATGACAACTCATCATTGTTTTATATAAATCTGAAAATAAATTGGGCCAATAATATCCTGCTCTCAACACTTTGTTAGCTGTAGTATTCCAAAACAAATGACCACCACAATCACCTTTATGAAAGTCATGCATTACCTTTTGAGCTTCTTCTTCAACCAAACAATTGAGCAGAACACCTCTTGGATCTTTCCAATAAAGAGCACTGTTTAAAATATAGTATTTAGTAGAATTAAGTTTCAGTGATCTACCTTTGCTTTTAGACATTCCTGGAGATGGTGAAATATGTTGAAGAACATAAAAAATATCTGAATACCATGGCGATTGTAGAAAAATATCTGAAATTGGAGCAAGCAAACCTTCATCTTCATCCTCTGAAATTGTTGTTATGAGGTTTATATCCAGGGCACACAGATTTGATTGGGCCATCAATTTTTCCAAGCCTTGTCCTTTGATCAACTTCGTGGGTTTGATCTCTAGATCGTACTCCAACACTGCTACTATCCACTTACCTCTTCGACCTTCTAGATCAGTTTGCATCAACACATCCTTCACTGCTGCGTTAGGGACATATGCTATAGTATGTGAATGTAGAATATAGACCCTAAAATCTTTCAATGCCTTTATAAGAGGCAATGCTTGTTTCTCAATAATATTATACCTCAAGGCAGCATCTCTAATAGTCCTACTGAAAAAGGAAATTGGATTTTCAATCTGATCTCTCTTTTGCATCAAAACAACATCCATAGTATGCTCTGATGCAAATGAAAAAAATGATAAAATCTTGAGTATAGTCAGGACTAATCAAGACTGGGGCATTGGAAAAAGAAAAATTTGCCAGATTAAATGACTTGATAGCTTCCTCACTCCATTTGACAGTGCTATCCTTCTTCAACATGTTAGTCATTTCTCTCAGATGTTTAGCCAAATTGGGTATAAATCTGCGCAAGAAGTTCATCTTAGCATTGAATGCTTGAATCTCCTTTTTGTTCCATGGAAGGTCTATGTGCTGAATTTCCTCCACTCTCGAAGGATCAATACGGATACCATATTTAGAGATGATATGCCCCAGCAACTTGCCTTCATCCATAGCAAAGAGACTCTTCTTTGGGTTAAGATAAATCCCAAAATTTCTACATCGCTGAAAAACAACTATCAAATGGTGCAAATGCTCATCATCAGAACCAGAAAATACTGTTAGATTATCCAAATAAACAACAAGAAAAACATCTTTTTTATTGGCAAAAGAAATGTCCATTGCCCGCTGGAAAGCAGCTCCAGCGTTCTTCAGTCCGAATGGCATTTTGGCATACTGGAAGGTTCCCCAGGGTGTTTTGAAGGCAATTTTGTCTTGGTCTTTCTCATGAACCAAGATCTGGTTGTAGCCTGAGTAGCCATCAAGTAGTGATATCCTAGATGCTCCAACTACTCTCTGCAGAACATGGTCCATATTCGGAAGTGGATAATTATCCTTTAAGGATGCCTTATCCAAATTCTGAAAATCTATGCACAACCTTATCTCTCCTGTCTTTTTACATACCGAGACCAAATTTGAAATCCAATCAGAAAATCTAATGGGGACTATGATACCAGCTTTATACAATCTGTTTACCTCTTTTTCAATGGATGGCAGCAGCTTCGGATTGATTCTTCTCAAATTCTGTCTAAATGGCTTTTGATCCGGCTTGATGGGAATAGTATGCTAGATTATGTTCTTTTCATACACCTTCAAATCTGAATAATCCCATGCAAACACATCAGAAAATTCAGAAAGAAATTTAACATACTTTTCCTTTACCTCAGGGGACAATGCCTTTGACAACTTCACAAACTTGAACTTGTCAGGTGTTCCAAGATTCACATCTTCAACTCCTTTCTCAGTAGGCACCAAGCTTGGTTTCTTTGCAACATCATCCTGATCAAAAATCTCCTCTAAAGGTATGAGACCTCTAGGAATTACATTGTCTTTCAGCTGCAATATGTCCATCTGATTTGATTCAATTTCTTGATCATCAACCTCATAATCACCTTCTATTGGGGTATCTTTGAATTTTCCATCACTCTGCAAAAAATCATTGATCTCATTGTCATCCCAAAACACTTGCCAATACCTTAAATTTTTAGGAACACCAGGCCTATGTTTGACATAAATCTCAATTTTTTTGCTAGAGTTCATCGGAATATTCAAATTGCTTGTTGTAGTGGCAAGAGAATCAACAATAATGTTCTGCATCCTAGGTACTGCAGTCAAAGTGTACTCAGGAAATGTCTTCAAGAGGTCCAAGACTACATTTCTGTATGCCCTCAATCTCGGATGCTTTGCTTGGTACTATCCTTTGACCTGTTTGATTATCAACTCTGAATCTTCATAGACAAAAATCCTTTTTGCATTCAACTTCTTCAAAATTTTCAGACCTGCAATCAAAGCTTCATACTCTGCTTCATTGTTAGAGCAGTCAAAATCCAACTTATAAGCACATACTCTAACATTACTAGGAACCATTTTAGGCTAGAAAATAGGGCTCTGAATCCATATTCCAATACCAGTTCCATCCTTACCAACAAATCCATCAAAGTCCATGCTCCAAAGGCCTTCTTCTTCTTCTTGTAGATGTTGAAATTTTGTTTCTTTCTCTGCTTTATCCTGACTGATTTCCGCATCTTTCTGTTGTTCACTGTCTTTTTGCTACTAGCACGCAGGAGGCTCAGAAGTGCTTGTTGCTTTATCTTTTTTCTGTTTGAGGACTTCCCTAAAATTCTCTGAAATTTCAGGTATTTCATCTACTTGTACCAACTGAACATTTTCATCATTCAAACCACCATCTAAATATAATACAAAGGACTCTAAATCTATGTGGAATGTATTAATGGGATGATTTACTGGCTTCTCTTTGCTAGTGATCATGTATTTCATTTTCTTCTCCCTATATAGCTTGCTCAACTAGCCAAACATGGGAATGGTGGCATAAGAGAAGTCAAGTTGCATGGTTCCTTTAAGTTTTGCACCCCAAGACCTAGATAGAAGCATTCCAAATTGTGGTGGAACATTGGCAACAACTATATCCATAAAAACATTCTTGGCTGGGTTTGATCTAAAGACACTACCAATTCTTTGATAATACCAATACAATGGACCCTACCTGAGTCGAAATAATACAAATTATGGTATTTACGGGTAATATCAAGTCCTAACTTCTCCATGATGGCTTTGGGAATCAGATTATGTGAGGCTCCAGAGTCCAACATAGCATTATGCAAGATGAACTCATGTACTCTAAGACTCAGGTAAAAGGGAGGGACTTCACTTTCTTCTGAGTGATATTCAGTTGCTGGACCAAAAATGAGTTCCGAATAGTCATCTTCAACATTAACCATATTAGAAACAGAGTCTATTTGCAAAATTTTAGACACCTAATTTTTATAAGCACTGTTTTTTACCAACTCAGTCAGGGGCATGGACACTTTTAGCTTAGAAATTTCATTTTTTAAATTAGAATAAGGAGCTTTTTCTACTTCTTTAATGGGAGGATCTTTCTTCTCTATTTGCTCCTTTTCTTCACTACACTGGTTCCTTTCAACCGCTGTATTAATCGCTGAAGGTGTTTTGCTGGAGGAAGGATCGACCGACTCTTTTCCTTTCTTCTGAGCATCGTTCTTCATTTGGGGCTCTTTTCTCTTTTGAATGGGACTAATCAGAACATATCTATTTATCAGAGAATATTTCTTTTTTTGATCTGATAAAGCATTCATGTACCCTCTCTGGTAGTCGTCGGACTCTTCTTCTATTACTATGTCATTAGCCAAAATGAAATCTTCATATTTTTGAATGTCTGCGATCATTATATATTGCTCATATTCTGTGAGAAAGATGGGTACACCATCAGCTATGAAAAAGTGATTGGCTTCAATCAGAGGGTCATCATCATCATCTGTCTTTGTTGCCTAAATGTAATTCTGCTGTAATGGAGTTTTGATTTTCTACTGTGGTGGCGCTTGGTCCCGTGCTCTCTGTTCTCTCTGTTTAATTCTGAATTGCGGCTGCTGCCCTTTGAAATTTGGATTCCTGATTTGTGGTTCAGGCCTATCTGAAATGGTTAATCAATCAACCATATTTTCAACTGTTCAGATCAAAGTGTCCATTTTGATGTCTGAAGGTGAGGCTTCTTCTTTCACAGTGACTTCTTTTTCATCTCTGTTTCGAGCTCTTTTAGCTAGCAGATTTTCTTCCACACTTACAACTATCTTCTGCATTTCTTCAAGCATAGTGGGATCTCTCTCTCGCAGTTGATATGCCATATCAGCATTGAAACCATCTGGAAATTTGAGCAAGGCTAATCCCATAGGAGGTTTTAGGTTAGCTAGAATAGCATTATATACAGCATTGAATCTTAAACAATGATCCTATATAGTTTCACCCACATTTCTTTTAATATTTTCATACTTAGACAAAATTTGGAGTGGGTTTTTCTTTACCTCCCACTGGTATAAAAACTGTGTTTGTAACTCCTATAAAGTGTGAATTGAGCCTGTTGGTAAGGCTCTGAACCACTTTCTAACTTCACCTCCAAAGCTTTGAACAAACAACCTTGTAGTTACATTCTCTGCCTCTACCTCATGAAGATCAAAAAATTCATTCATATTATCAACATGTTGTTGGGCTATGATGCTTTGAGTGGCATCCAATATAGGGATTTTACTTTGATAATCAGCAGGCATATCATTGAGAACCTGAGGTAAAACCAAGGGTGCATACCAGGCAGCCATGACTCTAGGTGGATTTAAGGGAGGTTTTGATGGGGGAGATGACAACTGAGAATTGACTGATGGGAATGCTGATGAATTAGGGGGAGGAAATGATGTTCCTGATGACTCTAAAGGCTCAGGGATATTAGTTAAAGTGATAGATGACTGAGAGGATTTCAAAATATAATCATCAATTGAGGAATTTTCCCTTTGAAATACAATATCTACAAGGAATTCTGGATCTAAAATTGTGTCATCAAGTGCAGTTTCAGAGTTATTTCTAAACAAATAAAGCTCAAAAATCTCATCAAAAGAAATATCTTCTAAAAACCACTCACTGGGCCAAGTATGGGATCTGAAGATAGGTCTTGGACTTAGTGATCCTTCTTGTCTTCTGACAATTCTTGGAATAATATTAGGATTCACAAACACAGGGGGAGGATTTGGTTCTGGATTAGCCCTTGTATATATTCTTGAAGCCAATGTGGTTAAATTTCTACTGTACAATATTTATTTCAGCCTAGCAGACTCTGAACATCATCGTCCAGAGTTCAGAAATGTACAAGGGAAAATATTACTGGGGTGATCTGTCTTTAGGCTCTGATACCATAAATATATAATGACTATGGAATAAGTGGCTATAATTATATTCCCTTACGAAGCACTTTAACAATGTTTTCCGTGAAATGACATTCAAAAGCTCTCAAGCAAATCTTTAAAGTTTAATGTGATTTAGGGGAACACATTAAAAATACTTGAGCAAACCTTACTCCGGTCGTAATATCAAAATGATATAACAATGGCGCGATTCTTTTAAAAAAACACCAACCTTCGAACATAAACCCATTTATGATACCAACACAACATACACTTCATTCGACGGGGGGCCACGCATCCATATTCGCCTTTTAATAAATCAAATAAACATATAATAATGCAAAACCGCCAGATCTTAACTTGAATTATTACTCGTGCACTTCACTGCGCGATTGTCATCGGATCCAACACTCTCCAGATCGGACGATCCTCGTGAATTTTGCGTTTTTTCAAAGGCCGAGGTTTAACAGATAAAAGTTGCATGATATGGGCAGTATTGGGGAGATGGCGTGCCCTTATATTACTAGATCGAGTTTTTTTGGCGTGGTTTTGCTCCGGGCCAAAAGCGGCATGACAAGGGCGGTTTTGGTTTCCGAAACCCGCTGGTGGTAAATAAACCACGCTTTAACTATGGTTTGGCACTTTGGTTTGGCGCTTACCTCCTTGCGTTAAATTCAAAGGTTGGGTCCCACTTAATATTACTCCGCCGGTAAAGAATAAATCTCTTTACTTTCAATAACAAAGATTTTCCAAAGAACCGTCGCGTTCCTATATAACCGAGGTTTAAACCTTAAGACCGAGGTTTCAATACTTGCTCATTCACATAGGGCCTGACTAAGACTCTGCTCCTCTTACAGAGCCTCTGTTCGATATTTCTTTAAAAACAGAAATAACACATTCAATTTTGAGCGCCAAGAACATGAGCTCGAAGACAGTCAGATCAATTCCCCAGTGGAGTCACCAGAAATGTTAGCTCTCGATCTAGACCCCAGGCTAAAAAAGGGAAAAACAGGGTAACATCTAAACCACGCTCAGCCTTGTAGCTAGCCCTACAAGGTCAGGAGAGGGCTCTCTCCGTGAAAGGATATTTAATAAAGTGCAATAATGGACTGATTTTAGGCTAGGTATGATAAAGGAAAATGTTTAATAAAATGAATGAAATTTTTCAGGGATGTGCAGGACAAATGGGACAGTTTGAACTGGGAATTAAATCAGGACACAGGGTATTTCATGGGGCAAGATAGGCAAGATATTTAGAAATTAAAGTCAAAATAATGATGGAATGGAAAGACTGTTGAGGAGATGAAAAGGGCATGGGATATGGATCCTATTCAAACAGAATAAAACACAAAATATTGAATGATTTCCCAAGGAAGAGAATTAATAATGGATTCTACCTTTCTATATTGAAAACATTCAACCGGAAATGTTTATGGATGAATGATGAAACATAACAATTTACATATGAACACAAAGGAAAAAACAAATGCTAAAACTCATACCACATGGATCCCACAAATCAGAGCTGCATCTCTTATTAATTCCCCATAAAACTATACAATGGAGCTTAGAGTGTTCTTTTCCACACTATTCCCCTACTTCTGACTTACAGACTGCTTTACAAATGATTTAGAATTACATTAAATAGACTGAAATGTGGGAACATAGATCTACAAAAAGAGGAGTTGTTTTTACAGCTCAAGAACTGAAATTTGAAGATATAAAAGAGAACTAACAATCTACCTAAAAGGAGCAGTGTTACATTTGACTATTTTGGCAGATTCACTATTACATTGTTGAATGAAAAATAGGCAATTTGAGGAGCAAATCCCTATTTTTTCTGCTACTGTAGAAATCTCTGTTTTATATAAGCTTCTCGGCCTTTGACTATCACTTTGTTTTCTATTATTACTCTGAAGAAAAATGACTTTTAATAAAACACCTTTGACATAACGTAAAATTAAATTATGCCTTTAGTGAAGGGAAAAACCGATTTTGGATGGAGGGAGCGAAGGGAAGTGGGGTCCATATTGTAATCGCAATCGGGATTGGAGGGGAGGCAATATATAATGGAGTGTTAAAATCACAATCGGGATCAGAGGAAAGGGGAAGTGTTAAAATATATGATGTAATCGCAATCGAGATCGGAGGAATGGGAACAGGGCATATAATATAATAAAACATTTGAAAAATGCATGTTACGATGGCGTTGTCGCAATCGACATTCAAAGGAATGGGGAAGATATATGTGAAACAAAACCCAAAAGCTCCGATGTGATTGGAAAATGGAAATAGGGAAAGGTAAGCCAAAGGGATATTTTCACATAAAAAATAGTTTGGCGCTTTTACAAAGGGGAAAACAATTTTTGGATGAAGGAGCGGAGGGCCTTTTGGTGGGACCGGAGAAAATCGGGATCGCAAATCGGGAGAGGGAGAGGGGTATAACATAATACAATACCTCTGATGCAATGTGGATAAGCGATGGGGAAGGCATTTGTATAGAATGAAATAAACAAAATTTAATTTTAATGAAGGCAAAGGCCCTTTGTATTATGAATGGGCGGAGGATTATGCGGTGGGACCCAAAGGTCCATCGGCATCGGGATATCGGAGGAGGGTAGAGGGATGGTTTAACTGAAAATGCCAATTGTGATGAGCGCGACAGAGTATGAGACATCTGATTTGGAAGGGGGTAATCTATGGCAGAGGTATAATTGGGAATTTACAATCGGGAGCAGTCAATCAGAGGGGCTAGTTTGAAAGCACCGAACAAGTATGGGTCGTCTGATCGGATGGGCAGATCGACGGCCAGGATAACATCGGGCGGGGTCAATCAGGGGTTTGCCATCGGAGATATATAATTGAGAGCTTCAATCGCATCGGAGTTTTTTGAATCACGAGGGCCAAATGGAGCGCACATATCAAATGTTGCGATTGCGATGGAAAGGGAAGAGTTTGGAACGGCAGGGTTTTATAATATAAAACCTTTAAACTTTATCATAAGGTTTCGAAAGTATGGAGGGGAAGTGGTTTGGAACGACGGGGAATTTATATATATAAACTTTACTATAAAGTTTAGGGGTAATGGAGCGGAAGTGGTTTTTAATTGGATTAAAGGAAGCGGGATTTTATAATAACAAAGTTCAAAACGTTATTATAAAGTTTTAATGGGACATGGGGGAAAGTGGTTTGTTTAAATCGCATCGGATTTATACAAGACTTTTGAAATGCGATTATATAATTGGAAGGGGAAAAAGGGATTTATAAAATGAAATATTAAACTTTAATAACATAAAGTTTAAGGGAAAGATGGGAAAGAAGGGGAAGGGTTAGGGAACTTTCGTTCACTTAGGCATAAATTTCAATCCAGAAGTCAGTTTGAGAGTGTAATATACCGTTGGAAAGCTCTTTCTGGGCTCTTTCTCCTAAACATAATTAGAACATGATTTTACACTGAACATGCTGTGGAAAACTTCTCTGAAAGGTAGGGTGATGAATTTGTGGAGATAGCAGCTTCTAAAATGTGACTTATTACATATGCTGACATAAAATTACACAATAAATGATAATAAAGGAAAAGTATCATGTTTTCACCTCAAAACATGGTTTTGAGGTGAAAATTACATCAAACTGAATAAAACATCTCTTTGATCTTCTAGGTGCCGTGACTTTGACTTTATTGATTTCCTCATGACCTTGCTGATATTTATTAACACTTGACTCATTAATTTGACCATGGTGAGATCCTAGAACCTAATGAGACTCATCCTATGACCTACTAACATGACTTACAAAGTGAAAGTGACTCATGAAAAAATACCATAAAGAGGAGAATCAAAAAGTTTCACATGAGGGAAAACTGATAAAAAATCACTACCATCAATGGATCCATGACTTAGCAAAATGGTGAAATTTATTGGTATGGGACTCCTAATATGAAAATGCAAAAGAGAAGTTTTGATCACTAATGGCAGTATGACTAGACTGACACTAACACAAGAATTACCCGTGTTGCTTCTGATCTTCTCCTTTCTCCATAAGACTGTCCTTTAATTGAACCCTTCACATCCGCAATGAATCATGTCTTAAGTACACACTTGATTCAAATATATCTGCATAGAACAACCTACAATTAAATCTGAAACCATCACAATTCTATCTCAGTGAAGTCCTCAAATCTGTCACAGTGAAGTACGCAATCCTATCTCATTTAAATTCACAATTCCATTTCAGTTAAATCCACAATTTTTCTTCAATTAGATCTGCAATCCTGTCTTAGTTAAATCCATAACTCTGTTGTAGTTAAGTCCGCATGCAATATTCCTAATTAGCCCAAGGTAATAGGAATATAATATTTTGTTTTCATTTTCTTGTTACAAGAATAAAATTGTAAAGGAGGATAAATTAAACCCCTAAAACAACAAAATAAATCAATGCCCATGTGAACAAGGCTAAATTTGGGCTGACTTAGCAAAACACCCTTATGTGTTAAAGGGATTAAGTTATTTTACTGGGTCAACTGGACCAAATCAACAGTTCTTTCTAGATACATTGAACCACCTAGATGCACAACGTAGTTTTAGTTGGAGGCTAATCATGTGACTGCAGCTAAATCATTGAGATGGTTTAGGGTTTGGCAAGGATTCCATCTTATTTAAGGAGGAGGAGGACAGCATGAGAGGTTTGTTGATGATATTATTTCTGAAGGATTTTTCTGCTTAGACACTTCTCATTCTCTAGCTGTTTAGCTTAGAATAATGTTGTTTAGCACTAGGGTGTTCCTGATCGGGAATCCCACCTCCTTCCTTGAGAGGCCTCTTGGAAGATTCTTGCATTTCTTGACCACTATCAGGCATTGGCCAAGCTCTTCTTTGAATTGCAACACAAATCCTCTTGAGGGTTTGGTTATCTTTGTAAGCTGCAGCAAGTGGAGGCTAGATCTGTTCAGATCTAAGCCATTCTAGTGCCTCTTTCAGTGGGAAAGCCTTCTATCCCCCTGGCAAGAGAGTATTGGATGAGGAGAGCTCATTTTCAGATCTTGGCATCAAGCCACATCATGATATAGATCCTACAGTGCAATCCATCTTCTATAACTATGTTATTTGCAAGGAGAAAGTTTCAGGGTCTTTTGGCACTTCAAGGAGGAGAGATCTCTAGTGTTGGGAATTTGCCCTTCACTGTGGTGATCTGTGGATTCTTGATATAATCCATGTTCCATTCAAATATGATCTAAATATTGATGTATTTTCTTCAGAAATTATGAATCATTCTGCATATCAGCTGCATTAGATCTCAGATCTACTCCATGTATTACATTTTCTCCTGAAAACCCCAAGGGGATTTTGAAGAGGAGACTCTATAGTGTAAAGATCTGATATAGATCTATATTTATGTACATAGATCTGCTCTAGATCTTAAGTGTAACTTACAGCTCTTTTCAGCTAATAAAACAACACTGTCAAGCTTGTACAGCCATATCATATGGTTGCAACCTCTTATTTTGAGCATTTCTTCATGTAAAGTTTTATACTTTCTATTCTATGATTTATGGGCCTCAATATAATATTTATATGATGACGTAAATGACATTATTGAGCCTACATATTTTCCTGCTACATATATTTGGCTAAAATACGTTATTTCTGAAGCAGTCTTGTCACATAGTTTTGCAGTCCCACTTTGGGCATTTTCTAAGCTGTACTAGGTGTGGGAGATCTGTTTAACCCACCTAGAAATATTTTTTTCTGATATCCTTTTGGATTTAGGTCTTATATTATCAGATCTAAGGGATCCAAAGGCTGATTTTTTTTTTGTAGCATACATTCCTGAAAAATGCATTTTTCAGGAATGCCTTGCTAGCAGTCCCAATTTGGGGATATTACAGTGGTATCAGAGCATCTTTCTTGGCACAGCCTGTGATTTGCTTATTGAAGAGCCGATATGTCTTTTCATGGAAATAAAATAATGATGAAGAAGTGTGGTTACACTGAAGACACAGAAGAAAAGGGTAAGATCCCTTTAACTAGAAGTTTGCAGAGAGAAGGGTTCTCTAAAACTCTTTCTCAAGATATGCATGAACTAAAATAAGAAATCTAAGGAATAAAGAGTTAATAACATGAAGATCCCTCAATTGGATTTTAACATCAAGAAAGCCCCAATACTTCTCACTATGTGTGTGAGCATTCAGCCACACAACCTGATTTGCAATGTTGGAGCATGCCTGCTTTCTTGTCAAAGAAAGGAGGAAAAGGAGGAACACCAAATGAGGCATCTATCAGTGATTATCTCCAAGAATATGAGTCTCTATCAGAGAGATTCAAAATGCATCTCAGTTTCCCAGATTTTTGTCAACTCAAAGAAGAAATATCCAGTAGCTACAGTAGAAGGAAAGGGTGCATTTAGCACACTTTGGGGAGATTCTCTCTACCTAATTTTGATGGATCAACTAAAGACTCAACCAAGTCTTGGGTAAGGAAGCTTGACGCATACTTTCATTTGCATCAAGTTTCTAAAGAAGAAGCCATAAGAGTAGTAGCGCTGCACCTCCAAGGTAAAGCATATGCCTAGTGGTTATTTGAGTCTTCTTCACTGAAAAATGTAAACATCTCTACTTATGCAAATTTCACTAGGAGGTTAGTGAAAATATTTGATTCTATGTCATCTAAAATTTCTTTGGGTAAGCAAACTAAGCCCAAGAGATCAGAACATTTTCATGAGATGGGAAGACCCATGAAGATAACTCCATTTCAAAACATTTTTGAAGGGGTTAAAGATCTGCTACATGATTTGCCAAGGGAAAAGGCCCCACTTCAGCAATAAAATTATTCTCAAGAAGAATACATTAGTGTCCCTTCCTCAAGGAGAGATCAAGAAAAAATATCTCTTATTGATGAGGCATAATCCATTGATGAGGAGAAGAAAGAAGAAGAACTGAAAGGTTCCTCCAGCGTTGTGACAACAGGAGGAGATCTATTTCTATTGAGAGATGGAGATGAAGCCATTGCTTCCACTAAGAGGGCTATTGTGTCTTTGCAATAAGGCCCCAAGGATCCTGTACATGAAGAGGATGAGAAACATGTGTCTATGTTGATAGAAAAAGAGACAAAAAAATGGGGGAAATGTGTTCCAACATTGCATCCAAATCTTGGAACACACACTATGATGGATTAGTATTTTGTGATCAAGACTATTGACACCAAGGATATGATGGGTGTTCATGAGTTAACTGCATCTAAAGGGAGCACCTTAGACTGTGAGATCTTGCAGAAGGTGGGTGATGAAGAATAATAAGGGGGAGTTGCTCCAATTTCTCCTTATTATGATACTTCCACACATCAATCAGAGATGGATTTGCATAGTGGAAGCAGTCATGATATGTTCCCATATTTTATTCACATGGGAATAAGCCATGAGACATTATTGTGTTGTGGTACGCCACCTGGGAGACCACCTGATTCAGATTTGATGAAAGATGTTTCATGCATTGATGCTCCTTTCATAGATCCAAGAAGGAAGGGAGCATTAGAAGACCATGCTCCAGCGATAAGAGTATGGGGAGAGTATAAGTAGAGGGAAAGAAATTTTCCCTTAACATCACTATCCATTCTGTCATCTCATACTTTGCTGAGAAAAGATGTTGCAAGAATGAAGGTTGACACCATCATGAAGCAAAGAAGGAATGACAACCTTACACCTTGTACCTTTGGCATGGGAGATATCAAGGAGAAGAAAAACAACATGGAAGACACTTCAGATGACACATTATCAGCGTTGTCATTATTTAGCACATTAGATCCCTATTGGAAATCCCAACTATTGGTGGAATATTCCAAGGATCTTCAAACTTGCATGATTGTTGATGACTTGTTGCATGAGGAGAGTTATTCAATACTTGATGGAGTCATCTATAATTATGGTAGGATCTTCTTGTCTATAGCTTCCAAGCTCAAGGAGAAATTGCTATAGTGGGCTTATGAAGAGTTCAATTTCAGCCATATATATTCAATGAAGCTCAACAACATCATCTTGAGGAGCTATTACTAGGAGGGCTTTGAAAGAGAACTGTATCAGCATTTTCAAAGATGCATGAACCTTGTGGAGTTGGAGCAACAAAAAGACTCTATGATGTACATTCCATGATGTAAATTCTGGTGGATCATACTACTCTTTGTAGAGTATAATCCATCTTAGGCAAAGGGTAATTGTCTTTCAGTGAGGCGTTATTTAAATTTACGAAATCTACAAAGAGCGTGATTTCCCCATTTTTCTTTTTGACGGGAAATCAATTTTCCACCCAATCTAAATACCTCAGACAAACTATAATATTAGCCTATAAAAGCTTCTTCACTTATTTTTCAATCAATGGGATTAATAAGGGATTGATTTGTCTAAGCTTCTGATTGTAATGCTTCATCCCATCCTTTGGAGGGATTTTGTGTTGTATGACCTTGGGGTAAAAAGTATTCAGATCATCACATGAATAAGAAAAAACATGCATATACCTCTTAAATAGGTCAATATATTTTTTTTATAAGCCTTTGGAACTCCTTTGGCCAACTTGATAGCTCTAGTTTCCTTGTCTGTGCCAATATTACAGTACTCCACATCTTCCTCAAACTTTTATATGGCTTTCTTATTAGCTACATAATTTGAGTTAAGTATTTCCAATGGAACCAAAGCTACGGGGATTACATTTCCCATCAATTGTATAATTTCATGACCAGAAATGGATTCATCGCAACAAGGTTTCTATTCTTCCTTTGTATCTTCTCCTTCCTGATCAATCACTGAGTTTGATATTTCCCCAATCACTTCGATAAAGTGCTTGAACTCTTCATCATCCTAAAAAAACTTCCAGTACTTGACATTGTCAGGTATTGAGACTGTATCTTACCTCAATTTCGTATCTAAGCAAGGGTTTTTGGGAGTGTTTACAATTTATAGTAGCAATTGCTAAGGAATGAGCCATCATATTTCTCTCCTTGGGAAAAAACTGAATATTAAAAGCTATGAAAAAAATTTCAACCAAACACCAAACCTTGTTCCTATAAGACTTCATTCTCAGATGCTTGGTTTGACATTGATTATTTATTTTCTTTACCACCATATCTGAATCCCCAAACACAATCAAGCACCCAATATCAAGGTTATTTATAGCTTGCAGCCCTAACAATAAAGATTCGTATTCAACAACATTGTCTGTGGTCTCAAATTCTAGCTTGAAGGAGAAATGGATCAAGCTAAATTTTGAGGACACCAAAAAGACGTATGCTCAATTTTCTTCCCTAGAATAAGCACCATCAAAATATATTTTCCATACCTCGTCATGTTCAAGTGATTATTTATCCAGTCGGGAAGAACATTCCACCTGGGTGTCTCTTATGATTTGATCATATTCTTCTTGTAACATACAAGAAAAATATTTCTCCTTACCATACACAGGAGCATTGCTTACATAATCTGCCTTTGTAACCATCTTTAAAGATATGGATTCCATGTTTAATCTACGTTCCTTTCCACCAAACATTGGAATGGTAGCATATGTTAGGTCGATTTTAATAGAGCCTCTGATTTTCATCCCCCATGACCTAGAAAAAAGAATACCAAATCTTGCAGGAATGCCAACAACTACGATATTGATTACCACACTCTTTACTGGGATTTGAGCCAAATTGACCACCAAATCTTTGATTATACCCAAGAACTTTACTCTTTATAAATGAAAATAATACAAATATTTGCATGGTTTTGTTATATGCATACCCAATTGCTAAATTACAGACAATGGAATTAAGTTATGGGAAGCTCTCGAGTCAAGCATACAATTATGTATCATTTTATCACAAAATTGTACTTGATTGGATGCTTATCAAACAACTCTCTGTAATTTTTTCAAACCACTTCTAACTGAAGCTTAGCCTCTTCAATTTGAGAGGGCTCTCTTAAGCAGGTTTTATGATATTGAATAATGATAGTACTAGATGGCTAACTCTATGGGAAATGTAACTTGTTTTTTATGTTTGCAGGTTGAAAAGAATGCAAGCTTGCTACCATTGGGATTATGGAGTCAACAATCAGTATTTTTAGTCGAAAAGTTTCTTGACATGGAAGCTGAGGCAGATAGAGGTCTTTAACAAAGGTAACTCACACATAAAACATAGGAAAGCATAGTCATTTTATCACTAAAGGAAGCCAGAGCATAAAATTATGAATTCTGAGCAATACAGATGAAATTTACTGCAAGTGGTAAACATAAAGATATAGATCAATAAGACATTAAAAACCTCATGAGAATCTCAGGTCTGTCAAGAAGAAAGTCGCTTTGTATTACTAATATAAGTTAAAGACATAAAAGCAATAGTTTGGTGCAAAAAATCTCCAACCCCTTACTACTTCGATGCTTTGTCTTTAAATAGAAATTTATTTACAAGAAGGATGATCTTCTTGGTGGCTAGACCATTGAATTATCCTATGACACATCACATAACTGAAATATATGACTTCTAACATAAAACTAAGAGTTTCACCTTAAATAAAACATCTCCTAATAGGACTCTAACTCCTACTTATTACATATCTTTACCTTATCTGTGAAACAATTACATGATAGTTACAAAATAAGTATCATATGCTTGAAAGACACATGATAGAGTTCATTACTAGTTTAAATATTTAAAATCCTCCTAGACTTGTGAAGCATAACCCTACTTTTTAGGAATTCATGACCCTTATCTTCAAATCTGCTTTGGATGATGATCTATCTTCATAACACTCCCTTCGAGTCATAATTATTTGATGATAATCTCCCTTGAAATTTTGGAGGAGTCCAGCTATCCAAAATTTTCATTAAGATGCTCCAAAACTTTTAACAATTGCGCACTACGAAAACAGGACAGTTTCGTAGCGAGTTTTGGTAGCGCTGAAAAAGTGGCTTCTGCACCCAATAACTTCGCTCCTTTGTTGTTCCATGATGTCAATCAAGTCATGAAACATCAACACCATCAATATCCCTCCTTGAAAACTCCAAAAAATTACTTTATAAGAAAAAAGGCTGCTACAGTTTTTTTCGTAACGTTTTCCTGGCTTTAAGCCTAGGAAATGCTACGAAACTATGTAAAAACTCAGAAATTGTCCATTTCAAAACTGTCCCCAAAAACTGACCTCTAGATACAAAAAATTTATTTTCTGCATGTAATGAACCCTCTAAAGCATATTCAATATCAACTTATTATTCTTTTGGTGTTTCCTCCTCATTTATGATCAGTTGAGCTATGGGCTCCTCAACCACAGTCATCTTTAAACCTTTCTTTTCCAACTCTTCATGAATCAGTTCCAATTTCTCTTGAAGGTCTTTGACTTGGTCCTTCAGTTTCCTATCTTGGATTTCAAGTGTAGGTTTAAATTTTTAATGTGCTTTACCTCTTTTCTTAGTGGTTGAGTCCACTTTATAATTTTTTCTGTGTTGCCCAAGGTCTTTGAGACACTTGTGACTTGATCCTCCCAAATCTTCCTCATTTGGTCAAAATGCACTCTTTCAGCTCTATACTTCTTTGCCTCTTTCCTCAAGACTAATATCTCTTCATCTGCATATTTTAACTATTCCTTAAGGGTTTCAAATTCTATTTTTTTAGTAATTTTCTCTTTACCCTTCTTTTGTTTGATGACTAATTCTTGTTTTTTAGGTGAGGAGAGGTCTATGATGCTTGGTGGTGGCTGAGTAGTTTCATTAACCTTCTTAGCTTCTTTGCTGCTTTCTAAGACCTTTATTGCATGTATTTTCATTGTTTTTCTAGCTTGAAACATGAAACCAACATCATCACCTGCAAACTTTAACTTCTTAGCCTTTTTTCATTTCTTAAGCTTCCTTCCTCCTTCATCTATGTTTTCAGCTTGGATAATGGGAGTTTCTTCAATATCAATGGCATGCAAGATGTCCTCTAAATTATCCTTAACCACTGTTTGGCTCCTTGTAACTCTCTTTCTACCATGTTTGCTAACTTTTGGCTTCAGTTTTGCAGGTGTAGCTTTGGGTGTGTCAATATTCTGCAAAGGCTTTGTCCCTATGCTCACTGGTTCAACTTGCTCTGCCATTGTATGTGATGAAACATATCTAGGTTTGGGAACTCTTTAGGAGTGAAAACATTTGCTTCAAAACCACTAATGAAAAAAAAGGATGTCCAATCTCTGCCTAATCTCTTCAACTCCTCTAACACCAAAACATTAATCAAAACATGATGAAATAGAGAGGTTTCATTTCCTTCTGTTTTAACTTGAACCTTATCTGAAATTTTACCTAAACTCCTATATAAGTAAAAGGGAAAGTCACGAGACCTCTTACAAACAAAATGTAGCAGAAGCCTAAGGTGGTAGAAGTAGACCATGTGAAACCTCCCTTCATAGGTGAAGTAATTCTGAATTATCATAAACATATTTGAGTAGTTGTCCTTCATGTAGCTCCTTGGGATAGCATTTCTGAAATCAATTTCACTATGCTCTGGCTTGATGAATTATTTGTAGTCCTGCATGGTGAGATTGATGCCTTTAAACCATTGTTCCCCTCCTTGGGATTCCTGTTGCTGCTTAAATACTTTTTGGTGTTACTATGAGATCTAGCATTCCCACCTTTGAAGCTGTCCTAGTAAAACTATTAGCAAACTCCTTGGAAACCTATAGATGACAACCTTGTAGCCTTTGGCAGAATTGAAAACAACATGTTCTTCTAAATACCTCCAAGGTAGTTGGGTCTTCATTTAAAAAATTCATTTCCATTGGCTCATATTTGTGGCAGTGACCACTTTTGTTAGTCTTATTTCTTGCAGCCATGGTGAATTTATATCTTCTCAGCCTCACTTGATTAGTGACACCTGCAAATTTTGAAAATGAAAGAAACCAGCTTGACTCGGTGAAGAAACTCTCCTGAAACTCAATAACGTGCAAGAATAAAGTAGAGAATGACAAAACGACTCAATTGGATAATTTTTTATGGTTTCGATGAAAACTCATGCCCTAATCATGACTCATGCATGCTAAAAAAAGGTAATGATGACATGGGGCATGACACTGTACCTTTGAAATAACCCTAACTAACTCAAATGATATCCACCCTATCTCCTCTAATCATGAACTGACACCTTGCACTGGATTTGACAAGACAGATAGAAAATTTGTTTTTTGTAGCGTGGCTAGTTCATTTCCTGGCAGTTTCGCTACGAAACTATTAGGCAGTTTCATAGCGAAAACTGCTATTTTATAGTGTAAAACACTACGAAAAGATGAAAAAATAGCTAAAGTGTCCTTTTTCAAATTTAAGTGATTGGGAAATGAAATATGACAGCAAATTGTGATTGATGTGACATGACATGACCTAAATGGAGGTGGATTGAGATGAAATGAAGGTGTGTTGAGCTAATTTATTGTACCTAAATTAACACAATTATTTCTTATCAATCCGGGTTGTTTATGCTTTGAGGCAAGTTCACTATATGTGAAGATCAGATGTAATCAAACCTTGAAAGATAAGTTATTCAAAAGCTGAAAGTAATACATCCTATAATTCTAATTCAATTAGTTTAAAAAGAGGAAGAACATTGAAATGGTTCTTGACTCAAGAAGTCCACTTTCACCTCAATTACCACTTAATGAATCAGAGATTAAAGCCAAGAACTTAAGATGGATAAATTATTAATGAAACAAACTCTTAACTTAAGAGACACATAAGGTATTCCATCATAATCCATTCATCTCAATATCAAAATCTCAATAAGAAACTACTTGCATACAAACAAAGGAAACTAGTTTTAATTCATCATTTTAGTAGAAGGGATGCTCAACTTGAACACCTGTTTTTCCAACTCGATAAAGTGAGGAATAAGCTATGAACTAATGAAATCAATCATTATTCATGAACCATGAAGCAATTTGAAATAAAGCTTTGAAAAACCAATTCTGCAATAACCAGATTACAAGGAAATAAAACTAGTTAACAAGGAAGTGTACTTGGCTTGGAATGGGGGCCCTCCACCCTTGCCTTGCACACTTGAGAGGTGATATCAGAAGCTTAAATTCAGTTACATATCCATAGCATTGAACAGAAAAATAATAATAACACAAGTCTTCAAATTAGCTCCTCAATCCAAAGGTGTCACAGCATAAAAGTATATTAAGTTAATACATAAGCCATCAAAGTTTTGGCTTTAAATAAGAAGTCTCATGAAACAAACTGATATATATTCACTCAAAAAAACCCATCTACTCTCATCCACCTATCTAAGTCGAATTCATTACTCCTATCCCAAGAAATATGACCAATCCCATAGAATCTCAAAACTGCCCTATTTCTATGAGATTTCTGAATGACTAGTCATGATTGACTAGCACCAAATGGGCCTAATAAACCTTGTTCTGTTCGAACTAAGCATAGCTGGCTTAGTCCTAATTCCCAAGCTGTCCATCCATGCATTCAATTCGTGCCCAAGTGTCCTGCAACCACATCAACCATAGAACTATTACGGGAATTTCTGAATCTGCCAATTTTGCACTAACAACCAAACTTTCATAAAAACTTTAGAAATTGAAAAATTAAAATTAAATACCTGAATGGATATCAAATATACATCAAAATGGAATAAATGAAGGGAAAATGGATGGGAAATAGATGGATTAGTAAGTTTCTTTGAGCAAAAATAAGACCAAAACTAAGGCCCAACATCTCTCCCTTGCTTATCATCAAGCATGTCCCCATGCTTGCTTATTCCTCTTTGACCTTCTTCTCTCTGTAGTAGATGATGTACCTGTAGATGCTTCCTGTTGTGCTGCCCTGACCAAACAATCCAAACCTGTGTCATGTCTTTCCCTGAAAAAAGCTGCTTTGACCTTCTGTTTTTCATACTTTGCCTGCCGCATATTCTTTTCCTTTAACCATTTAAATGCTTGCTTAGAAAGTAGATCATTTTTCCGTTTCAGTCTCCCCAATTCTTCATTTAATTTTTCATTTGCCTTAACCAATTTAGCATTATCTTTCTTATTTGCCTTGTTTTCCTCTTTTAATTGTTTCTTCAAGATTTTGCTAATTTCCAATTGGTCAGTTAAATCCCTGATTCTTCCAAAATTGATTTCTTTTTCAAAATTTTGTGTTGTTTTCATTAGTGATGCTGCTACTGCATCATCATATGAAGAATCCCTCTCAAATACTTCTTGTGCAATGTCATTTTCTTCTTGTTGTCTTGGGGAATATGTTTCTACTTCCTTGTCTAAGTTAATGGGACTTTTATTCCTAAATCTTCTAGGAATAGACATAACAGATGTTTCATTTTCCTGCATGGCCATGTTATTCTGCTGTTTAGCTCTTGTTCTGGAATACAAGGGTGAGTTCATCAATCCTCTGTTTTCCTGCTCTGTTTTATCCTGTACTTCCTTAATCTGTTCAATGAACTTATTTTTAGACATGAACTCTCTTCATACTATGCCCTGTGACCTCACCTGATACTCAACTAGGATTTTGATCAATCCTTGATGGTAAATCTGTCCTGCTTTAGGCCTGTGTTCATGTTTTACTGTTTCAATCATTCTCAAGAGGCTCCTATATAGGAAGTAAGGCAACTTAATCCTATCCTCTCCCTTAATATGCTGTAGAAGTCTGACATGATACAAGTGGGCAACGTTATATCCTCTATCACAAGTCAAAAACTTCTGGATGACCAAAACCAACTCACCCCATGGTTCATTGAACCATTCCCTGGGTATCCCTTTTGTTCTATCAAAAGTCCCTGTCCGGTTCTTCTCAAGAAAGAAAGTCCAAGCTTTCTCCTTGAAGTGCAGGCCTTTGTAATACTTCTCACCTATCATGGGTAGATCTAAAGCTTGGGAAAGATATTCTTGGGTTACAGGAATAATGACATCTCCTACTAGTGTCTGGTCTTGACTGAAGTTATTTATAAAGTCCCTGGTTATCCGTTCAGAGTGGCCATCAAATTTTTGTAAAAAGCTTATCATCCCTGCTTGGTAAAGTTTTTCTATAGTTTCCTTCCCCCAGCTCTCTATCTGAAATTTTGGCTCTACTCCCACTGACATTGTTTCTGAAAACCAATGAATGAATGCCTCTGCTGTTACTAATTTCATCTTGACAATAAAAATATAACTATTGTTCGTTTTCAAAACGAAATTTTTAAAACAAAGAAGCTTACCTTCCTCCTCTCAACAATTTAACTCTGATCTCCTTAACCTCTGTTTACTCTTTTCTCTGCAACAGCACTGTTTTAGTTCCCTATTCAAGCAAGCAAACACCTGTATACCCCTGTCAATATGCTAATCTCTATTCTTGAAAAAAAAATACATATGCAAACAATGTTCCATGTATGCTCATCGCCTTATACTGTTGCCAAAATCAAACCATAGGTTCACTGTGTATGTACAATCAAGAAAAATAAGGAGTGTTTTGACTACAGCGCATGCATATGGCTCTCGGCCTCAAAACACAAATGATAAAAAAAACACGTGCATTTAAATTGAGTTTTAAATGGCTCGGCAATCGAACTCCCTTTGGCAACCAAAAATCGCACATGGCATGGCTCGTTCGGCCCTTAGAAACTTCAATCCCCTGTTTCGGTTAAAACAAAAACAAAAACGCGCAGGCAGCAAGGGTTCATAACAGAGACATATGGAATTTTCATGCATATGATACGTTAGGGATTGACTGTTGTTGAAGTGTTAATGGAATCAGCGCGCAACACAATAAAGTGTGCAATCAAAACAAAGCGCAGTGCGCATTCAACCAACAGCGCGCACAATTCAATCAACAAATACCGCCATGCAACATAAACACGCCATAACAATCATATTTCGGTGCCTCCTCTGTTCATAGACTTCGTTATGAACACGGCACATCGTTAATACTCCACATATAATGCCAGACCCTAACGTGTTATCCATGCAATGAATTCACATTTAAATGTTGCGCGATTCACTAGTAGTTTATGCCATGATTTACGCAGTGAATCAACTGATTTAGTGTTGTGGTTTCGGCGTTACCTGTTGTCAACGAGCGCTTGAGGAATATCCGGCGCTCCAAATCCCTGTTCAACCGTTCAATTGACTGGTGGCAAGAGCAGAGTAACATAACCATTAATAACAGATAGTTCACAACGTATACTTCCACTGTTTGCCGAGCTTAAACAATTATCCCATTACCTGATTGAATCCCAAAAATCGGTGATCACTGATCGTTAGAACCGGGATGATTTTCCTTCTTAAATCTGCCCAAACTCGCTTCACCCTTCTTTTCACTAGTTTGCAGCTCCAAACACCATCTCTCTGAGCTATTTGGCAATGAGGACTGAGGTTTAAACAATCAAGAACTCGGTCGGTTCATGATCGTTTCATGGGTGTACTGTGCGCCTCTCGTTCATTGGTGTTACAGTGCGTGGTTGGTATGGCCGTCCTGTTTGACCAGTCACCCGACTGTGTCATGAGGATGGCCAAATCATCATTTTATTTTGAATGGTATGCGCATAACATTATTGCCACCGTCGTGTGCTCCTCATGCGTGCAATGATATTCAGGCATTGTTTGTATTGCAATGAGTGTGTATGCAATTACCATTTGACAATACCATCTTGGGTCATATTTAAAATTATCACCATCACTAATGCTTGAGTTGTATGTGCAGGTTGAAAAGTTGTCCCAGTTTGGTCTTTTAAGCTCTTAAAGAAAAATACTTAAGGGTTAATGAAAATAGGGAATATGTATGGAAATGAAATGGAATATGATGTATAAGGGTTATAGGGTATGTATAGGGAATATAGGATATGAAATGATAATGAATATCCTCAGGTACTAATTTCGACTTAACAAAAACTAAAAATTTCTAAGAAAAATTTGAATTTTCAAGCACAAAATGACTATACATATACTCCCCTGGATGATGTCTATACAAGTGGGATGAAATCAATTGATCAGATGTTGTAGATGGATCAAAAAGTAAACTTTATTGCTGCTCCTTGTTCTTCATGCTCTGGTTCTTGAATTGTTAGTCAGGTCCCTCTGTAATGATTTCTTATTTCAGGTCCCTCTGTTGACAATACAAGTTCCTTCTATACTTCATCTTTCCAGCTAAAGATCTGATGCAAGTCTCCCCCTTGTTTAAGATGTGACTTGTCCTCAAGTCAGTTGTTGGTGGAGAGTACCTGTATTGAAATTATGTGAGAACAGTAGAACAAGAATAAGGAATTCATAGAGTCCAAGTTGCCCCGGTTTTCCCCTATGAATTCATGTTTGCTAAGTGCCAGTTGCCTGGTTTTCACTAGCAAACAAATTATTTTTTATGTTTTTTTTTTATGTTTTTATTTTATTTTTTATTTTTTTTATTTTAATTTTTTTATGTGTTTTTTATTCAACTACAAGACTAGAAGATGGCTGAGCCTGGTGTGCCATGACTTCCAGTTCTGTATCTTCTATCAGTTGTTTCATAAATGCTTCTTTACTGATAGGCCTATTATAAACTTTGAGCCTATGTCCATTCACTATAAAGGAGGTGGAGTCCTGGTCGATTGTCCTGATTTTGACTGCTCCATTGTCAAAGATTTCGTCAATTTCATATGGGCCTAGCCAGTGTGTTGTGAACTTTGCTTTGAAGTCTTTGAATTTGGAGTCAAAAAGTAATGCCCAGTCTCCCTTGCGAAATGTCTTTGTTTTGATATATCTGTCGTGCCACTTCATTCTTTGTTGTTGCACCAATGTAGTATGTTCTATGGCTTGTTGATGATGCTCATCCAATTGATTCAGTTCTATGATCCGTTGCTGTTGTGCTTCTGTCAGGTCTAGTCCTAGTTCAGCTGCTAGTCTGTATGTTTGTATTTGAAACTCTATAGGCAATAAGGCCTCTTTTCCATATACTAACTGGTATGGACTAAAACCAGTTGTATTCTTCCATGTGATTCTGTAGGCCCATAGTGCATCTTTTAATTTTTTAGACCAATCTTTTCTGTTCAGCTGTACTGTTTTTGTCATGATATTTTCTAGGACTTTATTTGTTGATTCAACCTGCCCATTTGCTTGAGGATGATATGGTGTAGATTTCCTGTGTTTGATCTTGTATTTCTCTGTTAGATCTCGTACCAGCTTTGATGTAAATTGTGTTCCTTGATCTGTTACAATTTGTCTAGGTACTCCATATCTGACAAAGATTTCTTCAAAAAGAAAGGTGACCATTGTATCTTCTGTTGCTCTGTTCACTGCTTTAGCCTCTGCCCACTTGGTTACATAATCTGTACATACTAAGATGTACTTCTTTCCATTTGATGGTGGATTGATGGGTCCAACAAAGTCAAGTGCCCATTGCTCAAATGGTTCTATGAGGACTTGTGGCTTCAGCGGCATCTCATCTGTTGTGATTGGTCTCCCTGTTCTCTGGCAACTGTCACATTGCTTGACATATTTCTTAGAGTCTTTGAAGATGGATGGCCAGTAGTAGCCCAGTTGCAGCACCTTATATGTCGTTCGTTTGTCTGCAAAATGGCCACCACATGGTTCATCGTGACATGCTCTTAGAATGTCTAATATTTCATCTTCTCGCACACATTTTCTAATTATCAAATCTCAACCAGTATAAAATAAATCACCATTTACCCAACTATACCTAGAGCTTTCTCTAACAATTTTGTGTCTTTGCTTTTTAGTGAATTGAGTTGGAAACTTTCCAGAAGATAAATAGTTTGCAATGTCTGCAAACCATGGTGTTTTTACTGTGATGGCAAACAGGTGTTCATCGGGAAAGTTATCTGCAACCGAATTTGGATCGTTGGGTGAATGTATGCGGGACAGAAAGTCAGCCACTTGATTTTCCTTGCCTGGCCGGTCTTGTATTGTGATATTAAATTCTTGCAATAACAGTAACCATCTTGTTATTCTTCCATTGGTGATGGGTTTATTCATCAAGTATTTGATTGCTGAATGATCTGTATGAATGAAAACTTGATATCCTGTTATATAATGTCTGAATTTGTTTACTGCATGTATAACGGCTAACATTTCTTTCTCGGTGACTATATAGTTCAATTCTGCAGGTGTTAGATTCTTGCTTATAAAGTATATTGCATAATTGAACAAGTTCTCTTTCTGTCCAAGGGAGGCACCTATTGCGGTATCAGATGCATCGGTTGATATATGAAATGGCAAAGACCAATTTGGTCCACGGAGAATGGGTGCAACTGATAATTTTTCTTTTAGAATTTGAAATGCATTTTGACAGTCATTTGTCCAGTGAAATTCAATATCTTTTGCTAATAGTTTAAACAGAGGTTGAGCTATTTTACTGAAGTTTTCAATGAATCATCTATAATAGCCTGCATAGCCTAAGAAACTTCTTACCTCTTTCTGTGTTGTAGGAGGCATTAAGTTTACTAGGACTTGGATTTTTGCTGGATCCACTTTAATTCCTGAAGCAGAAATATGGTGTCCCAGAACTATTCCTTCTGTCAACATCATATAGCATTTCTCATTGCTTAATGACAAATTTGTTTCAATGCATCGTTTTAGAACTTTCTCAAGGTTATTTAGGCAATCATTATATGTGTTTCCATAAACTGTAAAGTCATCCATATAAACCTCTACACATTCATGAATTAGATCAGCAAAGATTGCAAGCACTGCTCGTTGAAAAGTTGCAGGTGCATTACATAAACCAAATGGCAAAACATTATATGCATAGGTTCCCCATGGGCAAGTGAATGTTTTCTTGTCTTGGTCTTCTATTGCTATTCTTATCTGGTTGTATCCGCTAAACCCATCCAAGAAGGAGAAATTTTTTTTCCAGCTAATGAGTCTAACACTTGATCAATGAATGGTAGAGGAAAATGATCTTTTAGTGTAGCTTTGTTTAGTTCCTGATAGTCCACACATACCCTCCACTTTCCATTTTTCTTTGGTACAATAACCAGTGGAGAAACCCATTGACTATCTGAAATAGGATAGATGAATCCAACATTTAACAATTTTTGCAGTTCCTCTTTCACTATTTCTTTCATCATGGGATTCATTCGTCTTTGAGGTTGTCTTACAGGTTTGAGTTGATCATCTGTATAGATGTGGTGGATACATGTGCTAGGATGGATTCCTTGCATGTCAGTATAATCCCAAGAAAAAGCTTTTGAATATTTCTGTAATAATGCAATTACCTCTTGCTCTTGTGCTGATTGCAACTCGTTTCCAATGTTTAAATGTTTTCCAGGATTTACCTCAATTGTTTTTATTGTTGGATTGGAGATTGTGTTTACAGGAAAGATGTCTATAAAAGATTTCCGCAAAGTTTGAAGAGTACAAGTTTTCTGAAAGCATTGATTCAAAAGGTTACTTGCAGCTTCATATTGGACTTCTCTAAGCTGCTCTGAAATACTTGGTTCTGAAATGAAAAGATCCATTAAGTCTTCATTCTCTTCTTCTTCTCTCAAATCAAAGAATTGATTTATACTTAAAACTAATTTAGTTTGTTGTTTTTCTTGAGCTTCAAGCACTGATTCTAAAGAAGTTGATTGTGCAGGTGAATAAAGAGCAATGTGTTTCCTTTCATCTCCATGTGAAATAATCATGCTTCCTGATCTTCATCCTATGAAGGCATCAGCGGTAGCTAACCATGGTCTGCCTAAGATTAGAGGATGTCCTCCCAAATTTGTTTTTGGTTGCAAGATAAGGAAGTCAACAGGATACTCCCATGAATCCAAAGAGACTATGATATCTTCCAATATTCCTTCGAGAACAACTTTAGATCTGTCTGCTAGTTCTAAGATTGTAGAGGTTGATCTAATGTTGTTCAAATGCAAAGTTTTCATTGTCTCCATTGTCATTACATTTATAGCTGCTCCCAAGTCTATTAATGTGTTTGGTACTGAGAAATTATTTATTGATATAGTAACCATAGGGATACCGGGATCAATATATTTTTCTACTATGGTTTGTGTAGACATGAGGCTTGCTAGTTTACCAATGACTTGGATTGTAGTAGGATCCTTCTTCTTTTTCTGTGATTTCTTAATGCACAATTCCTTTATTGTTTTAGCATATATTGGTATTTCTTTAATTGCCTTCAACAAAGGAATTTTTACATAAGAATTTTTTAACTCATCTAAAATATCAAATTCGGGAAGGGTTATTTCTTTTTGTTGTTCCACTAACCTTTCAGGATAAGGTGGTGTTTGTGTTGTAATTTTTGTTCCTTTCTGAATTTGTATCTCAGTTTGTGATGTTTTAGGTGATTCTCCTTGTTCAGTTGGTTCTTCTATGATTGGAGGAGAATCCTTTTTAAGCACTTTTCCAGACCTTAGATGGACTTCATTAAGAGGAAGAATTGAATATGTGGGAAAACATGTTGCTTCCTCTACAGTGTATGCAGCTTTGTCCACCTTATTATTCGGATTTGTCATTGGTTGGGCTGGTAATTGAGTCGGTCTGGGTTGATTTGTGGGTAGCTGTAACTGTTGTGGTTGGGTCAACAACGGTGGAGGATTCTGCTGTGGAAATGGGATGGATTGTGGATATGCAGAATGTTGTTGTTGAAATGGTATGGATTGTGGATATTGTGGATATGTAAATGGTTGTTGGTATTGTTGCTGGTATTGTTGTTGATAATGTTGAGGTGGCTGGTTTCCATAACCATATCCTCTCCAACCTTGTGCAGGTTTTTGTGGATATTGTTGTGGAGGCCAAGCTTGCCATGGCATTGGAGGGGTCCAAGGATTTTGAGGTGGATAGAGGTAATTTTGTTGAGGGAATTGTTGCTGATTTTGTTGAGGCATCCTAGGTTGCCATGGTCTTCGTGGTGCTACATAATAAAAAACTTCTATTCCTGGCACTTCTTCCATTGAATTCATTTGTAATTCTTTCAATCTTAGACAATTTTATGTGGAATGATTTTCTGTACAAAGACCACAAACCTGAACACTATCCAAAGGACATTCTCTCAATGGATGTTTCTTTCTACATTTGGGACAAAAGATTGCTAGAGCTTGTTCTTGTTCTTCTTTCTTCTTATTTGCCTTTAGCACATCTACTTGTGTCCCTAATGTACTCAAGAGATCTGTTTTGAAGTTCTCCAATAAGCTTCCTATTTCAGCTCTTGTTATCCCTCCTGCAGCTGACTTTGCTGCTTTTGAACTTACTTCTCTTCTTCCTGTTTTTGATCTTCCTCTAGAATATTTTTGACATAACTCAACAATTTCTTGGAATGGTAGGTTTGAAATGTCTCCTTTACCCATCACATTCAAAATGTCAAGGTATTCATCCCTTACACCCTTGAGAAAGATTGTTCGAATGGTTTCTTGATTTAGAGAGTGTTGTTTAGATTTCTGTAGATTATATGCAAATCTTTCCAAATATTCTTCTAAACTTTCATCTTCTTGTTGTGTCATTCTGAAAACATCTTCCTTTGAATCTCTAGATCTACAATAAGCTTGATATTTTTTAAGGAAGACTGATCTCATATCATCCCAAGAAGCTATTGTTTTTTCTCCTAAACCCATAAACCATTTCAAAGTTGCTGCTTTTAATGTTGCAGGGAAAAGACGAAGTTTATGAATGTCATCAGTGTATCCATATGTTCTACATAGAATATCAAATTCAAACATAAATGCATCAGGATCTTCCGTGGACATTCCATAAAAATTTGGCAATACAGAAAGTGGAATATTTTTCATTTTCACTTCTTCTCCTAATATTGCACTTGTGTCTATTATTGGAAAGCCAAAGGTAGTCTCTTGATCATTACCATCTTCTTGTCTTTTCCGATCGTTTTCTATTTTTCTATCATTTTCTTGTTTTGCCTCCTCCTCTCTCTTTCTTCTCCATTCTATTTGTTGTCTTTCATATTCAGCTCATTGTTCAGGAGTGAAAATAATAGATCCATGTCCCTCTTCTGCCATTGGTTGATTTGTTTCAATTTTGAGTGGAGTTTCAGGTTGCTGGAAGATAGGAGGATTTATGGATGGAAAGACAGATTGTTTTCCTTTGATAATTTCTTTTTGTTTTCCAAAAATTGAAGATTGTTTTTGCTTTGCTTCCCAAGCTAAAAAAGTTTTCCTCTCAATCAAATTTAATCTTTGTCCACTTCTTTGTTTTTCTGCCAATTCCTCAATTATTGGATTACCAGTAACTGGGGTGTTTGATGATCCTATCTCTATTTGTGGGGGATTTTTAATAAATCTACCTTGAGGATCTCTATATCTAGGCATAAAGAAACATAACTAAAAAAATGTAACTAATGTTTTTGTTGTTTTGAAATTTATCTTTCTATTGACTATGCCGATATTTGCCTCCCCGGCAACGGCGCCAAAATGTTGAGCTAATTTATTGTACCTAAATTAACACAATTATTTATTATCAATCCGGGTTGTTTATGCTTTGAGGCAAGTTCACTATATGTGAAGATCAGATGTAATCAAACCTTGAAAGATAAGTTATTCAAAAGCTGAAAGTAATACATCCTATAATTCTAATTCAATTAGTTTAAAAAGAGGAAGAATATTGAAATGGTTCTTGACTGAAGAAGTCCACTTTCACCTCAATTACCACTTAATGAATCAGAGATTAAAACCAAGAACTTAAGATGGATAAATTATTAATGAAAGAAACTCTTAACTTAAGAGACACATAAGGTATTCCATCATAATTCATTCATCTCAATATCAAAATCTCAAAACTACTTGCATACAAACAAAGGAAACTAGTTTTAATTCATCATTTTAGTAGAAGGGATGCTCAACTTGAACACCTGTTTTTCCAACTCGATAAAGTGATGAATAAGCTATGAACTAATGAAATCAATCACTATGCATGAACCATAAAGCAATCTGAAATAAAGCTTTGAAAAACTAGTTCTACAATAACCAGATTACAAGGAAATAAAACTAGTTAACAAGGAAGTGTACTTAGCTTGGAATGGGGGCCCTCCACCCTTGCCTTGCACACTTGAGAGGTGATCTCAGAAGCTTAAATTCAGTTACACATCCATAGCATTGAACAACAAAATAATAATAACACAAGTCTTCAAATTAGCTCCTCAATCCAAAGGTGTCACAACATAAAAGTATAATAAGTCAATACATAAGCCATCAAAGTTTTGGCTTTAAATAAGAAGTCTCATGAAACAAACTGATCTATATTCACTCAAACAAACCCATCTACTCTCATCCACCTATCTAAGTCGAATTCATTACTCCTATCCCAAGAAATATGACCAATCCCATAGAATCTCAAAACTGCCCTATTTCTATGAGATTTCTGAATGACTAGTCATGATTGACTAGCACCAAATGGGCCTAATAAAGCTTGTTCTGTTCGAAATAATCATAGATGGCTTAGTCCTAGTTCCCAAGCTGTCCATCCATGCATTCAATTCGTGCCCAAGTGTCCTGAAACCACATCAACCATAGAACTATTACGGGAATTTCTGAATCTGCCAATTTTGCACTAAAAACCAAACTTTCATAAAAACTTTAGAAATTGAAAAATTAAAATTAAATACCTGAATGGATATCAAATATACATCAAAATGGAATAAATGAAGGGAAAATGGATGGGAAATAGATGGATTAGTAAGTTTCTTTGAGCAAAAATAAGACCAAAACTAAGGCCCAACAAGGTGGTCTTGAACCTTAGGATAGGTTAAATATGAAAAAATGAAAATTTCCTATACCATCATGATACCTTTGATAATGAAATTGAATGACCATGTCAAATAATGTTTCACATTTTTCTGAGTGATAACAGTGGCTCCACTTGGGATGGTGTGCCCTTGTTGTACACCAAAGAACCTGTAGTTCCAGTGCTATCCATCTTGTTGGAAATAAAAAATCTGAAATTTGCCAAGCTTTCTTCAAACTCTAATGGCCTTCACCTCAGGCTCAAGATTGATGATCAAATTGTCTTTTCATTAGCAGAAAACTATAAAAAAATGGAATATATACAATGGAATGAAATATTAGTAGAACTTAAGAGGAACAATGCTTCAAAAACCTGCCATTGATAGGCCCTACAACATAAGGTTGTCCATCCATATCCTGCAGTATGTAATTGTTGCTTCCATGAAATGCAGCTACTATGAATGGACCCTTCCAAACATTCTTAAACTTACCATGTTTCCCCTTTTCTTCAATTCTGGCCTCCCACTTCAATACCACATCTTGAATCTAAATTTTTTCCTCTTTGACCTTCCTGTCAAATGTCTTCTTAATTATGTTTGGAGATTGCAGATTGTTGTTATATACTTCCTCCCTTTTTTCCTGTAGAGATATTAATTGTTTTATTCTCCTCTGAATAGCATTTGGCTCCTCCTCTAATCCTTGCAGCAACTTCATAACAGGAACTCCCAAGGATGTAGGAAAAATGGCTTCATCCCTATACACCAACTCATAAGGTGAAATACCAATTGACCTTTTTGTGCACACTCTATCAACCCACAGAGCGTACTTCAGCTTCAGATGCCATGACCTTTTATTTTCCTGCAACACCTTCTTAATAATCCTCACAGTGCTTTTGTTAGAAGTCTCAGCAATACCATTACCTTGTGGATAGTAGGCAGTAGAATATCCAAGTGTAATGTGATATTGATGAAAAAAACTAATTAGCCTCTTGGATTTGAATGCCTATGCATTGTCAGTGATGATCTTCATACGACAGCCAAACCTAAACAATATGTTATTTTATAAGAATGAAACGATAACTGAATCATTTTCTTGCATAGTTGGGATTGCTTCAATCCACTTGGTGGAATAATTAGTTGTTGTCAGGATCCAGTGATGCTGCCCTGAAGATGATGGATGAATCTCACCAATAAAATCTAGCCCCCATTGCTAGAATGGCGCCTCAATATAAATAAGCATCAAGGGTAAAGGAACAATATTTTTCTTACCATCAAAAATCTAGCATTCATGGTAAGAAACTATCTTCTTGTAGACATATTTGAACATAGTAGGCCAGTAGTACCCTGCTCTAAGATTCTTGTTTGTTGTGGCCTTCCAATAGTGATGTGTATGTTCCCAAATGGGAAAAGCAAGAATATAGCTAATAATAATGGAAATAGTAGAAAATTTTAATACATTACATATTATCCAAATAATAGATCCATGGCATTATGTATAACAGCAATAAATAAGTACAAGATCTTGGGGATCCAACCCCTCAAGGTAGGAAAAAGAAGCCTCAAATGCCAAAATGTACCCAGAACATGTAATACACTGCTACAAAAAGTACTGAAGCAAGAAAAACATAGTTTTAGTGACTAATACTTTAGATGGAACATATATATAAATGGATCTGATAATATCATGCTCATATAGGGCTAAAAATGGAGATTTATGCTCCTCAACACTTTTCCAAGGCAACCCAGGAAGGGTTTCCAGAAATACACAAAATATGAATGGTGGATCTAAAGCCCTAGGGCTGAATATGCACTCCAACTGAAGCACATAGAAGGAGGTGGCTAAATATGATGTAGATCTGAAAGAACTCCTCCAAAAGGACTCTCTCAAGGAAGGGTTGATCCCTTCAATGGAAAGCAAACTATTATTGTTGAGGAAACTGCTGTTGTTGGAAACTAATACTTATGAGGAAAAGAACCATGTGTGGAAGGCTATTAGAGTGCTCAGAATGACCCAGGACTTTAACCATGGATTCTACTAAAAAAACCCAGAAAAACCCATAAATTGTTTGGCCATATTTTAACTTTGGATTTTCGGCCCTTTGTTGGTTGCCCACTACAACAACTCACTAAAATAACGAAGATATGGACTAGAACTGTGTTGTAGGGGATAAAATCATCTTTTCCTGATGCCAAATATGTCAAATAATCCCAAGGGGCTCCTTTACTGGCCTCCCAATGGAAGGAAACCTTCCTCCACTGCAAAACTAGCTCAGAAAACACCCATTACAATATTCCACTACTGCACCATGCGACTCAGCACATCTCTCAACAAAAAATGCATTGTACCACAAGAATAAATCTTGGCCTGAAACTTGAATGTGGAAATATAGTGAAAATTCTCTTTCTATGAGGCCTCTCAAGGATAGAGGTGGGATTCCCGATCAGGAACACCTTGTGCTAAACAACACTGCAATCTTAGCTAAACAGTTGAAGAAAGTTTATATGTCTAAATAGACCATATAATCAAAACATAAAAATATCATAACATGAATAATATGGCTGCCATTCTCTTCCTTATATAATAAATGAGCTTCCAAACCCTAATCCCCATCCATTAATGACACTACTTCCATGCAATGTGTCTCCATCTAAAACTGTGTTGTCCCTCATTAATAGCCACTCTTCCATGACATCGTTGTTGATTTGGTCAAGGTTGAACCAGTCCACATGCTTTAGCCCCTTTTCACACCTAAGGGTGCTTTATTAAGCTAAAAAGATGATCCACTTTCACATGAGAAGTGGCTTTATTCCTAATAAAGACATTTATGGGTCTCCCTACCCACTTATTCATCAAACAAGAAAGCAAAATTAGATTTTAATATTCCAATTAGCTGTATGCTAATTTAGGAATATTACATGATGACCTCCACAATATCCTTTATGAAACTCCTCAATCACTTTTTCAGCTTCCTCTTCCAACAAACAATTCAAAAGAATACCACAAGTATCTTTCCAATACAGATTTTTATCTATGATGCAATACCTCAGAGATTTCATCTTCACAAATCTTGTTTTATATTTTTTCAATTCAGCAGAAGCTCTATAATGATGTAAGACAAAAATAATGTCTCTGTACCAGTTAGTTAGGATATACTTTTCTTCCATAGGAACTAGCTCTTCATCTTCATCTGATAATTCTGAAATTTTTGCAATTGAATTCATATCAAGACAGTCAAAATTGGACTGTGCCATCAGCTTTGCTAGCCCGTGACGTTTCACCAATTTTGTAGGTCTGATCTCTATATCATATTCCAGCAAGTTAGCTATCCACTTCCATCTCTTACCATCAATATAAGCTTGAGTTAAGATGTCCTTCACAATAGCATTAGGCACAAATGCCATGACATGAGAATGCAGAATATAAATTTTGAAATCTTTGATGGTTTTGACCAAAGCATATGCCTATTTCTATAGGATTTTTTACTTCAGCTCTAAATTAGCAAGGGTCTTGTTGAACAATGAAATGGGCTACTATGTACCTTTCTGTTGTTTCTGTAGCAAAACTCTAGAAATTGTGTTTTCTGATGCAAATGTAAAAACCAAAAATTCCTTTGAAAATTCCAGGCTAATCAACATTGGGGCCTGAGTAACTACTTTCTTGATTTCCTCAAATGATTTCTTTGCTTCCATTGTCCATTTGATGCCATCTCCTTTCTTCAGCATCTTGGTTATGTCTTTGACATTCTCAACAAATTTGGGAATAAACCTTCTCACAAAATTCACCCTTCCAAGGAAAGACTAAATTTCCTCCCTACTTCTAGGAAGATCTACTTTTTGAATGGAATTTACCTTGTTTGGATCAATCTTTATCCCATATTTAGATATAATGTGCCCAAGTAAATTTCTAGAAGTTAAAGCAAAAATACTCATGGTGGGATTAAGAGAAATACCAAACCTTCTACACTTTAGCAAAACTTTCTCTAGATTCTTCAAGTGGTGTTCCTCTCTCCTTGAGAATATTGTTATGTCATCTAGATAGACAACCACCAACTTATCCTTCTCCCCAGAAAAATCAGTGTCCATTTCTCTTTGAAAGGTTTCTCCTGCATTCATCATACCAAAGGGCATCTTGGCATACATGAATGTCCCCCATGGTGTGGTAAAGGTAGTTTTATCTTGATCTTCTGGGTGCACTAGTATCTAATTGTACCCTAAAAAACCATCTAGCATAGACATCCTTTGGGAACCAACAATGTTCTGCAAAATTTGGTCCATCTTTGGGAGAGAGTAATTTTCCTTCAGAGAAGCCTTGTTCATGTTTCTGAAGTCAATGTAGATTTTGATTTCTCCACTCTTTTTTCTGAATGGAACCAAGTTAGCAAGCCATTTTGAGAATCTGATTGGGATAATAATTTTGGCATCAAAAAGCTTCTTAATTTCCTTCTCAATCAAAGGCATGAGAAGTGGATTAATCCTCCTCAACTTCTGTTTGAAAGGCTTTTCATTTTATTTAATAGGAATGGTATGCTAAATAATAGTAGGATCACATTTCTTCAAATCAACATAAATCCATGCAAAAACATCTATGAACCTTTTCATCATCTCAATATATTTCTGGTTTCATATCTACAGAAAGAAACTTAGAAAGTTTGATCATTTTTGGCATTGCTACTATACCAAGGTTACAACTCTCTACCTCTTCATCATCAGCTTGTATCCTAGGAGACTTGAACACATAATTTTGGTCAAAAATATTTTCAAGTGGGATGAGACCTTTGGGTATAGAATTATTCTTCAACTACAACACTTCATAATTACCCTTATTTTCAGCAAGCATGTTTTGTTGATCTACTTGTGTGCTTTCAAACTCCTCTTTCAATTCAATGAATATTTTGACTTGCTGTCATTCTCAAAAACTTGCCAGTGAATTATGTTGTCAGGGATAGCAGGCGTATGACGAACTTCAACCTCATATATTTCAGTGGAATGTGTAGGGATAACAAAAATACTTACAAAAACAGCTAGGGATTCAGTTATTGAGTTTCGATCCCTAGTCTTCACAATAAATGAGTATTCTTGAAATTTTTCTAACATATCCATGATCAAATTTTTGTATGCTCTCATTCTCACATCCTTTGTCTTATATACACCCTCAACTTGTTTAATAAATAATTCAAAATATCCACAAACAAAAATCTTTTGGGCACCCAATATTTTCAAAATTTCTACACCCAAAAATAGAGATTCATACTCAGCCATATTATTTGTGCAACAAAAATTCAGCTTGAAAGAGTTGAACTTACTTTCATCCTCTGTAGTTATGATCCAAATTCCTATTCCATCCCCTCTCTCCCTTCTGATCCATCAAACTACCACCAACCTTCTGCCTTTTCTTCAATGATTTGCTAATTTTATGCTTGCTGATTTTCAACCTCCTGAATTTCTGTTGTCCTTTTATCTTCTACTTCATCAGTTAGGTCATTGAAAAGAATAGTTGATACTAATTCAGTTTCAACAACATACATTTGGAAATTCTAAGGTTTGTCTTTACTACTTACCATATAAGCCATCCTTGTCTCTCTGTATAGTCTTCTTTTCTCACCAAAAATACGAATAGTGGCATAAGTTAGGTCCATCTTCATGGTGCCTTTGATATTTGCTACCCAAGATATGGATAGCAGCATGCCAAATTTGGGTGGGATGTCTGCTGCCACAATGTCCATTACCACTGTCTTGGCAGGGACTTGTGTAAGACCAACAACAACATATTTTATCAAACCAATGCACTGAACTCTTTTTGAACCAAAAGAAAACAAATCCTTATATGGCCTAGTGATTTCCAATCCCATCCTTTCCAGATCACTTTAAGCATGAGTTTATGAGAGGCCCCTGAATCCAACATGGCATTATGTAATGTCATGTCATGGATACTAAGGTTGACATAGAAAGGAGGCACCTCTTCATTCTGTTCATCTTCCAATCTTGGTCCCAAGTATATGGTTGGATGGTCTTCTTGAACATTAAGGATGTCAGCAAATCCTAGTTGGGAATTCAACATTTTTACAATTTTACTTATGTATTCATTCACCTTAAGAATTTCTCCAAAAGGGACTGGGATCTTGATTTTGGAAATTTCATTCTCCAAAATGAAAACAGAAGTAATTTTTTCAGTCTCTTTGACAGGAGGAGGAGGTGGTGGATCTTTTCTAACCTCAACTGCTTTAGGAGCATCTTTCTTGGGCTATGTTTTATTTGTATTAATTGGAAAATTTATGTTTCTAAGGTTGTATTACTTCTACATCTCAAATATTGCATGTTTATAACGTTTAAGGTAATCAAATGGTTCCTCACCCTTGTTTACATCATGGTCAGACTCATCATGTTCTTCCTTGGTCAAAAACATTCCAAACATGTTTTCATCTAGGCAATGAATGGAGTCTTTTGGTATTTCAGGTTGATCTTCTTCATCAACTAAATTTTGCTGAAAAAGAGGCCTTACTTTAGGGTCGGGCTAATTTATGTTTTCCCTTAGTCTCTGTTGGTTTTGAGGTCTTTTTAACTAAGGATTTCTAAATTGTGGTTCATGTTGTGTAGGAGGTGCAAAATTATTTCCAAGGGCAAGCCTATCCATCGGTTTTTCCATTGTTTTCATCATGGATTCAAATTTTTCATCTGAGGTGGAAGGCTTATCTTCTTCTTTCAATTTTTCCTTTCCCATCTTGGACTTTTTAGCAGCTATCATATTGACCTCCACCTTCACAACATCATTTTTCATTTCTACTAGTGAAGGGGATTCTCTTTCTCTAAGCAGGATAGAAAATTCATAGTCAAAATCCTCAGCATATCTCAGTTTAGCTGCTCCTGGTGGAGGCTTAAGATGCGCAGGGATGGATTCATAAAATTTTTTAAATCCCTTGGAGAAATTTTGGACATTTTCATCAACATATCTTTTCAAATTATTGTACTCAGTGAGGGCTTGCACAGGGTTTGTTCCATTTCCCCACTTTCTCAAGAAGTTATATTCAAACTCATTCCAATTATGCAGGCTTCCTGGAGCAAGGGCTTTGAACCACTTTCTCACCCCACCAGTGAAACTCTGAGTAAAAAGCCTCATTTTGACATCTTCATGGTCAACCTCCTCCCTGTCTATGAATTCATTAAACTGGTCTACATGCTCTTTCACTGTAATCTATTCATCACTTCCCCAAGTTTTGATTCTGGAAAAATATTTTCTTGGAAGGGCATTAAGTATGGTTGGAAGAACAAGAGGGACATACCTAGCAAGTGCAGCATCAGGTGGAGGTGGAACATTTCCAGCCATGATGACTGGGACTGCGGTATTTTTAGGGACAACAGTAGTAGAAGAAGAGGCACTATTATGAGGTGGTGTGGCTGGTCTTTGTAGCCCAGTTACAATTGAACTCCATTCAGGTAAAGGAAAACAAGATTTTCTTATAAGCAAGATTTCAAATGGGTCTAGTTCCTTTAACTTTTCTAAAGATTCCCTCTCTAACAATAACTCTGATGTGACTGCACCCCAGAACTCTTCTTTATCTTTTTGGGTCACTAAAGCTGAGGTATCAATACTTCTTCTTTGTACGTCTAAAACAATTTCAGTTAATTATTTTTCATTTTCAGACCTAAATAAGACTTCCTGAATTTTATCATCAAACCTTTTATCTTCAGGACTTTGTAAAACTTCAAAGGACATGGATTTTGTGTGTAATGGAGTACCTGATTGTGAAGAACTGCCTTGAATGCCTCTGGAGATTATGTTTTGATTTTACACAATTGTAGGTGGATTTGGGTCAGGATTACTCCTCGTATATCTCCTTTTCGAAGCCACCTTTTAACATGAGACTTTTGAATGGAATCACCAAGATAGTTGCAACCTCGAACATATTTTGAGCTTATGCTACCTTCAAGAGTTCATCTTCAAAATTTCAGGAAAATTATATCTTTAGGCTCTTGGTAGACGCACCAAAATGTTATCACAAAATTATACTTGATTGGCTGCTTATCAAACAACTCTATGTAACTGTTTCAAACCACTTCTAACTGAAGCTTAGCCTCTTCAGTTTGAGAGGGCTTTGTCAAGGGTGTTTTATGATATTGAATAATGATAGTACTAGATGGCTAAATCTATGGGAAATGTAACTTGTTTTTTATGTTTGCAGGTTGAAAAGAATGCAAGCTTTCTACCATTAGGCTTATGGAGTCAACAATTAGTAGTTTTAGTGGAAAATTTTCTTGACATGGAAGCTGAGGCAGATATAGGTCTTTAACAAAGGAAACTCACACATAAAACATAGGAAAACACAGTAATTTCATCACTAAAGGAAGTCAGAGCATAAAATTATGAATTATGAGTAATTGAGATGAAATCTAATGCAAGTGGTAAACATAAAGATATATATCAATAAGACATTAAAAACCTCATGAGAATCTCAGGTCTGTCAAGAAGAAAGTCACTCTTTGTTGGCTCGAGGGGTCCTGACCCAGGTTCGGAGGTTAAGGTTTGCCAACAAACCCCTATACTACTGGACCTTTTGGCAATGACCTGCTTGAGCCAAAGTCTCACCTGAAGCAGTATGGGAGGGTGCTGGAACCAGGTTTCCGCACCCTGAGAGATAGTAGGTAAGTCAAGCAGATCTGCGTTCCGAGCTTATCAAGCTCGCCTCTAATAGATCTAGTTACAGGCTTATATAACAGATCACATATCTAGTAATTACCTTCGCTTCCACATGCATGATACCAATCTATCAACACAACAACTATAATCATAGCAATTAACAGATCATAGATTCATATAATAGAAACAAAGATACTTTCACAGCTATCAAACAGATACTTTTGTAGCTTAATCATACAACCCACGTTCGCATTAATCATAGAAAAATAGATCCAGATAACATCAGAGATCAATAGTACTTCGCATATATATTAATACTAAAATATTCTTTCAATCCCAAAATACTGCCTACACACACAGCTAACAGGGTCCACACATAGCAGGACTGAGGAGATCCGCACACACAGCCAATTGGAGTCCTTCCCCAAACAACCCAACAACAGATCTAACAATTTGTGCTTAACATCAATCTCAAGTCTTTCCTACCTTAGACTCAAAAAGGTTCATCTATTTATACCAATTTAGCCTATGCATCTAGTGGTCCGCAAACTGTGGTTTGCAGACTCTTGGTCTACCCTTAACCCATTACAATTCCTTCACGGCTTTGACCCACCTCAAAACCCCTATGCTAGACTAAATAATACAAAAAATATAAAAAAACAGACAAAATTTGCAGCTTTAGGAGACCCTACTCCAACAGTCCCCCAATGCAATCTTTCAACTCGTCCTGAGTCACTGTGATGGTGGGGTCTCCACCTGCGCCCACAATAGTCTGATCACTTCAGCCAATGGAGGCAGCACACGTTCACTCTGAGCTGTAGCATTTTACACAATATCGACAATTTTTGTAAAATTGGACCTTCTATCACTGCTATGACACTCTCCAAAGTTTGGTTTAGCTTCTTAACATCAACATCAGCATCCTATGAGAGTTCGAGGGCTTTGTCAGCCTAAGGCTTCAGGCGGTCACCAAGGACCTTCTTCTTATGTCGAAGCTTATCCATATCATTTTGGAGGGTGTGGTTGGTTCACAGCCGAGCCAAGCAATGACCAGGAACCAAAGTGGGCAGGGTGGCTTCTATCGTTTCAAACTCTTCTTCCTTTTGCCACAGGTCCTAGTTTGTTTTCCATAGGATCGGGTCACGCTGGACCTTGGTCCACATCTGCATGGCTGTTTCCAGTAGTTGGGCGCCCTGTGTGATCTGTCCTGTAATGACGTTCGTAGCTGCGGTAACTAACGCAGCTCGCTGGGTCCATACCTCCAGAGGCGTTTCAGGCTGCAACTTAGCCTGCAGATCCACAATTTGCTACTCCATTTGTGTCTTGACCAATTGAACTTCCATCCTGGAGGCCTTCAATGCTGCGACCAACCCTTCAATCTTAGCCTGGGGGGTGGCTGTTTCTGGAATTTCTACTGGAATATCTGCGCAAAGTTGGTGAATAAAGTTTTCGAGCTCTGTTTACTTCGCGGTGGCAAGGCACACTTCAACATTCTTTGCATCGATTGTCTGCTCAACCACACCGAGTTTTTGGTGCACTTGTTGGTCCCAATGGTGAATTTCCTAAAACAAGGAGATGTGGAGACCCTGAAATGCCTCATGCAGCAACTTGGCTAAATTCAGCTGGACTTCTGTATTGGCTTGGACTTGCATTCCTAGGTCGGGTGGACTGATCACAAGGGTTATGCCTGGTATAGGATAGAGGCGGCTTTCTTCTGTAACTAGCACCACACTGTTGTTTGTTGAGGGCGTGCATACCTGAATCACATTGGTGTGCAGTGTGTCTATTTTCAACTCGAGGCAACAGAGCTTGACCTAAAGAGTGTCGATCACAGCTTTCTGTTGTTCCTGTAAGGCTACCCATCGATCTTCTATGGCCAATATTACCGCGTCAGCAATCTATTTGAGGTCCCCGTCGGTTAGCATGACTGTCAAATTTCATTCTACCCGCTGTGAGCACTGCTTCTTCCGGGGTCCTTTGATAGGCTCTCTTGTTTGCTTCGTGCCTCAGGGGGAGGCAGGTCCTCCCACATTAAATCCTTCTGTACCAAGGTATGGTGGCGAATCGAGCTAAGTCTCTGCTTCTGCATCCTTCTTAGTGGTCCGTTTCTAATGCACATCCTTGTTGGTTCCTTTGGCGCCCTTCACACCAATTTTGAAACTGATCTTCTAGTTAGGAGGCCAAAGCACAATGACATTGTCAATTTATTCATCTGCCACCATATAAGGGAGAGAAGTCCAGGCTTTATCCTTGTGTGCTCTGATCTGGACGTTGTGCATGGTGATATGGAATTGTGCAATGCCCTTGTGTCTATCATACATAGTAGGGGAAAACGGTGGTTGGGAATTAATGGTTGTGGCCAAGCTACTCTGAAAGAGGGCCCAGAAAACTTGGTTGTCTTCGAGATGTTGCGGATCCTTAGAATCCCATAAGTGCACATACCAAGCCGCTTCACACATGTTTGAGGTAAGCTCAGGGAGGAATGACTCTGTAGGGGCTTCCCAGGCAACCAACGCTATGAGGAACAGTAACCAGGAATAACAAAAGGCTTGGCCCTGCTCCTGGGACTCTCGGACATTAGCTAGCAACTCAATGCAGAAATACTGGGCCCAGTTAAAGCATTCCCCTTTCCCGCATTGGCCCACTAACCGAATTACGTATGTAGGGATAGATGTGACCTACCATTTTCTCATCATCTTGCATGCCAACAACATGGTGCCCAACTCTATGCCTTGGTCACTGATGGGCTTGATTATAAAACCCCAAGTATTCCGCTCCACATGGTAGGTTTTGCGTACATACTTAGTAGTTTCCCCCTCATAATTTTTTCCCACATGCTCCAGAGGGTTCGGTCCATTCATGGGAGGGATGAACTTGTTATCACTCAGTAATTTCTCCAGGTTTAAGAGAAATAGTTCGAGGTAACCAAGAACCTCTTTTGAAATCTAGGATCTAGCCTTCCTAAATTCCAGAGAGGGATCTCTGCTCAAGATTTAAATTGATTTTTGTTATAAGATTTTAGGCTAGTTATAATTGGACAATTGATTTGTTGTGAATGTTTGGTGGGAATAAAAGGTACTTCAAGGTAAACCACATAGGGATCGACCAGACCATTGGGCTATGGAGTCAACTTCTTAGCAAGCAGAGCTAGAAAGTAAGGTCAAAAGAGAAAATGTACTAAGGGCAGGGTAGATGACCTTCAAAGGGTTTCGAATAGGCTTTTTGATGAAATGGAAAGATCTGAACAAAAGGGCAATTACGAATCCTTAAGTTACAGAAATGAAGATGAAATAAAGGGGTCAAACAGGGACTAAGAGAATTTAAGAATTCTTAAGTCCGATTATCAGCAAAAAACAAATCAATGAATAATTAGTAAAAAACAGGAAGCTTTTGACACTAATCCTGTATAAATCCTCCTAGTTAATCATTCAAGACAGAAAACATGTAAATGTATGTATCTATAACGTTAATAAGACTTATAACCAAGTTTTAAATCTTTGCTATAATATTATAAACATATTAAATGGAGGGAGTGGTTTTTGCATTGAAAGTGAAACCATTAGTGGTTATCGCATTGCTCCTGAGCGGTAAATGGTTTTTCACTTTTGTAATGCGATCCATTAGAAATGAGACATGTAGCGGATGGTGGTTTTGTGAAACAAATTTTATCGCATTTTTTTTTCCAACTTCGCCCGATCACTTTTTTAATGTGATATCAGATCCGTGCCATCGGATTTGATTGAGTGATGCGAAAGGCTGAGATGCATCGGGTAGCTGCGGGGAAACAAGGTGGGACCGGGTTTTTTTTATATGCGTCGTTGAGTTGATAAGAGAAGATCGACGGTCATGTTTTAATGTGATGGGGAATGGTGGGGCAAGAGGCCAGTTGATCACGCTCAATGCAGATTGTTGGATTAGGATTATAAAAATGATCGGAGGGTTGAGGATGAGCGCGAGGGCGCTGGGTTATTTTATGAAGCTTATGTATAAAAGGATTTTATACATAGAATGGGGCAGTTTTAGATGATTAACCAAGGTTTAGTTTGTAGTAAGGGGATATATACCGCAGGAAAGGGGTAAGGTTAACCTTGGCTAGAGGCAATGCGGGAACGAGAGTAAGTACTCTTTTTCTGTGCTATTTTTAATATAGAGTATGTAAAAATGCGCTTTTTTGCAAATTTAATTATATTATATAGTTTTATATTTGGTTAAAGTTCTAAAACTATAGGGGAGCGAGGGTATTTTATTAGGGTAGTTTTATGTCAAAGGGGTAATTTCGAGATGTTATTTCAACATGTGATTAATATCTTTGACACAAAAGCATATAATAAGGGGATTTTTTGGGATATTTAATAGAAAGAAGTTATATTAATAGGACTAGGATTTTCTATAGGGAGTTAATAAAATAAGTTAGGTGTTAATATGAAAATGGACAATGAATATTCAAAATTCATAAATAAAACTAAGGAAAGTGAAAATTAGAGTAAAGCTTTATTTTCATAACTCATTCACTTTTACTTAGTATATCATGTTTTTTGAGGGTTTTATGTTTTGTAAAATGAAGTTAATCAAATGGGCCTTTATGTAATATTTAAGTAAGAAAAGAGTTCTCACTTATGAAGTTAAATGGTGATGAGTGTATGAAGGGGTAAATGATGAAAATTTCTGGGATTAATATAGAAACTTAACATTTTCAACTAATCATTCATTGAGCGTTGGGTTCAGTCCCAACAAAAGTCAAGGAAATGCCTTGAGCCTCTTTGACTAATAGTCTAGAATATCAAATTTCTATGGGGAGGGGAAATTAGTTATTTATAGCCTGGTGAAAGAAATTTACAATGATGTTTCCCACCTTCTTCTACCTACCCAGTCATATCTTCTAACATTTTTTCCTTCTATTTTAATCAGGTGCATTTTAACTAGCAACCTTACAACCTTTTATTCTTTTATGAAAATAGTAAACTATCTAATTCTACAGTTATTGCATCCAAGAATCTAGATTAAACTGTTGGATTCGTTTATTCTCTACCTAACTACTGAATTTTCATGATTAAATTGCATGAAAATTATTTATTCTCTATCTACAACTTTTGAAATTGAAAGATGATAAGTCAAGATTAAATTGTTCAACTCATCATAGATTATGGAATTTATTGACACTCTGCCATAATCAACTGCAAACAATAAAAATAGTGGCAGTTATACTTGCACACTTTAATGTTTTATTTATCTTTTTTCTTTTGGGGTATATTATTTTTTCTAAGTCCTTTTATTTTTCTTTTAGGACTTTTTACCCTCTTTTTTATTTTTATTTTTTATTTTTTTATTTTTTACTAAATATGGGAATAAAAATTGCAGAAGGAAAAGTATGTACATATTTACAAGACTATCATCAGTCAAGTCAAAATTATGAATCCTATATTTATAGGTTGCTAACATCGGCTTCACATGGGGACGGCATCTCCTTGTGAGATGTCAAGAACACCGTTGACTAGTAGCCTGATCCATTGGGCCAATCCCAAACATGCATTTGTTGTGGCTAAAAATCTTGAATTGAATATAGTCCTTTTTTTGCAACCTGAAATCTGATCTAAAACTAACAAAAACATACTGCAATTCTCAAACCAAATTGATTAGATCTTAAATATCTTTAGGACCTTCTCCTTAGCTTCAAACCTTAATTATTTATTTCAAACTATCTAAAAATGGAAAATTGAAATAAGCTGAAATCCTACCTACTTACTCTAACCATTTGTCCAACTACTAGTTAGGTAAAATGAAATAGCCAATGCAACCATTCAAGCATTATGTACTTTGATATATTTTGTTGCATTTTCTTGTTGATTATCAAAACTGTACTTCTACAACCTATTAGAAACTTGTCAACAAATGAGAGGATAAGGAAACACTTGATTTCCTTTATTGACTCTAGAAATTGTACAAAAGGATCTTCCAAAATATATACACAGATGTTTAGCTGATATGAACTGTACATCTGTTCTGGATGGCCTCCATACCATGAATATAAAATTTATTTTCATCTTTATCTCCCTGTAAACTTTCAGATAATATTTGTGATGATATTCCTACTGATTGTAATGTTTGACTGTTGAAATCATTATCATCTTGATTCTAAAATCATAGTTAGTTAATAGAGGAATGCTTTGAATGCCTTCAATATTCAACATATCTGCTATTGGATCCTGAAAAACTTGGGAAAATGGCTGCAACCTATGGCATATAGGTTTCCATGTGACTTCATAAACTTCAACAAGTTTCTCATCCTTTTCTTTAAATATGTTATACCAAATTTCCTTTAAAAGCTGAAATGGTTCAAAAAATAGTGGTATGGAACTTTCTTGTGTCATTTGATCATTTATGTCAATGGGAACTGATAACTGCAATTGTGAAATTGAAATATCTTGATCACTAGTTTCATTATATTCTTTGTTGTCACTCACAATTCCTAAAGATTGTTGATTATTGATGGCATGATAGTTGTCTCTAATGAACTGAAATGAAGAAAAACAAAGAGGTAAAGAACCTTCACTTATTTCCACATTTTCTGCTCTTTCTTCCTCACTCTCATGGTTGATCTGTATTGGTTGATCACCGTCTTCAATCTATTGAAACTGCATTTCTTCATCCTCCAAACTAGATTTTGATTGCTCTGTAAAGTTAGCTTGAGTTTTGAGAACATAACTATCATCATAATGATCATACTTAGGAAAATCATCAAAAGAAGGAATGTCATCAAACCTAAACATTAGATCAGCAGATTCCTCTTCCTCATATTGATCTGTAAATTCATTTTCTGATCTATGATAATTTGAATTAAGAGGAATTTGTTCATTTCTATCAACCTCTTCTATTTCTTCATGGTGATTTGAAATTCATCTTTCATAGTGATCTCCTATGTTATTTCATCTAGTTTTCTTACCAAAAGGCTGAGTTTTACCTCTGCAATGTTTTTATTTTCCTCTTCTTCTGCTTTCAACTTTTCCTCTCTGATTTTCAGATTAAATTCTACATCAACTGCAATGTTCTGCATCTGTACAAGTGTCTTTGGATCTCTTTCCCTTAACCGAAATTCTATTTTAGGATCAAAGGCACTTGGATAATGCAAGAGAGCTGAATTATGAGGAGGTCTAATATTTTCTGGCATTGAATAATAAACTTGATTAAACCTATTAGAAAATTGTTGTATTGTTTCATTTGGATGTATTTTTAACTGATTATATTCTTCCATGATCACAAAAGGATTAACTTTGATTATCCATCTATCAAGGAAAAGTTTGATAAATTGCTGGAAATTTGAGATGCTAGCATTAGGCAGATTTTTGAACCAACTCTTTATTCGATTTTTCAAAGAAAGAACAAAAAGTTTGATTTTAACATCATCTTCATCAATCTCAAATAAATCCAAATAATTTTCAAAACCTTGAATATGTTTTTGGGTAGTGATACCATTCTCTCCATCAAATATAGGAAGATGTTTGTAGTAGTTTTTAGGAAAATCATGGAGTATATGAGGTAAAATAAGGGGCTTATATCTATCTAGAACTTTACATGGTACAAGAATATGTACAGGGATCATAAGATCAGTCTTGAATATTTGAGGCTTCTTAATTGGAAAATGATCATCATTAGATTCAGAAGAAATATGCTCAAAGAGATTAGAAGTATTATTATTTACAATTTTTAAAGGAAAATAACTAAAAAATAATCTAAGATCTTCTATAAAATACAATATACATTGAAAAAATTTCTTAATGAGAAAGTACATAATGTCTTGGATTAAGATCCAAGGTGAAAGCCTGATCTTTCCGTATTGTTCTTTGAGGTTCATTCCTCCAGTGGAGTCTTTATTGTGAAATTGATTTGGAGTCGCCAGGTGGATGATTTTAACCTTTGTGTGTCTGATCACAGTCCACCATCATAGATCAGATCTAAACCTGTAAAATATTTCTGAAGAAAAGGTTAGTCTTCCCCAGTGGAATCACCATTATGTTATCACTCAGTAATTCCTCCAGATTCAAGAGAAATAGTCTGAGGTAACCAAGAACCTCTTTTGAAATCTAGGATCTAGCCTTCCTAAATTCTGGAGAGGGATCTCTCCTCGAGATTTAACTTGATTTTTGTTATAAGATTTTAGGCTAGTTATAATTGGACAATTGATTTGTTTTGAATGTTTGGTGGGAATAAAAGGTACTTCAAGGTAAACCACAAAGGGATCTACCAGACCATTGGGCTATGGAGTCAACTTCTTAACAAGTAGAGCTAGGAAGTAAGGTCAAAAGAGCGAGTGTACTAAGGGCAGGGTAGATGACCTTCAAAGGGTTTTGAGTAGGCTTTTTGATGAAATTGAAAGATCTAAACAAAAGGGCAATTAAGAATCCTTAAGTTACAGAAATGAAGATGAAAGAAAGGGGTCAAGTAGGGACTAAGAGCATTTAAGAATTCTTAAGTCCGGTTATCAGCAGAAAACATATCAATGAATAAATAGTAAAAACACAAGGAGATTTTGACACTAATCCTGTATAAATCCTCCTAGTTAATCATTCAAGGAAAAAAACATGTAAATGTATGTATGGAACTTAGAAATATAAACAGTGAAAATAGGAAAACACTTGACTTATCTGATCAACACAAGAATCCTGAGTTATGATGTCTTTAGTCTTAGTTCCAGTCTGCTGCTTTACAAATCGACTCACACAAATTTCAATATATCCAGAAAAAATGTCTATAGTAGTCTTGAAAAATTTTATTCCACACTAAAATACTTCAAAGTGTGAAGTATTTATACAAATTCTAAACTAGAATATCTTGAAAAAATATCAAGATTGGTTCACAGATATCTCTAACTGTTTTACATAAATATACATTAAGTAAAGGACACTCAAGACTAATGAATCTATTTGGCACTATTTTTTATGGATAGTTGATGAATAAGAGGATAATTTTAATTTGATCCAACTCTTAGTTGATGATGAGGCATCCAAGTCACTAACTGTTTCCTTTCTCTATGCATTTTGCTCCATCAATTATGCAAACTTGGGGTCCAATGATACCTTTTTATTTATCAATAAAAAATAGATATGTAAAAAGTGAAAGAGATTATTGTGGATGAATAAGTTGGTGAGATAAACCTCTTTCCATTTCCTACAATTTCTCTCCATGTGTGCACAATAGGCTCTGCACAAAGATGTGTAAAACAGAGCTTTACAGAGTCTGAAAAACAGGCTGTAACTATGTGCATGTATCTCTCATTATGAAATAAATTTGAAAAAAATGAGATAGGTTTTTGTAGATGGGTCTCTTAGTAACAAAAACCGCCTTCCATTTTTTAATATTTATTTCGGATTGGCCACCATATTCTCTGCAAAATGATGACTTAACAGAAATTTTCTGCAAAAAATGCTCTCCAATATTTTTTAATATTTCCCAATCCATAATGGTTGTTAGAAAAGTGAGAGAGGTTTTTGTAGTTGGACACCTTTATAACATAACCTCCTTCAGTTTTTCAAAATTAATCTTGGATTTATCACAATAGTTTATGCAAAACAATGAATAAAACATGAAATTTCTGCAAAAAATGTCCCTTCTTGCTCTCTTTTTCATCTTTTCACCTTTTTGTTCTTTTAGCTATTTTACTTTCACTTTGGATAAACTTCATTGTTGGTGAAATTATTTTCATATCTTTTTACCATTTTACTGTCTCTGTATTTACTTTTACTAATTACCTTTGACTTTTACCTGATACACTTTAACCACTTATACTCTTTGACTGTTATGTTTTTACTGTCATTGTGAATTCTGATTTCACTTTTACCATTCACTATGCAAATTTCATCATTCTGATCTCTCTCTGACTTGATTTCATTTTTTCCTTGTTATAAAAAATGTTTGTTGAATGAATCTTTTGATTTAAGATTTGAGAATTTGGAGCAAACAATTTTGTCAATTAGTATTGAAACTGTTGGCCCAAATCCATATTCTGATAATAACCTACAAAAATCAAACAATTTGTTAATGAAATCCAGGTCTGCAGGGAGGTGATTGAAGGATTTTTGAAAGACCTGTGGAATGAGATCTGTCTGTGGAGGTTTTAACTCTATTTTTTATGCATTCTTAGGCTTACTTCTGCAAGATTAGATTTTTTGCAGGAGTAATTTATTTTAACAGAGGGATAATTGAGTAAATCTGGCTAAGGATAATCTCTTTTGAGTTTTCTTTGCTCAAATTAGGCTTCTAAGAGATGAAAAATGGGCTAAGACAGGAAACAGGGTTTCTGAAGCTTTTGTGGTCAAATTTGGATTTCTGTTGATTGGAATTGAATGATTAAAAACTCAGGGATATAAGCTCGAAAGAATGGGCAAAGAAGATTTCTTTATGGTTGAAAAACACATATAACGTTAGTAAGACTTATAACCAAGTTTTAAATCTTTGCTATAATCTTATAAATGTATTAAATGGTGGGAGTGGTTTTTTCATTGAAAGCAAAATCATTAGTGGTTATCACATTGCTCCTGAGCAGTAAATGGTTTTCCATTTTTTCAATGCGATCCAGTAGAAATGAGACATGCAGCAGATGGTGGTTTCGTGAAACAACTTTTATTGAAAAAAAATTTGTCAACTTCGCATGATCACTTTTGTAATGCGATATGAGATCCGCGCCATCGGATTTGATTGAGCGATGCGAACGACTGAGATGCATCGGGTAGCTATGAGGAAACAAGGTGGGACCAGGTTTTTTTGATATGCATCGTTGATTTGATAAGAGAAGATCAACGGTCATATTTTAATGTGATGGGGAATGGTGGGGCAAGAGGCCGGTTGTTCACGCTCAATGCAGATCGTTGGATTAGGATTATAAAAATGATCGGAGAGTTGAGGATGAGCGCGAGGGCGCTGGGTTATTTTATGAAGCTTATGTATAAAAGGAGTTTATACATAGAATGGGGCGGGTTTAAATGATTAACCAAGGTTTAGTTTGTGGTAAGGGGATATATATCGGAGGAAAGGGGTAAGGTTAACCTTGGCTAGAGGCAAGGTGGGAACGAGAGTAAGTACTCTTTTTCTGCGCTATTTTTAATATAGAGTATGTAAAAATGCGCTTTTTTGAAAATTTAATTATATTATATAGTTTTAGATTTAGTTAAAGTTATAAAACTATAGGGGAGCGAAGGTATTTTATTAGGGTAGTTTTATGTCAAAGGGGTAATTTCGGGATATTATTTCAACATGTGATTAATATCTTTGACACAAAAGCATATAATAAGGAGGCCAAGTCGTGATCATCAAATTTTATCTCGTGAAGCTTTCCAAAAGGTTCACCAATGATAGGGACTTCTCCCGGGGTCAGCGACATCTGCAGATAAGTGATTAGGCTGTTGAGGTTCTTCGGCGTGCGCGTCGGAAGAAGGGAGGTAACCAGTTGATCGGGCTGACAGGCTGGGCCTCCTCCTAAGCAGCACATGCCTGGGGCATCGCCCTTAGGGATTTTACGTTTCGCGGGGAAGTACAGGGCTTCCCTCCAGCCCATTTCGCGGGTTTCGGGGGTTTCCCTGAGCCTTCTGCCTTTTCCTTTGCCTTCTTTGTGACTGGCGTGGAGAGAAATTCTTCAGCCTCAGACTCAATCTCCACCACTTCCTCAGTTCCTTGTTCCACCGAGGTCACTGGTTCCGAAGGTTCAGTAACATTCGTGGCTATCATCCTGGCGTGAAATAAAAAATCGAGATTGCTACTATCAGAGGGAGTAGTTTTCTCAGAAATGAAAGAGATGTTGTAGGCGCAGAAATTCTTACAACAAAAATTTGGCAAGGATAAACATGCCAAGTACAAGCTATTCAAATGATACGGAACCCTTGTCTGATCTAGCCTTCCCATTTTATAGCTTTGGTGATCGCCCAATGGTAGGGTAAAATTCACTTGGAACTGACCATCAAGTAAACGGTAAAAAATCTCTAGAAATTGCCTCATTAAATGTCGGCCGCCCACTCCATCCAATGGTAATTTTTTCTTTTTACCCGATTTGACTTTCCCAATGGCTGGTTTTCGCACCCTTGGTGCACTTAGCCTACCCCTGCGCTCCCAATGCACCCCTGCGCTTTGAGCATACCTCCTGCGCTTCCAGTGCACCCCTGCGCTTTGAGCACATCTCCTTCCCTCCCAAAGCACTTGCTGTGTTCTGAGTTTATTCCTTCTAAATTTATTCCCACGTCTCCGGCGCACTCCCCCAGGCTTCCAATCCTGCGGCTTCCTCCTGCGCGGAGCATGGTACCTGTTGCGCTTACCTTCCTTGGTGGGGCTATCCCACTTCATATAGCTACTCCAGCCATATATTCACTTGATCCGATATGGTTTAAGCCGACTGCCATTGATATAGCCAGGTAGCATATCGCCGTGCAGGGTAGCTAATCGCACAGCTCCGCCATCCATGATTTCCTTAACTGTGTAGGCCCAAGCTAGTGTTGTCAGAACTTCCCTGGGTGTTTCAAAAACTGGCTATCATATAGCAAGACTAATTCATCCTCTGCAAAAGTCTTTTGACGAATATGTCAATCGTGTCGGGCCTTATTGCGTGCCTTCTGAACCTGCTGATGAAAGTTGGTGATGAAGCGGTCTTCCTCCAAAGCCACGAGTTGTGCTAACTGCTCCTCCATGATATCAGAATCTGCCATATTTGTGAAGGCTGTGATGTGTAGGCTAGGAACAATATATTACATGGGCATAACAGCCTCCTTACCATAGACAATCCTAAACGGTGTTTTCCCTGTCAAATTCTTACAAGTTTTTTGGTAAGCCCATAGAACAGACGGAATGTGCACATCCCAATTGCTGCAATTGATGTTACAGACCTTGGTTAGTGCGTGTTCCAAGATCTTATTAACAAAGTTGCTGAAATTCTTCCGTCAAGGCCTATATGGTTTCATTGACAAAGTGTGTACCTCTATCGCTCATCAGGATTTTCATACATCCAAATCTGGTCAGAATCTCCTCAAAGATGAAGTTTGCAGTGGTATCTGCAGTGTAGTCCTTCACCGCTTGCACCTCGGCCCACCTAGTTACATAATCAGTAGCAGTTATAATGTAACATGCACTTGTCTGCTTTCCGAGTGGGTTGATAGGTCATACGAAGTCAATGGGCCACTTGTCAAATGCTTGCAGGGCCATTTGTAGTTGGAGGGGCATTTCAGCCCTGCGAGATGGCCTTCCGGTGTGTTGGCATGTATCGCAGGCCTTACAATAGTTGTGATAGTCACCATGCAGGGTAGGCCACCATAATCCAGCTCTTAAGACCTTCCACGTTGTGGTGTTTCCTATGTAGTACCCTCCTGCCACCCCATCGTGGGCTTCTACCAAGATAACATGTTGCTCATGTTCCAAAACGTACCTTCGCATCACTTCATCTGCTCCCATATTATAGAGGTGAATGACGATGATGGTAAAATCCATAGTGCGGGTTACCAATTATTTTTTTTGCTACACTGAATACCCCGCAGGTGCCATGCCTGTAGTCAGGAACTAAATAATGTCGGTGAAGTGCACATCGACTACCTTAATAGCAAATAGCTGTGTATCAGGCAATCCTTCTTCCAAGTTATTTGATTCCTCCCCAGTCTCAATTCAGGACAAGTGATCGAGCCCAACATTCAACCTCCCTAATTTTACAATGATTTCAAAGTTTTACTCTTGGAAAAACAGAAGCCATCGGCAGATTTTCCCCACCAACACAGGCTTATTCACTAGGTACTTTAAAGTCGAATGATATGTAAACATTTTTATGTGTCCCCCTAATAGGTAATGACAATACTTATGTAATGCATAGACCATGGCCAATCCCTCCCACTCCATGGTGGCATAGTTGTGCTCTGCACCTGAGAGTTTTCTATTAGCGAATGCAATTGGGTGATCAATGTCTCCCTCGCCAGGCTGCGTAAGGACCACTCCTAGGGCGATTATGGAAACATCAATGTGGACATGAAATACCTTCGCCCAATCAGGGAAAATAAGGATAGGCGCAAAGACCATATTTTCCTCGAGTAGCTCAAAGCTCTTTTGACACTCGTCATCCCAAAAGAATGAAACATCATTCTTAAGGTTTTTTTCCAAAGGGGCTGTGATCAACGCGTATCCCTGAATGAAATTTTTGTAATAGCCCGTATGTCCAAGGATTGAGCGTAGCTGCTTCTCAGTCATAGGGACTGCCATATTGATGATCACATAAACTTTCACAAGGTCCACCATTATCCCTTATCGGCAAACTATATGTCCGAGCAAGATTCCGAAGGGTACGCAAAAGATACACTTCTTGATATTTAAGGAAATATGGTGTTTCCGATAGGCATCCAACATCATGCACAGGTTCAAAACGTGCATCTTTACTAAGCCAAAGACAGTCCAATAATCAAAGTATACCTCCAAAAATTTATGAATGAACTCTTTGAATACTGTGACTACTACCCGTGAGAAGATGGCAGGAGCATTTTTAAGCTCAAATGGCATGACCATATACTGAAAGGATCCCCATTCAATGGAAAATGTATTTTTTCTGTGATCTTCAGGTGTGATTCTGATATCATGGTACCCTAAGAACCCATCAGTGAATGAATACACCTCCTAGCCTCCTACGCTATCCAATATCTCATCAAATAATGGTGTTGGAAAAGGATCATGTACGCATGCATTATTCAACTTGCGCAAAACCACAAAGATGTGGATTTCCCCCTTCGTCTTCTTTTCCTAAACCACCATAGGACTCACCCAGCCTGGTTGTTCAACCGATTCGATGACACCCACAGTGAGCATTTTATCGATTTCTTCCCTAACCATCTACTTATACTTAGGGTTCAACCGATAAGGGCGCTGCTTTATAGGGTGCGCATCTAGTTTCAGTGTGATGCGCATAACCCCTTAGTCCCCCGTGATCCCCTTAAGCTCTGAAAACTTTGTCGAAAATAAGTCTTGATATTCCATGAGCAGTTCGCAATCTTGCCTACTATCTCATCATCCCATTAATCCATAATTTTAGCCAACTTGGGTTGCTCTTCCATATAAATTCTCACAACTTCAGAGGTTTCGTAACATCCATAGTGTATAACGGAGGTCTTGCAACTGCGCATTCCCCCTCTGATTTTGAGATCGAAAAATTGCGTGGATCTTCATCACACTCTTCTATGGTGATATTGCAAAAATTGAAAATATCTTGCATCTGTTTTTCCCATGTGGGTATTTCCCATGTTGCGTAGGGGCTGGATTCACCAAATACAAACGTATCGATATCCTGTAGAGCTTTGTCAAGTGCCTCTGATCCTCTTGTTAACCTGAATGTCCCAAAAAATTCATCCTTTAAGGTCTCCCAATGGCAGGTGCATTGATGTAGCTCCGCATCTAAGTACCATGCCATGGGAATTGGTCCCAAGGCATGAATAAACAAGTGAACCATTCTTCTGTAGCATGATCCCGCCATTTCTCCATCCAGGTGAAAAAATGTTCGCGTGAATCCCTTGGGCCAAGAAATATCTTGACGCGCACGTTGGTCGGAGGCTCAAATAGTAGGATCATCATATCCCGAAATTCCTCCCAATCCTGGAATGCCCCCTTATGTGTGTCCCACCATCTTGCAGGTATTGCGCACAAAGCTAGGTTAAGGGCCCATAGCCTCCGTTCTCTTGGAACCTCAGCTTCAAATGTCCACAAAATTTCTTTTATACTACCAGAACCATCAAATTAGGGTATTTCTCTTACGTCTAAGGATATGCAGTGGAAGTCCCTTGTGATTCGCAGGCAGTGTAGCGTAGAGACATCATGCAACCAGTTTTTCCAATTTTCCATTTCTTCGTCGGAGTTGAAAAAGCATTCGCTATCCCTTTCCCAGCAAAGCACACCATCAGCCGTAGGATTGATCCAATCTTCCTCCCTCGCTGTTAACTTATAGATGTTATCCACCTCTTCTTATTCACGCACTGGCTCTGTATACCTTTCTCCTTCTGCGGGATCTAGCAGTACTACCACCTGTGTTCCTTCAATTTCGAACATTATGCTTCTCTTTTTCAAATTGATAATACCACCCATATCTATGGCCCAGTCCAATCCTAGGAGCGCAGGATAGGGGTCCACATCTTCTACAATCTGAATGACCTCGAAGTCAGCCCAAACCTTAACCCTTGCAATATCTGCCACCCTCCTTGATAATCTCCCCAACTATATGATCTTCTGATAATTAGCCATACGTAGCTGGATAGTGGACCATTCTAACTTAGGTTCTCCCATTCGCTACCAAGTTTTCTTAGCTAGTATGTTTGCATATGAGCCTAGGTCTAGAATAAATTGATCTATCTCATAGTCACCAATCTATGCGGTTAACCACATCTCCCTACTAGTGCATATCTTATGCTTATATAGTTTGTGTACGTCCTTAATTTCCATAGCTGGGGTTATTATTTTTGTGCAGCTATCTATCAAAGCTTGGAGATTTTCTACGACCCTTTGGTTGCACAAAAACTTCATACATGCCTGTAGGAATGGTTTGACCTCATCATCTACTCTGAGGTTCGTGGGGGCTTGAGGAGTATATGCCACAACCTTAGCAAAGTCTTGGTGAGTTGCGACAAAATTTTCTTTTTCTTTCTGTAAGTCCAAAACTTCTTGTTTAATGGCTGCTTTTCAGATAAGAAGCTCCACCTTAGCTTTCTCCATAGCTCCTCCAGTGGCCATGCCGCTGTGTGTTATAACATTAACACTTGATCCTTCATCTCAAGGCTCCACCTTGACCCTTTGTACATTCTGCGTAGGTGTCTGCTGCTTCTCCTACATCTTGGCTATCAAGATCAGGAAATCTTCAATCACATGATCCAACTATCTATAGTATCTAAAGGATTGTCTCGCAGGGTTCGTGCAATCCCTTGCAAAGCTCCCTATTTCCCCATAGTTATAGAAAATAAATTGTCCTCTCCCCCTACCTATGCTTCCACCTTGGCCCCCTGCCCTACCCTTGGCAGGGGAGCCAGCCAAACTGCAGGGGGATCTTGGTGAAGAAGGGTCTGATTGTACCCTATATAGGTTTCCTCTGTCTATCATCAGATCATAATTCTGACAGTTCTGCTCATCATGGCCTACAGATATGTAGAACCTACACCATTTTTTCTTTATTTCTGGGACATATGTGGTTGTAATGTTCCAAAATTTTAGTCTCCAAGCTAAATGGAACATTAGAGTTAGCAGCAGTTGTAGCCGGTAAATAAATGGGTAGAAAAGCCCATAAGTCCCCTAAGGAGGAATAAAATACTCCAATTGTGAAAGGGGACACTCTTTATAGCTTAATAAAACACCTCCATGTGTGAAAAAAGATAAAATGAAGCTGCTTTGACCAAGTCAACAATGCAGTTTTAGTGGAGGAGGAATCCTAGGATAGATAACGCAATTTTGAAGGGAAATGTAACTTGTGTTAGAAGTAACATAAGTGAGTGGGGCCAAGGGCAAGAAAAATCACATCTTATATAAGGAAGAGGATGGCAACAGTATTCATCACGTTGTAGATTATTATTCTTAGCTGCCAAGAATTTTTGTTGGTTTGCTGCTTAGCAAAGTTGCAGTGTTGTTTAACACTGGGTGTTCCTGGGCAGGAATCCCACCTCTTTCCTTTGAGTAGCTCATTGGGAGATTTTGTATTCATCATTCCACATCATTTTTTCAGTCCAAGCTTCATCCATCTACATCATCACAGCTTTTCCAGAGATTGTGCAGTGTTGCTGGGTGCAGCAGTGGAAGGGATTGGAATCCCATATTCTGAGCTAGTTTCTCATTGGAGGAAGCTTTACTTCACTTGTGAAATATGTTTGGAGAGCTCCAGAGAATATTTCAGATTTATGGTATCAGACCACACATTTCTCATACCCTCCCAGTGCTATTTCTTCCAAGGAGTGCGTTATTTTAGAGGTAGTACTCATTGCATGGTTTGGTGGCTCCATGGCTGAGTTTCCTTGTGATTGAGAGGTTAAAACTTTCATGGGAGGAATCCCTTGAGGGATATACATCATATAAGACATATTTTAGCCTTTTATACTCTTATTCTTTAGTGTTGCAGTGATTATTCAGTTATTTTCTGAAGATCACATTTGTATGCAGAGTATTCGACAAGAAACCATTATCGGGTTATCTTGTATCATGTATAGGAGATTATATCTTTGTACCTCATCATTATTTATCAATAAATGAGTATATATATTTTTCTCCTATTATTTTATGTGTAAAACCTCTCTTAGACTGCGCATACCCTTGAGCATCTGCTCCGACATTTTGCAGTCCTGGGGTTTTTCACCATTTTCAGCTACACTAGTGTGGGAGGTCTGTTTAACCCACCTAGTTCCATTTATTTCTGATATATTCTTGTATTTACATAGTACATAGATCTATCCATGGGATCCAGGTGATTATTTCACTTTTTTATTGTATATGTTTCTGGAAATGCGTTTTTCATGCATGATTTATGAGGAATCCTGAAAAAGGAACATTACAGTGGTATCAGAGAAATATCTTTGGCTCAGCCTATGGCTTCAAGCCAAAGTGTTGACTCCCTAAAGGGGGAATATTTCAATCTCTATAGACAGATTCTACAGATGGCCATGTAGCCTCTGGATCTCATATTTTTTTCAAAGGTGACATATCCAGTAAATGCCCCTGCAGTCAATCTCTGGAATAGAATTTTGATATTCCTAAAAAGGGAACCTTACAGCTATCAGAATAAGGAGAGATGGATAGAATCTAGAAAGCTTCAGTGTGTGCAGGAAGAAAGGAATACAAGCTTACAAAGCTTCTTCCAAAATCTATGAAGAGCTTTCAGGGAGGGCTGAAGAAAATGAGATTGGAGATGAAATCTCCAGAGGAGGTTGATTCTAGAGCTGAATCTATATTTTCACATGGTGAGTGTGAGCATGCAACTGCACTCCATGATTCAAAACATAATCGAATGCCTAGAGCTATCCTGATATGGATGGGAGGAGGAAGAATGCCTAAGAGAATGACTCTTAGTGATCTCTGGCGGGAGTATGAATCTCAAACTAAGAGGTTTAGAGATCATACTGATTTCCAAGAGTTTTGCAAGATCCAAATGGAGAAGAGCCAACAGCAGGATGTAGATAGATTTCTTCTATCTACTTTTTTTGGGTCACCTACATGTTCAGTTGGAGCTTAGGTGAAGGATCTAAACTCCTATTTGCAGCTGCACCATATTTTCGGAGAGGAAGCTATCAGAGTTTCAGCGCTGCATTTCAGAGGTAAGGCTCATGCATGGTGGATTTTTGAATCTTATTCCTTAAAGAATGCTAATACTTTCTCATATGCAAGATTCATAAAAACATTGATGGAGAGGTTTGGTGAAAAACTTCCTAAGACACATGAGCAAAGAAAACTAGAGAAAATAAAACCCTTGCATGTGATGGAGGAAACTCCATTTCAGAAAACCATGAGAAGAGTTGATGTTTTGCATTAAACATTTCCGGAAGCAAAACCTCTAGTTCATATTCTTGAACAAGAGGGTATGGGGATCACTTTTTCACAAAGGGATCCAATTGTTGAGATGTTGCCTACACACATTGACGAAGAAGAGGGAAACAACGCTATCACATCTAGAGCACATCCAGTGCCTCATGCAAAGGAGGGAGGAGCACATGCTCCCACAAGAGGGATTCTTGTATCTATGCAAGAAGTTCCCCAGGATCTCATACATAGAGGTCCAAGCACAATCAGTGAGCAACATGATTATGCAGCATTGCAGCTGGAAGGAGGAGAAAGGGAGGAAGAGCAGCATCAGTTGATGAGGAGCACACACCCTTCTCTATTTCAGAAGGCTAATGCAAGGAAGAGGTAGAATGATTTGTGCAATAAGGGCAAGGGTAAGGTTCCCAATCATATAATCAGTCTACTCTTGACATTGATGTCTCACTAAATGGAGGAATTCCACCTGGGAGGCCACCTGATCTTCAGTTGATGAGAGATATCTTGTCTTTGGGTTCACCACCCTTGGATTTTGGAGAGGTGAAGAGTTTGGAGGAAGACTTTGGCATGGGGGATGTCAAAGTAGCAGGCAACAACATGAGTAGAGCTTCACAAGCCAGATCACCAGCACTGTCACTGAGGAGGATTGATCCTTATTGGAGATCTTAGCTTTTTGTAGAGTACTCCAAGGATCTTGGTGCATGCATGATTCTTGATGACTCGGATGGAGATGAAATATACATGGTGGAAGATGTGGTCATCTATTCCTATGGCGGGATCTTCTTGAATAGATATTCTAGTCTCAAGGAGAAGTTGCTACATGCAGCACATGAGGACTTCTCTTCTATGCACATTGATGCATATTTCCAATTGATGGAGGAGTTCACTTGGGAGGGCATCTAGCATGACATATATCAGCATATGGAGAGATGCATAGCCTGGATGGTGAAAGAGAGGATGTCACAACTACCTTCCTAGTCATTGGGAGTGAGGGAAAATTTCCAGTTGAGCCATTTCAACTCAAGACCTCAAGTACATCATGGAGGAGGTATAATTTCACATTTTGTATTGTACTTCTTTTCCTTATTTGAGCAGCATGATGTATCAAGAAGAGTTACTTCTTCTTGCATATTGTATGATGATGTACTTGCAGCTACTTGTAGCATTGACTTTGGCTATTCTTTTGATGAGCTATGGGGGAAGCCATATGTCTCTTAGTGTGCACCAATGACACCCTATTGTAATTTCATGTTTTCATCTTATGAGATGACTATGGCAGCAAACAAGTGGCTGGAAAAGCACTTGTTACTTCTTATTTTGATGCAGGCCAAGGATGCACTACGCTGGTTCCATGGGAGGGACCATGATTCACTCTCTAATTGTCAATTGGCAACTTGTTTTTATTGTATATTGCTTCCATGTATTGCTGATGTGTTTTGGTTAAAAGGAAGCTTGTATGAGGGAGAGATGAGGCAACAACAAAGGTTTTTGTTTCTATGGTTGCACTTGGTAGAGTATGGGCAAAATTCTTCCCATAATTTTCATGATGTTTCTAAAGAGAAGGAAGGCACATTCATGGTGCAAGGAGGCTACCCTTCAGTTTTGTAGGATCATGAGAGGCTTCCCTATAGGGATAATATCTTCTCACTTAGAAGCATGATGGTGGATGAATTTGGCATATGAGATGTCAAAGATAGGTGTCATGGAGCCTTATTACAAATTCCTACAGCACTATCACATAGGAGCATGTTCTTGTGGATGAGATATTCTAAGGGGAGGAGGTATCCCTTCTTCTTGCATATTTTTATGAGTAGATTCTCATGGGAGGACTTATTGGAGGATCTCACTTTCATCCAACTCACTATGTGTGGTAGATAATGCATTTCTATACTTGTTAATTACTCTATTGAGTAGTTGTACTTTCTCACCATGTTTGCACAGTGCATTGCTCCTCAAAAGACCAAGAGTATTTTTGGGTTTCATGGTCACTTTAGGGCCAATGTTTATGATGATAGTAGCCCATATATACATGAATTTGGGCAAGTGTATTTTTATTCTATCTATGTACAGCTGATAAACATTGATGCTTACTTTCCCATGTTGGGAGAACATACATATCCAGCTTGTAACTTGTTGCAGGAACACTTGCCACATGACATTCTCAAGAAACAGTTGGGAAGACTGTGTGATATCCACTTGGAGAACCTTTGGTACCATCCAAAATTGCACTTAAATTTCAGCAATTTTCTGATTTGGAGGCCAAATGGTGATGATGTGCCATTCATCTTGGATGGAATGGTTTGGGTTGACATGTCTCATGATTTTGGAGGGAGAGTCCTTGGAGGCTCAATATTCTTCTTTCCATTGGAGGGAAATCATGTTGCAGTTGTTTCAGGGAAAATCACCCTAGAGGTTTGTTGGGTCTAAACCTCCACAGAGCGAGGCATGCTATTCAGAAGGACTCACACACAACCATACTTGAATGCAAAAAACTAGTTAAAAACAATAACAGAACTCACTCGTAGTCCTACGTTCGATGTAGATCCCGCGGGGTCCAAACCCCCAGCAACCCTTCTTCCTCCTTCAACCTGGAAAACAAGAAAGAACGTGCACAGAAACCTAGTTGTACGGCATATAATTCTCCTAAATGTTAGTGCAATCCATGTGAAATATTATATAAACCATAATAAATGCTTAAATGATAATCTTTTCACATATATAAATAAACATTAACATACGAGTTCAGGAACAAGATGATTCTTCATTATCACGAACAGAATGTACAGTAGTAAAAGTGGAGAGATCACCTGAATCTTTCCACGATCTTCGAGCAGACCGTCGTCCGGATCCGTCCCGCCCTTGCCTCACTAAGATACTTTCAAGACTTGTGCACTCAAGATGGCATATAAATGGATGAACATCTCCAGGAAACAAGGGTTTCCTGTATAAATCTGGGAAAGTGCAGGAGGCACGGGAATTCAGACTTGAATTGGGATTCCAACAGAGTATAATGTCTATAAAATTTCTCTCTCCCTTAGGCCATGCACATGTGGGGCTTTTATACTCCCTCAAGGTAGTTTCAATCAGTTGGAAACAGTTGACCACGTGCTGGGGTGGTTGAACTACTGGAGTAACCATCAACCTAGCCCGAAAATAGGGAATTTTTATATATTTTTTAATGATTTTAATGGCATATGCGGAAAAATACATATGGACTCGCGTATACACGCGGAAAAGTCTGGGCATACCCGCGTATGGGAATTTTAACATTGTTTTTTAATGAATTTTGTTCAAGTCTGTGGGAATGGGTGCCCAAAGCCATAAAGACAATCATGAATCACCTGAGGGTGAAAAATGATGCTATAACAGATGCCCCCTAATATATGAGGTCAGAAGGGGTACATGATGGCCGAAATGTATTATTCACATAGAAAGAACTTCGCAAGGACAAGAGAGGACTTCACCAGATTTCAGCCTGCCAAAAACCAATGAAAGAAAACAGAGAGTCAACTCATGCTGAGGCGGGCATACCCATGCTCAGTCAAAAATACATCATATGAAAAGTACTGAATAGATCCAACATGTATACAAGTATAACTGAACTGAAAGTACACAATGAATCATCTGAGCATGGCCCGGAAATATAAGTCTAAATCAATGTCCAAGTATCACATATAGAAAGCTGATCAAGGATGGTGCAACTGGATGTCTGATCATATAAGTAACTGAATCTCCAAGTACCGAATCATAAGAGGTGGAACAAACGGTACAATCACGCAACTCGGGAGCCAACATATAGGATGTTGTTGTACTGAACTGCAACATATAAGGGTGAACGACATCACTGGCAGAAACTGGATGGACTGTCAAAAGTGAACCGAAAGATGCTGATGCAACCCGAGGTCTTCACCGATCTCGACGGCACAATTCTACACAATGGGAATAAATGAGCTGAAGTCGACCATGTGAGAAATCATTGGATTACCGGTCAATGATGAATATCGTTAACCAATGTGAGACAACCCACCAATAATGAAAATGAGTGTCAAGGTGCCCCAGTACAATCTAACAAGTGTGAATGAATGAGTTGAAGTCGAACACTTGAAAGAATCTACCAATCAGGAGGCAATGATGAATCCCCACCGTCGATAGCGAAGAGTCTGCCACTGATGACTGCAAACCCTAAGGTACTGACAAAAAGACTCTAGACCTTATTCCCAGAGCAATGAGTCGGAGTCGATGGGAAAAGATCTGCTGGAAGGAAGGCATCAAGGCATCCCACATCAGTCCAGCGCGAGTGTAACCTGCAGGCCAAGATTTGGAAGGAATCCAACGAAGTAGAGTGACGGAACCAAACCGAATTACGTTTCCGACATGCACAAGATGAAGCTAGCACATGGAAGAAACCCTCTGAACCAACTAATAATGAAAGCTGACACAGAGGCGAGAAATCCACCGATAGGGTCAAATGGAAATCAAGGTACCGCACGAATCCCAAGTGTGATAATGTATGCTAATGTTGAACACAGGGGAAACCACTCAGTCAAAGACCCATAATGATGATAAAATACTGAGCACAAGGTCACCTATCAATGATGGAAATAGGGAAAAGGTGCAGCTCTAGGTTTTCTCTCAGAGCAATGTGTTGTAGTCGATAAGAGACAAACCTGCCAGCACGAAGTCAATGGAGACCTTCTCAAACCAGCACGAGCAGAGGACCAAAACATCTGATGTGATAGAGCAAGATACTAACAAGACCGGGAAGGCCGACTGAATAATGAGTCAAGAGACACCACAGAATGGCCGACTCTGGTTAGACTTCCCTTGAACAAAAGCATGACTCGTGATGACCATGGCAGTAAAAGTGACAATGTATAAGTCTGTTATGCAGGAGGCAGAACAAACTCTCCATATGATTGGAAGAGATAACCAACCGGGGGAGAACTGACAAGTGAAACAAGGTAAAGGCTGAACCTAGGTCAAAAACTAAAACCATCCCAAATGGAGGAAAGATATATAAGTGTATATGCTTTGTTCAAGGGCGACAAACTGACACTGTACTGCCATCAAATTACGAAGTTACATCCCGTTCCCGCTCTTTTTGTTATATTTGATTTTTTTGTCTTTTTCATATAATAAGCCTGAAAAAGAATAAAAGAATGCTATGGTACAATGGATAGAATGAGTATCAAGAAACAGATGCACTAGTTCCTAGGATTGGAACGATCCTATGCTCAATGCAAGGTGGCGGAAACTGGTAAGAGATACTCAGAGGAATGTTCCATCCATGGGTAAAAGAGTGTCAAGTCGCGATAGCTAAGTGCATGCAATGGTTAACTTGTACAGATAGACAAGGTCAAAAGTTGGCTTAAACATTGAGTCCAAATGAAGCCGGCTAAAGGCCAGGATAAACAAGTAGCCAATATGCAATGTAGTAATACAACTCAACAACACCAGGGAGCCTCTAGGGTAATAGCCAGAAAAATGATAGTGGGGAAGAAGAGGAATGAAGCTTCAACACATAATTCATGGCAGGACTAAAGAGGACTCCCGAGCCTACATAAAACGCAGCATGGGCAACAAGTGATAGCGAGGATCTAACTAGGAAGCCCATGTAAAGGAAGGCTCTACCACCAAGTCATGATTAAATAATCGGCGAGTGAAATGGGTGTAATACTCATGACCTGATGGGATCGACCCTATGGCAAGTGATCTGAATGGAGGCTATTATGAAAAATGCAATGGAAAGTGAATTCCCTAACCTATATGCCAGTGAAAATCATATACCTGCCATGGCGGGTCAGCAGTCATGGATCAAAAACCGGGAAAAATCTCAAATTTGTCAAAATGTACCTGAAAATATACCAAACTGGACACTTCCAAGCATCCGAGTTATGCAGCTTAAGATAGATTGAAAAAATAAGCATAACAAATTTTTGTGAAAATTTTCAACTTTTTGGGCATAAATAGACAAGTTACCTCATATTTGGTTCATTATTACATTGCTGATTTGGAAAAAAGTGCTCTGGAGAAAAAAGCTTCTTTCGTCAAAACAGGAGCAACCGACCATCGAATTCCACCGAATTTCTCAGGTTAGCTCTTAATTCATCCTTGCTATTCATTTTGTCCGTTCATAAATTAAAATTTAGGAATTTTCACCGTATAATCTCTTGCTAAAAATCACGGGTTTGCGCATACGCAGGTTGGTAATGACCAAGTCACGTATACATGCGATTGTGCACAAATAAAGTCGCGTATGCGCAGCCCAATATGAAAAATGCGTAGCTAATGAATGGATTATTGAAATTTGACAGGATGACCATATCATGGAGAGAGCGCGAACACAGTGCAATAGACAATGAAGTCATGCAGAACCAAGCATCACTGAATATTCTTCAGAATTGTGGATTACTCAAGTTTTTCAAAATGCCAAATATGAAGAGCAATGTCCGGTTGCTCGAAATGCTTGTGAACTATTGGGAACCGGAAGAGGACTGCTTTATGATAGATCAGATGCCCATACGCATTGAAGTGGAAGATATATATTTTATCACTGGACTCTCCCGGAGGGGGGAGCCAGTAGACTTGCATGGTAAGCCTTTGGGAGGGCTCACCGTGGAATATTACGTCCACGTGTACTACGTACAGGGTTCCAAAAAAGTCGGAACTCAAATTGCAATCAAAGATTTAAGGGATTTGCACATGAAAATCCTCCTTTTCACCATTGGCAGGGTGGCAGGATCTGCCTCCCTACACCAGGCGTCCAGGACGCAAATGAGCATAGCAGTGGAATGCTTAACTCATGTATATGATTGGTGCACAGCCCTACTGATGAACATGAAGCAACAATTGACCTCTATCTGCCAAGCAAAGACAAAACACTTTAGATATGGTACAATTTTGATGACATTCTTCTTCGAGAAGATTCCAGTACTAAGACCCAGAGTGATCTCTACCATCAGTAGCCCGAGAGACCCAAGAATTGCCCGTTGGGTAGACATGATAAAGAGATTGGGGGGAAGTGAAGTTCCCCGGACCACATGGGATGATGAGTTCTTCTAATGGTGGAGAGAACAAATCATCGTGGTGGACGACTATCCCTATGCCGAGATGGACTTTCGTGGCGATCCAGATCTTATCCTTCCACCAGGCGCAGCATGGGGTACAGTCAGTAAGTTTACAATTTTTTGACTTATATAATTTTTTTTGAATTTTTTCAATATGTATGAAAACAAATGTGAAAAACAAACATGTTTTTGGTTGGATTCAAATGACTTACAATTTAAAAATGATCATGAAATAGACATTGGACCAGTTCGACCTGAGGGATTCCCACGACATAAGCGTCACAAAGGCGAAGCGGATACAGTAGAACCAGACAGAACCCTCCAGGCTGTACAGAGGAACTTGGAGGGATTAACCCGCCAAGTACCTATGGATGCAGTGGAAGATCTGCCTGAAGCCATCCAGAGACAGGTGGTAGGAGTACCCCGTGACTAGGTACGGTTATTCCGCCGAGTTTCCACTGAGATCGTGTTCTATAGGAACACAACTTCTGGGTAGGGACATCAGTATTAGATAGATATGATGTATCAGATGACTGTATATTTTTTGAGACTGAACATGATCAGGCATAAGCCCAATTTTTGTATGACTTCTGGATCCAAATTTTTGTAAATTTTTTAACACTCTGATGATATATATACAGCGATGTTTGATGTGATGTAACAAATGTATGAAAATGTATGATGTTTTTGATGATTAAATTTTATTGTATGGAATGATTAATGTGCCAATCAATTACTTGATTAGCTAATGAGTCTACCAACCAATTGTCAGCTCGAGGAATATGAATGAAAGTTAAAAATTGAAATGATCTTGTAACAAACGTACCCACAAGAACAACCAGAGCAAAAATGGATCTCGAACCCGATAAGTATTTTTCAACTGCGACACCACCAGCTGAGAGTCCAAGAAAACTACCAACGAATCAACACCCAAAGATATTGCCTCCGAGAGTAGATAAACAACTGCAGTGTATTCTGCTATATTATTGGAAGCAGGACCAATGCAGACCCCTCTTGATACTAACAGCTGACCGGATGGATAATGAAGCACCCAAGCCACGGAAGTTAAGTTCCGGGTGTGTCTACTAGCACCATCGGTGAAACCAAAATGACTCATGACATCCAACACAACCTGCCAAAGCAGATCAAAAACATCACCATCCCATCAAAGATCCAAAAACAACCAGATATGTACAAAGCAAAACTAATATATACAAAAGCAACATGCCAGGCCGAAGCCTAGGCATAATACTTCTTCAAATAGAGCCCATTTCTGGGCTCCGGCAACTCGTTCCCTTCAAAATCAACCAAGGTATATGCTCCTTTCTTAAGGACTTTTTTAATGATAAAGGGGCCATACCACATAGACTTAAATTTTTCTGCTCCCAGGGCATCTTTTTCTTGGGCATAGACCAAAACAAGGTCACCTTCCGAAAAAAACCTAGGTTTGACCGCCTTATCGTACTGAGCTTTAACTCGGTTTTTATGCGCCTCATTCATCGTGGCGGCATCCCGACGCTGCTCATCGAGATGTTCCAGATGAAGGAGTCGTTCTTCAAGACTAGAAGTGTCAGGAAGAAGTTCAACAACTAATTTAAGAGAAGGAATCTCACATTCAATGGGAAATACAGATTCCAACCCATGCACTAGCTGAAATGGAGTAAAGCCAGTTGCAGTTTTCACTGACGTCCTGTATGCCCAAAGTGCAGGATATAGCATAATATGCCAGTTGGATCGAGCTTTATCAATTGTCCTTTGAAGAATTGTCTTCAAGGACTTATTCACAGCTTCCACTTGCCCATTGGCTTGGGGATAATACGGAGATGAATGCTCCTGCCAGAAACCCAATTTTAGGGCCAACTCAGCCATCATGCTATTCTGAAAATGACTGCCATGATCAGTGACAATCTCTCTAGGAATACCAAAACGAGCAATAACCTGGTTGAAAAGAAAAAGAGCTGCAGTCTCACCATCATTCCCAAAAGTAGGCATAGCCTCGACCCACTTCGTAAAGTAGTCTATTGCTACAATAATGTACTTGTGACCTTTAGCCGAAGGCAGGTTACAAGTAGTATAATCAATACCCCACTTTGTAAAGGGACCGACAGTAATGACTGGAAAAAGTGGAGCTGGATGAGCGCGCATTTTTCGAGTATAAACTTGACACGGATGACACTTTTTGACCGACTCCATACAATATTTGAAAATCGAAGGCCAAAAGTACCCAGCACGCAAGATCTTTTGGGCTGTAGCAAGCCCAGATAAATGACCACCACAAGCTCCACTGTGGCAATCATTCAGCACAGCCTCAGCTTCTTCGAGAGTTAAGAAATGTCTCAGGATTGAATCAACCCCTCGACGGTATAAAGCATCACCAATAATCAAGTAATTCTTAGCCAAGTGACGCAACTTACGACGCTCATCTTTCGAAAAAGTAGAGGGAAACTTCGCAGTCTGAAGATACACAATTATATCTCCATACCAAGGATCCTGTGAAGAGATAAGAAACAAATGTTCATCCGGAAAGGATTCATCATAGATCATCTCTTCCCCACAGGGCAACTCGGAGATCAATTCCGTGAAAACCAATGATTTCTTGGACTTGGCAGACATAAAATCAAGATCAAATTCCTGCAAAATCACAATCCATCTATTGTATTTTCCCCCAATCACTCGCCTACTGAGGACAAACTGAAATGGATTGGCTGCTGCCAAAACATAAGTTTTTCGTATAATAATGTAATGCCAGAGTCACTGCACAGCATGAATAGCTGCCAAAGCTAAATTTTCTATCGGAGTATACCGGAGTTTAGGTCCTACCAAGCCTCGACTAAGATAGTAAATAACATGCTCTGCAAGAGCATCATCTTCCTGAACCAAAACCATACCAATAGTAGATTCTGCTGCTGCCAAATACAAAAGGAAATCCCTGCTATAATCAAGTGGACTCAATAAAGGAGCAGAGGTCAATGATTTTTTCAAAGCATCGAATGAGCATTGAGCGAAGTCATCCCAAAGAAATGGAACTCCCTTCTTCAACAATCTCATAAATCCCTTGGTAACTTCAGCATAATTTACGATAAATCTCCGAAGAAAATTAGACTTTCCTTGTAGACTTTGAAGTTGACGAACAGAGGACGGGGGAGGCAACCGAAGTATTGCCTCAACCTTGAAGGGATCTATCCTAATCCCTTCTCTAGACACAATGAATCCCAATAACCGACCGGATGTAACCGCAAAAACGCACTTGTTCGAATTCAACCTAATCTTATAGAAATGACATCGTTCAAATATTTGACGGAGGTGAGCAGGATGATCCATCCTCTTTCGAGAATGAGCAACTAAATCATCCAAATACGCCTCGATAATCTTTTCGATGTCGTGGAAGGCATATGACATGGCCCGCTGAAACGTAGCCCCAGCATTTTTAAGACCAAAAGGCATCTTCTTGTATGAAAAAGTACCCCAGGGACAAATAAAGGCAGTATTATGCTGATCTTCAAGACAGATAGTAATCTGATTATATCTGGAGAAACCGTCCATGAAGGAGAAAATCTCATCACCGGCACACTCGTCAATGATCTGATCGATAAATGGTGTGGGATAATTATCTTTAGGACATGCTTTATTGAGGTCTCTGAAATCAATGCAAACTCGAATTGTTCCTTGTTTTTTATCTACGGGAACAGGGTTTGAAACCCATTCAGTCAAAGGAACAGGGAAAATGAATCCCACCTTAAGCAGCTTCTCAACCTCAGCTTTGATAGCTGCTGCCTTCCTAGGATTGACCGGACGAAGTTTTTGCCTCACAGGCTTAGCGTTTTCGTAAGTCTTGATCTCATGCTGGACAATAGATGGATCTATACTAGGCATTTCCTCATAAGACCAAGCGAATACATCCCTATACTCTTTAAAGAGCTCGGTGTAAATCTGAATCTCTTCACGGGAACATTCAGCTCCGATGAAGACATTCTCAATAATATTGGGATCCCTGGAAATGTTCACCGAGATAGTAGGAGAAATCACAGCCATGTTCCCTTCAGCATAAACCTGTGTTGGTGCTAAAGGGTTCAGGACTGGGCGAACAGGACCAGGAGACGGAGGACTTGGAAAACTTGTTTCAACTTCGCTCAAATCAGGTAAAAAGTAAGACTGATGATGCAAATCATCCCATGATCTATCTATACCAGTCATAGCTTCCAGGATGGCCTCTTCAGATGGAAGAGTGGTATCAAGGCAATCCTGGGCAGAAGAAGAACTAAGTGCCCAAGCTGGAGCCACATCTCCTTCCAACTCTTCTGGTGAGAGAGGAGCCGGGATGGATTCTGCAGAGTCAACAATAGACTGATAAGCAATCTCTGCTGCAGACATTGGAAATGCCATTCCACCCACTTGACCTTCCGCTAATGTGGCAGTAGGGGAAGGTAAGGTCCAAGGGTCCGAAAAATAATGAGTTCTGAAGAACTCTCTTCGAAGAGGAGCCTTGGAGGATGAAATTGCATTAATATGAACTGTAGGAGGAGGAATATCGAAAGTACCCATCAAGGAAGAATACATTCCAACCCCTAAATTCTCAACAGGCGCCTTAGTATTATCCAACTTTGGAATAGATGAGTCAGTAGACGCATTCGGGTCTACAGGAGGACAGTCCAGTTGGTCCACTATAACAATCCTCCCTTTGTGAGGGAAACAAATAATCTGAAACAATGAGGATGCAATGGCATCCATCTCATAAATCCAGTTTCTCCCCAACAGAAGGTTGTAGTCCAAGCTTGCGTCAACTACCTCAACCTCTATATTCACATTTTTTCCCCCAACACAGATAGGCAAAGCTAGGACAATACCATGTGGTCTGTGAGAATGACCATCAAACACAGTCAAAAGAGTGGTAGATGGAACAGCTTTGGGAGATCCAATCGTCTTCCAACATGTGAGAGACATCACGCATGTGGAAGCACCCTCATCAACAACCATCCGAAAGATATTGCACTTCCGGTACGATGATTTAATATGAAAAGCCATATGATGGGGGTGTCTCTTCTTAAAATTAGTCATATAAAATGTAATCAGAAGAGAATTTTTTGGATCAATAGCCTCAATGGCAGTGAGCAAAGCACTGCGCTGAGCCGGACAAGACTGGAGCACCTCTAAAGCTGACATAGCACAAGGACTCTACGCCAGATATTCCACAATAGAGTAGTTATGGGCAGCCCTAGCGTTTGGATTAATCGTCGAATGCTTAGTGGATGTTTTGGGCATCCGAGGTATAGGCTCAACAGTAGGCCTTGTAATGTGAAGCGGCTCAGTAGCATCAGGAGCATCCTTAGCTTTCGAAGATTCTTCTCCGCCATAATCACGGGATCTCGTAGCGACATCTACGTGAGCACTCATCATGAATATGTTCGATGGAATTTCCCCTTCCTGGGTGCCCCCAGAGGGAGCCCCAGGATTTTGATTCGCGCCAAAAACTAGTTGTTTCCCTTGGGGAAAAGGGTTTGTTAACACAGCCTGGGAACTAGAAGAACCCTGCTAGGCTAACAAGCGCTGTGCATCCTGAATTTTAGGGCAAAGGTGTGTAAGATGGTCTCCAGCACACAGCTTGCATGGAAACTTCACTTTATTTTTATCCTTTTGACCCTCACCAACATGCTCGTTGGTTTTATTCGCATTACCCTTCCCATTCTTGCCCTTTTTCTTATTATTTTTGTCCTTTTCTTCTCTTGATTGTTGATTTCCTTTGGGACCGTAAGCTTGGACAACAATGGGCAACAAAGAGGGGCGATGACCCGCCACAGTGGCCACCGTATTTCGGTAAGGAGCAACATTGCAAAGACAACTCCGCTCACTGATACAGCCACGCACTACCATTGACCATCCAATCAGTCCGTCACCATGAGGACCAGGCTTAGTTTTGGATAAATCTAATTTGGAGCGAGGAGCATTGGGCAGATATTTATGGAGGACCCCAGACTGAGAATATATCAATTCCAACTGTTGGGCCCTAAAAATGGCCTGCTCCTCGGAAAATACCCCGGATTGGGATACATCTTTCGAAATGTCTGACTGCAGAGATTTCATAAACCATTCCAAAAGGAATTCACCTGGAATATGAGATTTAATAAGCCTCTTCCTTCTCCGCCATTCCTGAATATGGTCAGAAATGTGGGTTGCGTCGTCCTGTTTAAAATTAGCTAGGAGTTCAGTCCTGGCATCATATCGGACAGGCAACTGGAAATTGTTTAGAAATGTGACTGCCAGTTCTCCAAATGTAGCAAAACTGCCCCCAGTTAGCTCAATATACCATTTGGCAGTGTTTCCAATTAGGGTGCGTTGAAACAACCTCAACCTAATCGAATCATCGATCAGGGAGTTCGAAGAACACCATAAATGGAAGGTGGTGATGTGATTAGCCGGATCCTCGCCATTCTTGCCTTCAAACTTTGGAATGTCTGAAGGAAGTTTGGTCGGGACCGGAGGCCACCCCGGACTATAGTGGATCGGATCATTAGTCAATTTCAACAGATCTGGCAAGTTTAACGTTGCCAGAAAAGGTAAACGAGGCGGAGCCTGAGGATTCCATCCTTGATAGGATGAATTCCCAACATTATGAAAAGAACACCCTGGATTTGATGAGGCACCAAGTTTCCAGAAAGAACTCGTAGAAAAAGGAGAAGAACCTCCTCCCAACGCAGATTTACCAAAGCCCAGACCAGTTCCCCCCGCTGAAGTATGAAATGAAGAGGAAAGCCCCTGATAGGGGTTCCAGGCATTAGAAAGAAAAGGACTGATATACACTCGACGAAGGGAAAGAAGAATTTCTTTAAGACTAAGATAAAATTGACTGCCTTCTCATCGTAGTGAATACAGGGTTCCAACCGTAGTTAGTTTAATTCTAATTTCCGGTACCAAGGAAGAAGCTGAAAACTCGAGTCCGAGAAGCATTGGAAAAGGACCCTAAAAGCATGATTCAACTAGGAATATGTCCGGGCCCGAAGGGGAACCTTTTAGCAGTGATCATCCATGAAGACATGGTAGATCCATCACAAAGAAATGAAAATGAGAAGAAGGAATCCCACTAGTGGGCATTCCAAAACAGAAGGGACCAGATTGAGAAGCATGTGCTTGGGTGAAACCAGAGCCAAACACAGCAGTACTAGAAGCAATCGAAGATATAGCAATAGTGCCCCCTCCTTCAACAAAAGCAGGAGTCTGAATGCCTGCAGCACTCACAGCAGAAGCCGCGTTCCCAGTCGTGGCCATCGAAAGGTATGTATAATACGGAGGATCTTCCGGTCTCTCTGACTCAGGTCCGATGTATTCAACAACGAACGGATAATCAGGAGGAAGAGGAGATGGAAGTGACACAGAGGGTTCAGGTACTTCCTCTATTTGAACTTCTTCTTCCTGCGGAAATAAAACTCGCGAGGTGAGCGGAGCGCTCCTCTCGGAACCAGCACCAGAATCAGCTACGAAACCTTCAGACCCTTGTGGGGGATCTCTCTCCACTGCATCAGACATCACAGGGTGATAGTCACCTGCTAAACTACTCCTACGCCTTCTTGAAGAAGGCTCTGAACTCTCGGGAGATAACCCCCAGATTCTCCTCGATCGACGAGGTGCTTGATCAGCCACTTTAAAAAATTTTAATTAGAATCAAAAAATATAAAGCTAGGCAAGCTAGGAGCAAAGAGCACTCACTACAAGAAAAATCCCTGAGATACAATCAAGCAAGCAGCCTTCAGGTATTTCCGCTCCGGGTGATTAGGACTGGACACCAAAATACAAGAAAGCGAAATATAGGACCTCCAAAAGGTAGTCTGGGATAATTACGGCCCAGGCCTACTAGCGAAGGTAACAGAAACAGTTACGCTGACCTCCTAACGATAGCCTTTGTCGGCACAAGTACCCAAGCTTCGCAAGGGCACCCCCCAGAAGTACTGTTGAAAGTGATACGATGTCTGCCTCAGGTACCACGGTTATTCCCCCCCGTAGTCACCTATGTGGAACCTAGGAGTGGCAACTATGGGCACCAGTCCGTGTCAGAAGCCGGGTGGAACAGTCTTGAGGTCAGATTCAGCAAATCAGAGAGGGGGTATCTCTCTTCTCAGCCTTAACTTCCCCTCACGCTTGACTCTCTGGAGGAGAGCTTTCCCGATCCACCTAACGGAGTTGGATTTCTCTCAATTAATCAACTTCTATGTTTTGTTCGAGCGGCCTTGGAGATTTAACTCTCCACTCACCTAATCCAAGGCCCTACAACCTAGCTAGTTGGTGTATGACACTTAAAAAACTTGCTAGTTGCTTTTAAATTATATCGCTTATTTTAATTGGCCGTTATGTTAAGTCAAAGGGATACGGAAATGAAACTTGTGGTGTTTTGACGTAGAAAAGAAATTAATAAAAACCAAACTACATGAAAATGCAGTTATTGTCTTTCGATGAAAAGAAACTTCTACACAGGTTCTAAGAGACTAAAAGAATTTATTTTTCTTTTCAGATAACAAACTTCACACTCAGAAAAACTATGAAAATGACTAAATGCTTAAGTGCACCTGATGAAAATCACTAAGAGCATGCAAATTCTAAGATGAAAAATATACTAAAGCAGAGAGAAATTTCCCAAAGATCCTTCAGTTTTATCTCTTTTTGGTTGTCCAGAAAGCTAGTTCCCAAAATCAGAAACTCTTAATATAAAGACACCAAAAACGCTTGAAACAAGAGGAAGAAACCAATGAAAATTCCTTTCCAAAATCAAGTCAAAAACCAAAAGAAAGAAACTTCAACAAAGCTTCAATAGATATAACAAAACGAAAACAAAAATGCAAAAACAAAAGCAAATGACAAAACAAATTTTTTTTTGAGCTTTTGAGTTTTATAAAAAGGAAGAGCTCGAAAAGACCAAGAAAAACTATCAAATCCCAAGCCAAACAACTCTTAATTTCAAGCAAAAACTTCAAAAATGCTCTAAACCTTATAGGGCTAGCTAGTAGCAAGATTTATATAAGCAAAAGAAGACAAGAAACTCAATCACTCAGCCTAGAAGAATATTACAACCTTGCAGCAAACAAAAACTTCAAAGAACATAGAAAGACTCTTCAAAAAGTGAAACAGGAGCTAGTCAACTGAACTCAAGAAAACCAACCAAACAATGGGCAAAAATCGAAGCACAAAGCAAGACACAAAGGTAGGAAAGAGTAAATGAGCAGAAGCTCTCTGTTCTGATGAAGCAGAACAGCCAAGAATCCCCAGGAAGAGATCTTGGTACTCGAACCAGAAATGCCAGCACAAGAAACAAAATTTTCCAAAAAATCTAGTTTTGAACCAAACAAGAGAGAGAAAAGACCAAATACCACTTTCTACACAATCCAGAGGATACAAAGACACTGCAGAAACAGGTCTCCACAGGCAGACAGGGCTAAAAAGCCTAAAAACCTAAAATTTCAAAATTGACCTAGGTATACGCGACTTGACAGTTTAGAAACAAGCATGTATACGCGACTGTGATAAAGGAAACCCGTGTATACGCGACTCCCTTTAACAAAAAATGTGTGTATACGCGTCTGTGTGTAGACAAACCCATGTATGCAAAGGTAAATAATGAAAAATAAAAAATATCAAGCCTGGATAAGAAACCAGGACTTCAGTCTGACTGAGAAAGAGTTAACTGGACTGGAAATAAAAGTTAAAACTGTTGGAAACCTATCAAACAGCTGAAACCACCCAACAGGTGAATCACAAGAATGTGGTCCCTAGCGGAGTCGCCAATTCTGTTTCGGGGAAAATCACCCTAGAGGTTTGTTGGGTCTAAACCTCCACAGAGCAGGGCATGCTATTTAGAAGGACTCACACACAACCATACTTGAATGCAAAAAACTAGTTAACAATGATAGCAGAACTCACCCGTAGTCCTACGTTTGATGTAGATCCCGCGGGGTCCAAACCCCCAGCAACCCTTCTTCCTCCTTCAACCTAGAAAACAAGAAAGAACGTGCATAAACCTAGTTGTACAGCATATACTTCTCCTAAACGTTAGTGCAATCCATGTGAAATATTATATAAACCATAATAAATGCTTAAATGATAATCTTTTCACATATATAAATAAACATTAACATACGAGTTCAGGAAAAAGATGATTCTTCATTATCACGAACAACATGTATAGTAGTAAAAGTGGAGAGATCATCTGAATCCTTCCACGATCTTCGAGCAAACCGTCGTCCAGATCTGTCCCGCCCTTGCCTCACTAAAATAATTTCAAGACTTGTGCACTCGAGATGGCATATAAATGGATGAACATCTCCAGGAAACAAGGGTTTCCTGTATAAATCTGGGAAAGTGCAGGAGGCACGGGGAATCAGACTTGAACTGGGATTCCAACAGAGTATAATGTCTATAAAATTTGTCCCTCTCTTAGGCCATACACATGAGGGGCTTTTATACTCCCCCAAAGTAGTTTCAATCAGTTGGAAACAGTTGGCCACGTGTTGGGGTGGTTGAACTACTGGAGTAACCATCAACCCAGCCCGAAAATAGGGATTATATATATATATTTTAATGATTTTAATGGCATACGAGGAAAAGTACATGTGGACTCGCGTATACACGCGGAAAAGTCTGGGCATATCCGCGTATGGGAATTTTAACACTGTTTTTTAGTGAATTTTGTTCAAGTCTGTAGGAATGGGTGCCCAAAGCCATAAAGACAATCATGAATCACCAGAGGGTGAAAAATGATGCTATAACAGCAGCCCAAGATCAACATGCCTTCTACACTTATGAGTGGAAGGGAGGACAGCGTGGGATAGGCTCTCTTGCCTATCATGTTCAGTTATTCAGCCCACCTACATTTCAGGAGCACCAGGTGGAGGAGACTTTTCATGAGTTACCATGTTGGAGGGTGACTCACTTCATTTGGATGATAGCATGGGTGAGGGAGGCACTCATTCACCATGATGATAATCACTCCTACTTTGTGGAGGCCATGAAATAGCAAGAAACTTTCCATTCACACTTTCCACCTTTAATTGATGCAGACACTTTGGTTTTGCACACTTGGGAGGAAGCATTAGATGACAATATATTTGAAAATTCTCTTGATGCAGTGATGGAGGCTATTGATGGAGGCTACATGAGGAAGAGGGGAGGAATTTTTTTCTCCTTATGCATTTTCTTGAGGACAAGAAAAGATTTTTGAGGGGAGGACTGTAATGTTCCAAAATTTTAGCCTCCAAGCTAAATGGAACATTAGAGTTAGCAGCAGCTGTAGCCGGTAAATAAATGGGTAGAAAAGCCCATAAGTCCCATAAGGAGGAATAAAATACTCCAATTGTGAAAGTGGACACTCTTTCTAGCTTAATAAAACACCTCCATGTGTGAACAAAGATAAAATAAAGCTGCTTTGACCAAGTCAATAGCGTAGTTTTAGTGGAGGAGGAATCCTAGGATGGATAACGCAATTTGGAGGGAAAAGTAACTTGGGTTAGAAGTAACCTAAGTGAGTAGGGCCAAGGGCAAGAAAACTAAAATATTATATAAGGAAGAGGATGGCATCATTATTCATCATGTTGTAGATTATTATTCTTGGCTGCCAAGAATTGTTGTTGCTTTGCTACTTAGCAAAGTTGCAGTGTTGTTTAGCATTAGGTGTTCCCGAGTGGAAATCCCACCTCTTTCCTTTGAGTAGCTAATTGCAAGAGTTTGTATTCATCATTCAACATCAGGTTTTCAGGCCAAGCTTCAGCCATATACATCAGCACATCTTTTCCGGAGATTGTGGAGTGTTGCTGGGTGCAGCAGTGGAAGGGATTGGAATCCTGGCTTCTGAGCTAGTTTCTCATTGGAGGAAGCTTTCCTTCACTTGTGAAATATGTTTGGAGAGCTCCAGAGAATATTTCAGATCTATGGTATCAGACCACACATTTCTCATACCCTCCCAGCGTTGTTTCTGCCAGGGAGTGCGTCATTTTAGAGGCAATACTCATTTCATGGTTTGGTGGCTCCATGGCTAAGTTTCCTTGTGATTGAGAGGTTCAACCTTTCATGGGAGGAAGCCCTTGAGGGATCTACATCAGATCAGACATATTTAAACCTTTATAATCTTATGCTTTAGTGTTGAAGTGATTATTCATTTATTTTATGAAGATCACATTTGTATGCAAAGTATTCGACAAGAAACCCTTGTCGGGTTATCTTGTATCTTGTATAGGAGATTAGATCTTTGTACCTCAGCATTATTTATAATACATGAGTAGATATATTGTTCTCCTATGATTTTATGTGTAAAACCTCTCTTATATTGCGCAATCCCTTGAGCAGCTACTCCGACATTTTGCAATCTTGGGGTTTTTCACCATTTTCAGCTACACTAGTGTGGGAGATCTGTTTAACCCACCTAGTTCAATTTAGTTTTGATCTCTTCTTGTATTTACATGCTAAATAGATGTATACATGGGATCCAAGTGATGATTTCAATTTTTATTGTACATGTTGCTGGAAATGCATTTTTCATGCATGATTTATGAGGAATCCTAAAAAAGGAATATTACAGTGGAAAGGCGGGGGCAGTGGTTGGTATTGCGTAGCATAGCAATGCGAAAATAATTGCACCGTAACACCAACCCACTTGGCCCTATAAATTCCCTAAGTTGCAATGGGCTAGGTCCCTTGGCCTGCACGTAGTCTGTTAACAGAGGACATTTATCTTTGGTGTGGCAATTCACCCTGCATCGTATGCACCATATTTTAGGTTTGACCTATGTTCCTCACTCCTTCCAAAAATTCTGGATCGCCATGTGCATTGATTCTAGCTGGCCTTGTATTTTTTGTACTCCTAATTGGGTATCATCCCTTGGCGCAACCTCCAGCTTCATAGCAATCTCCAAGGCCTTCTCCTGCGACTCAATGGCTTGATGACCCATTGGCACACGCAGGTGGGGAAAAAACATAGCAATGAACCATTCCATGTGTTTTCTATCATCATACAGAAATCCTCCTTCTCTAATTACCTTCTTTAACCATTGGTCAACCTCCCATACAGACTTGGTCGGTCCTTACTTTAAATCTTTCATATCGTTCACTATCTGAGAGTAGGACTTATGCTTCTTGAACTGTTGTTTCAAGGCATTCTTAATCTCTTCGATGGTCGCATTCACATGTTGGTCAATGTATCCCATATACCAGTCCAAGGATCTCCCCTCAAGGGCAAGGGATAACTGCTCCCTTTTCACAGCATCACTAGCCATGTTCTACATAGTCCATACCGATCCTGCGACAAACCAAAACCAATCCATATCTTCATCCCCTGCACACACAACCAACTGGAGTCCTTCACCAAACAACCCAACAACAGATCTAACAATTCGTTCTTAACATCAATCTCAATTCTTTCCTACCTTAGACTAAAAAAGGTTCATCTATTTATACCGATTTAGCCTACGAATCCAATGGTCCGCAAACCGTGGTTTGTGGACTCTTGTATACCCTTGACCCATTACAATGCCTTTGGGGCTTTTACCCACCCCCAAACCCTTGCGCTAGAATAAATAATACAAAAAATATACAAAAACAGACAAAATTTGCAGCTTTAGGAGACCCTGCTCCAACACTCTGTTTTACTCATATAAGTCAAATACATAAAAGCAACATTTTGGTGCAAAAAATTTCCAACCCCCTGCTACTTCGATTCTTTGTCTTTAAATAGACATTTCCTTACAACAAGGATGATCTGTCTGGTGGCTAGACCATCGAATTCTCCTATGACACATCACATAACTGAAATACATGACTTCTAACAGAAAAATGACAGCTACACCTTAAAGAAACATCTCATAATAGGACTCTAACTCTTATTCATTACATAGCTTTACCTTATCTGTGAAACAGTTACATGATAGTTACAAAATAAGTATCACATGCTTGAAAGACACATGATAGAGTTCATTACCACTTTACATATTTAAAACCCTCCTAGACTTGTGGAGCATAACCCTACCTTTTAGGAATGCATGACCCTTATCTTCAAATCTGCTTTGGCTGATGATTTGTATTCATAGCACTCCTTTTGTGTCATAATTATTTGATGATAAGCTCCCTTGACATGTTGGAGGAGTCCAGCTGTCCAAAATTGTCATTAAGATGCTCCAAAACCTTTAACAATTGCTCGCTACGAGAAGAGGAAAGTTTCGTAGCTAGTTTTGGTAGCATTGAGAAAGTGGCTTCTACACCCAATAAATTCACTCCTTTGTTGTTCCATGATGTCAATCAATTCATGACACATCACAACCATAAATCTACCTCCTTGAAAACTCCAAAAAGTGACTTTATAAGCAAAAAGGCTGCTGCAGGTTTTTTCGTAGCGTTTTCCTGGCTTTAAGCCTAGGAAACGCTACAAAACTGTGTAAAAACCAAGAAAATTCCCATTTCAAAACTGTCTCCAAAAAATGACCTCCAGCTACAAAACTTGATTCTTTGCATCTAATGAACCCTCTAAAGTATATTCAATCTCAAATTATTGTTCTTGTGGTGTTTCCCCCTCATTTATGATCAGTTGAGCTATGGGCTCCTCAACCACAATCATCTTTAAACCTTTCTTTTCCAGCCAAGTGGGCCGGTGCTGTGGTGCAATGATTGTCGCATTGCTGGGCTACACAATACCAGCCACTTCCCTCGCTTTCCTGGTGTCGATCCCAACACAATGTAAGAGGCATCGACATGTACATGGAATACAAACCATCCAGGCCGTTTGAGCAATAGATCACAGAGCTACAGATTAAGCTCCATCTTGAGACACCACCATAGGTCAGAGCGCAGCATGAAACATAGGTAAATGTTGCCACAAACATTGTAGTAGCCGCAGTAACAGAATGTAGGATGTTATTGGATGAAGACATGGGAATTTGGAAAGTTTTTAAGAACAAATTGATGGTTCAACAATTGAGAAATGAGTTTCCCATAAAAGAGTAGTAGTTTACAGAGATTTGGATGGCGGTGAGCACTTTGGTAACAACACAGAGGCTTGCCAGATTGCATGAAGGCAAGTTTATTCAGGCTGAGATTGAAGACCTACACCACCAAAAACAACTAATGGAAACAAGGATGCAACCTTGGGCTAAGGAAGCCCTGCAGCTCTCACAAAATCTTGATGGTGCCCTAAAAATCCTACAACAAACACAGTGGAGCATCAATTTGGCAGCTGAGGGGCCGACAACAAAAAAATTGGTTGATGAAGCACAGAGTGCTGTCGCGCAGAGCATTGAAGCCATATTTCCACTCTGGAGCTATGTCGAAGCACTGAAAGTGAAGATGAAGGCGACCACCCCGCAGTGACTCAGGATGAGTCACGAGATTGTGTTGGGGGTCTATTGGAGTGAGGTCCCCTGGGGTACATTTTTGGGTTAGTTTTGTCTAAGTTTTGTTATACGTGTTGTGTGGAAATAGTCAAAGGGGCTTTTGGGCAAGTCAAAGTCCCTTAAAGGGAAAACCATGAGTCTCAAACCATGGTTTTTGACCATGGTATTTGTGCGTCTAGATAGTATAAATATGTAAGGATTGATTCAAGAAAGGATATTTGATCATGCGATTTTTTGGTTAATGTTTTGATCTAAGTCTAGGTTTATCTGGGTAAAAAGGCTCCTGCTAGCTATTTTCATGGAGACCTAAATCCTGGCTGTGTGTGAACTCTACTAGCTGTGTGCGCAGAAGGATTGAATGTACTAAATTGCATATCTCTTAATAAAGAAGACAACTTTGGCGATCCTTGACTTTTATGTGATTTGATGTATTAAGCATCTATTATTTGCTTTAAGATTTGAATCTATTCTATGTTGTGTATTTTATTGTTTAATTTCTTTTGTGCATGAATATACGTTGACGTTAGATGAATATATATGATTGAAGTATATTTAATTACTGTGCGGAAGATATATTTAAGTATTCTCTAATAATCTATGAAAGGGTTTGATATGTTGACTGTGCATGCACACATCTATTATATTATCTGCACTAAGTCTAATTAGGGCCACTACATCAAAAGCTTCCTTAGGGTGTGGAAACCTAGTTCCAACACCCCCCATACTGCTTCAAGTGAGACTTTGATCTGCGCAAGAAAATCACTGCCAAAAGGGCAAGTAGTTGGAGGGTTTTTTTGGTTGTGTGATAACTATGAACCTGGGTCAGGACCCCTCAAGCCAAAATGATCCACATTCTTCTTGCTTCCTTTTCCTCATCACTTTTGTCATCATCATTGACACCTTTGCCATCTTTTTCCATCTTTTTCCATTAATGACAACACAATTATAACATAATCATTAGAGGAAATTTTAGCCTAAAAATGGTCTCCTAAGGAAAAGTAATAAAATAATAGTTAAAATAATAAAATAAGAGTTATGAATTTCAGAGGGAAACGAAGAAAACTACTTTTTTTATTATTATTCTTTTTTTGGCTTATCTCCTTATAGGATTAATAAAATTTCAATTGTATACACTGTTTGGATACATAATTAAATTCCAAATTGAACGAGTACCCATTATGCATATTTTTGATAAGATCCACATCGATAAAAATTGAAGATACATTAAAAAAGGTGTGTTAATATAAAGTAATATACTTGCATATGAATGCAAGTGGGGATGTCCTATTGAACTATTTTGGAAATATTTTTGGGATCTTAGTGCTACAAAACTTAGGAAATACTCTTATTAAAATTTTGTGCATTTGATAGTATGTTAAGTGCTATTGTTGAAGTGAATATAGAAGGTTAATGTTTTACAAATGTATAATATCAAAAGGCATGCCTAATATGGTAAATTATTTTTCTTGTTGCAATTGGTCTAATAGATCATATATCCTTGGCAAGAGGTGCCTATTCTTAAGCGGTGTTTTGTTCAATTCCCTATAATCAATGCAAAATTTCCAAGTCCCATCCTTCTTGGGCACAATTATGATGGGTGACCCACATTGTAAGGTACTTTTTTTAGAAACACATTACTGCATTAGTTGCTACAACTTCTTATATACCTCATTTTCTTCTATTAATAACTACCTATACATCCCAATGTTTGGAAATGGAGAGTCTAAAAATAGTTAGATCTCATGCTCCACTTCCCTCTTAAGTAGTGTCCCTTTAGGCTCCTATAATACTCCCATATATGCATATATAAAATATTTTAGTTAATGTATTTGTTCCTTAGTACACTCTTAAAGGGATGAATTTGCACTCATTTAATATTCTACAAACTGATTTTTCTTAAAAACAATAAAACTTACTTCTTGCTAGAATTGATCAATTTTTTAGCTTGGTAGGCATGTACTAGTGGATTTTTGCACTTGTCCTTATGTGCATTAATGGTGAGTTATTTTCCATCTTTAATGAGGTGATATTGGTCGGTTCTCTTCAAGAATATTACATCCCACATATACATATAAGGACTCCTAAACACCACTTGACATACAACATTGGTAGGAAATTTTACCTTACAATGTTTCGCTACCTTGATTTATGCATCCATATTTTACCCATGTTAATAGATATGGGGTTGTATTATCTCAAACCTATGATCCTATTTTGTTGACTAGTTCCATTGCAATGATAATTGTTTATTATCCTAAGTCAAACAGAGCATCGGTTTCCATCTTCTTGACTTGTATATTTATATGGAAGAGCTTGGTAATTTTCTTATATTCCTATTTCTAAAGGCTACCCAGATTCACCCCCTTCTATGTTGATGTATAGATGATATTCTCATCCATGTCTCAGATTCTTTCAACTGGGTTATTTGAATTTGTGGGCATGATATTTTTCTTCCTCGCATATTTCTTTTGGTTCTTTAGGTTGAGTTTTAGATATAGTTTTTAGCACTTCTCCTCTATGTTACCATCAATTTTATAGTGGTTGCTAGGATATTTTCACTTTCACTAGTGTTCTATGGCTATTGTAATTTTTTCCTTCCCTCCTTTCCATTTATTCTTCCCTTCCTAGGAAGCTTCATGATGTTCTATCTATTATGAACTACTAGAAATATCTTTCTTTTGTATTGTGATTTCTAGGTATTGCTCCTGCACACAAGCCTCATCCACCATTCTAGGTTTGAAAAGCATCACTTTCTTCCATATATGGTTTTGTAGAGCCCCCATAGACGAGGAGTACATCTAGGTTCTTGGGAGGGATACCCAACATTATTCCCATATTCCTATATTTGGTGGTGTAATCCTATACACTCTACCCCTTTCCTTTCCTTTAGTAATTCCACTAGATCCACTAGTCCTCTACATACCCAATAGGGTAGAATTGAAAATTTATGAGAGTTTTGAAATCCTTCCACTTAGTTAATAGGGAATACCCATCCAACCTCAACATTTCCATGCTGCTTTCCCACTAGGTTTGGGCATGACCTTGTATTTTTTGCTGGACATTGGGTTTAATGATCCTCGTGTGTTTTTCATCATAGACTAACCATATCTCATGGATCCTAATCTAGTGATTGTAATAAAGATTAATGCATTTGGGTTTTGGTCTAACAACACTCGTGAGTCCAGCAAATGGTATCATAGCGATATGTTTCAAGTTTGAAACTCACTTGGTTCACGTTGGGGCGAGGGAAGGGGGTGGGGGGTTAGATTGTTGGACATTGGGTTCAATGCTACATTTATGTTTCATAACATGCACTAACTACCTCTCATGGATCCTAAATTTTGTGATTCTAGAAAAATCTAGCACCTACGAATTTTTTTCTAACGACAATCATGAGTCCAACAATTTCAACTAAGAGAAACTTTATTTGTATTTTCCTCCTCTATTTGATGGACATTATAATAAACCTATAACTACTACAACCAATTATTTAACTTCAAAGTGTCAATATCACCTTGATATGGCTTGATTTCGAAATTTTCTTCCATCTTAAAAAGGGACTTTGAATGGTTTGTGGAACTCAAAGTAGGTTGTTCCTTTTGAAGTTGTGTGTTATATCCTCTGTTTTTTCTCGATCCCTCAATTTTCCCTTTGATATGAGTTCTGAATTGGAACCTCTATCCTCTTTCTTTCCAAGATTCTACCAAATTTTCCATAAGAAGGTTCATCTTATGGTTGATATATGTGACCTATTCTTCTAACTGTGTGAATATTTTCTCTTTTGGATCTTTAGGGTTATCATTAGATTCACCAGTGATGGCTATGGTTTTAATACTTTCTACTTATAGATAGAGATCCCCCACAACTCCCTAAAATATAGGGAAGGAACTTTATTTGATACCAATATGATCCATAAAACACCATTTATATTCCACTGGGTAGTTCATCACAATAGATCTGATAAAATTTTAAAGAATCTGAAATATATACTATGAGGGTTAGTTTTTATTCCTTAGATTTTTGTATTTACGAAATTATTATTTTATACTTTTTCATTCAATGTGTAAAACTTCAAATATAGATAAAATAAATAAAAAATCACTTACAAAACCAAAATAACACAATATATGACTAGGGAGACCCTTTCGGGAGAAAACCTAGTTGGAAGGTGAGGTTGATCTTCTTTTTGTTTCTCTGAATGGAAATGGTGCAAATACAAAGGAACGATAATTGTGATCTATGGGCTCCGACAAAACAAAAAATCTATATATTCCTCTCTCTCCCTATTCACTCTCATCTACTCTTCTATAATATGGAATCAAATGTAACACCCTTGCATTGATTATGACCTTTGTAAATAATTTTGTATAATCGAGCATCTCAACGTAATAACTGATTTCTAGTGGAAACTATGATTTAATATAATGAGATTGTTAATGATGAAATTTATACATATTATGATCATGGTGCTAAAGGGTATGAATCTTTGTTTGATGTTAATCATGCATTAACACTAATTAATACCAAATTAGAATAAGCGTATATTAATGCTTGGAATGAAATAATTGGGTTAATGTTTTAATTAATAATTAATTTTTAATGTTTTAATTAATATTTAAATAGAAATTATAATATTAAAATTTATTTATTTAATTAGTTATTATTTAAACCAAGGGGAAGGAACAATAGGCTAGAGTTCTAGGGGGATGGGGTTTGACATGAACCACCATATCCATCTCATATAATTTAATGTTGAATTCACCAACACTAGAAAGTCTACACTAATTTGATTTGGGTATTAATGCAAGGCAATGTCTTTTTGAATCTGTTTGCTTCTCGTAAATCGAAATGGTAATGTGTTAAGGGAGGAAACATATGGGAAAAGAGTGCCCTATCAACCACACTCTAGAGTAAGATCAAACAAGCATAAACACATGAGAAAATCAAAATAGGGGGTTGGATTTAGCTTTTTATGGAGAATTCTTGAGGATAAACTAGTGCTAGTAACAACTGACGGTGAACAATCCTCTACATGAGTTGATTGTTCCCACTCAATTTTCTAGTTGTACCTAGTAATGTTTTAGGGTCCAACCCTAACCCCTTTATTTATGTAATAAGCCCAAGGGGCCTAGGCATAGTCATACTTAGTTATTTGGGTCAATAAAGCCCGTAAGAAGTTATCCACATTGATAATAATTGTAAGTGATTGACTCAAATTATAGAAAAGGGACCACAATTAGTTATAAACGAGCCATAGTTAATAAATAAAGTGGTTAACCTGTATTATGCAAGGGACCACTAGTAGTTCGGGTTTATAAAGCTATAAATAGTCTTAGATAACAAGGGAAGAATCATCAAGTTTTATTGTAATTGAGCTCTGCTTTGTTGGAGGTTGCCTCTGTTTCTGAATAATAAAATATATTTGCACTTTGTCTCTATTCGTGTGATATTTTTGTGTTTCAGACTATATTTTTTCATATTTCAAGATTTCTATTCTCTCTTCGGTCAAGTGCATAACATGATTCCAAGCTTAAGCGAGGAGTGAAATTGAAGGATATTATTAGGTGCTTGTTGGCACTGATAAACGATTGGTGCTTTCTACATGAATTGATAAACTATTGGTGCTTGTCCATAATTGAGAAACCTCTTGTACAATGAGTTGTAGGTGCTTGCTACAACTAAGAAGCCACCAGTGATTCTAAGGCTACTAATAAACCTCCTACAATAGATTTCACTTCCTAATCCCAACTGGTGAATTTCCCAGGAAATTCTAACTCGTAGACTCTAGACTTGGCATGGGGGTGGCGAGTTACAAGACAAAATAATGTAACTGCCTATATTTGGGAGGATAGAAATTGATTTAACCAGATAAGTAGCTTGGTCTTCGTTGATGCATTATGAATTTTAAATTACAATACCTCAATGAGTGCTAATGTATGGAACATGCTTGAATGTAGAATCTTTACTTCTGTGTGCTTGATGGTTAAATTGTTGAGGTGAAATTAGATATTGAACTATAAATTTTCTTGGTTGATGACTATATAAGATCCAGTTACTTTAATTGTATGAGTTTGTAGAATTACACACAAGTGATATCCTCTTCTTTATTGTTTCCAAATTGAATTATGTATTATATTATTTGTAACTGGGGCAATCACAATAATAATAGACATGCATATAAATTTGATGGCTTGCACCCTTTTTAACTTTGTTGGCCTCAATGCATGGTTGGGCAGATATGTATATATACACACTCACCCACTTAATCTTACAATGGATGAGACAATAGTCTGACATTGCCTTACTGCATCTGATATTTTTATTTGAAAACTTAAATATATACAAAGTATGGAAATGGTAGGGAACTCAACTTGAAGCTGCAACTATTTATATTCTTATTCTTCCTTTTAAAATTGGGCTACATTTTCACCCAACCAAATCTCATAATACCAAATGGTATATGTCTAATTTTGTGACTAATATCACATCATTGGACACATTAACAAAATAAATACGGCCCTAGGCCGCTTATTATTTGAATGAAAATAGAACGAGATTAAACTTGACTAGGCTATGTATAATGTAATTACATATTTGTTTTGCAATTGTAAATTGTGTGGAATAAATTTTTGGGACTCTAATGTAAAAATTTGGGTTCATGCCACAAGTTAAACTTGACCACAATTCATTGGTAAGGCATATATATATAAGTGTTGGGATTTGAATTTGATATATTTGGTTTACATATCATACCTACAATTTCTTTGGATCCAATAAATTTTGGATCCTCTACCCTCGGATAAGGCGATGGGTGGGACTCTCGCAATGGAACATAAATCCAATGGATTGTAGACATATATATGATTATGCCTCAATGCTCAAACCCCTGACCCCGGACTGTTCGATGTTGATTTTTCCCTTATTATATATATATATATATATATATATATATATATATATATATATATATATATATATATTTGTGTGTGTGTGTGTGTACTATGGCCCACTGTATACAACAAAGCATACTTTGGGGTAGATTCGACGGTGATGTAATTAGGCATTAACATCGTATAATGATGATACTTCTTTATATGAGAGATTGGACCCCCTAAACTCTAATGGAGCATTGGGTGGGTCCACTTCAATTTTCATTCATATATATATATATATATAGTGGCATCAAGTTAAATATATACAAACGATTCAAATGTCCCTCATGTAGCACACACAAAAACACACACACATATATTTAAATATATAACTATTATCTCGTGAAATATTGTGTGGAGCTACTTGTCTGGATAAACCAAATACACACCTCATATAAAAAAAATTAATTGTATATTCGTTCATCAATCTTGTTATGTAGTTAAGAAAATAAAGCTAACAAGGTATTTTCATCTTGTTAAGTAGTTAAGAAAATAAAGCTAACAAGGTATTTTCATCAGAGTTTATGTTCTCACAACCACACATTTATTAATTAGAAAACGTCTGAGTTCATTTTTATAGTAAATTTTTCTATCCTTCTTAAAATCTCTTTGTTTATCTTCCTCATTTTATTATTATTTTTAAAGAAACTAACTTACGTAAGCCACTAATTACCCCCTTACTTTATTAAGTTTCCCACCCTTAGGGCTAATAACCATTGAGTTAGAGTTTCTGTTCTCACAACCACAAATTTATTAATTAGACGTAATCACAGGTTTATTAATTAGAAAACATCTGATTTCATTTTTATAATAACTTTTTCTATCCTTCTTAAAATCTTTGTTTGTCTTCTTCCTTTTTATTATTTTTAAAGAAACTAACTTCCCGAAGCCACTAATTGTCCCTCTTATCTTATTAGGTTTCCCCAGCCTTATTACTAACAACCGTTGATTTCAACTAATAAAAAGATTTCCCTCCGGGTGCTCCACTTAATCCAACAAGATTTCACTTAATCCATTGAATGAACCATTTCCTACGCTCTGGTTCACCCCACATACTCATTGACTTATTTCTTTGCCTATTTCTTCTGATGCATGCTTTTTGTTATAGTTTCTAAAACTTAGGCCAAATAATTGCCAAGCCAGGTTATGACTTACTTACCCTTGCAACTAGGAAGTCATATCTAGGTTTATAAACATTTACAGGCCTGAATAACCAAGTCTAGGCTAATTTCTAGTTTGAGCATAATATTTCGTATTACCTGCATTGTATGGAACAAGTATTCGAAATCTTTGAGTTCATTCTGTAACATTATTTTCCCTCGGCGAGCATAGTTCAACATTTGACTTGATATGGTTACTTGTTCTATGTTTAAGTCATTATACTTCTTTCTTATGTTCAACATAAAATGAGATTATGTGAATTTTATTTGATTCTTGCGTTAAGATTATTTTTCAACAATGTCTATGTAATTCACAGGTATCATTTGCCAGTAAAATCCAATATTCTTGAGGTAAAATATATAGGCTTCCATGCCTATTTACATCTCTCACCTAGCACTTATTTTCCTTTTAAAATATATGCATGTTGTTGTGGACACTCATCCTACTTATTTATTTATACATTTTCATATTTCAACACTTTTTCTCTGATGGTTGAATACATGGCACCACGGGTCCTCTCACACTTCGTCAATTTTACTTATTTATTTTTATACATAAATTATCCAGGAGAAATCCTTACTAAACAAGACTAGAATGCATGACTCCTAGCCCCCAAGATTTTGCATCTATTTCCTTGAGGATTTATTTTACTCAAACAAGGACTACATGTTGTTGAGCGATAACCCATGACCATTCTAAGCCTATTACACACATATATAAATATACTGGTAACGCTTTATTAAACTTATATACAGGTAAACACTTTATTAAACTTTAACCAAAATAGTTTCCTACTTTTTTCATAGTTCCGGTACAAAGTAAGTTAAAATAGGAGGGTTAAACTTTTCTCATTTAAATAAATACAAGACGATATACACATTACCAAATAAAATTTTTATGCATATAAAATAACCAGATATGAATAAAAAAAATTATGGGAAATTCTTACGTAACTCGTTTATTCACTTATCTAATTGTTAAAAATAGAATAGGAGCAGCCACACTCCACCTAACCAATGAATTGCTTCCTCAACAATTTTCCCCGAGCCTTAGGCAACTCTTAAATCCTTTTATAACGAACCAAACCAGTCATTTTCACAAATTTCCTCCTCATGCCTTGGGAGCATCCTGCTAGATCTAGGCTGGTAATTCTTTCGGGTTCATTCTTTTTTTCCACTGGAACCTCAATAGTCAGATTGTATTTTTCTTTCTCAATATATCTTCCTACTTCCACCCATGAAATTTATCTCCCATCAAATTCATTATGGTGGTGAGAATCCTTTTGAAAGATGGAATATTTATTTATTATTATTATTATTTAACCATGACAACAATCACTTTAAAATTGTCTTTTCTTGGATTACAATTGATTCATAATCGCTGTTTTTTGGTAGTTGGGAGCCTGACTACTCACATGATGGCTCCACTTATATTTCCAAATAAATGATAAGTGGAGTAAATAATTTTTCATTCATAACAATATAATAATATTTACATTTGTCATTCAACTTCACTCTTGGCCCCACAACCAACATTTCCCCAATATTTACAAATAAATATTGACTACTCACATGATGGCTCCACTTATATTTCCAAATAAATGAAAAGTGGAGTAAATAATATTTCATTCATAACAATATAATAATATTTACATTTGTCATTCAACTTCACTCTTGGCCCCACAACCAACATTTCCCCAATATTTACAAATAAATATTGACTACTCACATGATGGCTCCACTTATATTTCCAAATAAATGATAACTGGAGTAAATAATATTTCATTCATAACAATATAATAATATTTACATTTTTCATTCAACTTCACTCTTGGCCCACAACCAACATTTCCCCAATATTTACAAATAAATATAAATAACAATATCCCCAAAACCAATTGCACGAGAGGTATCACATCTCCCCCCTTGAATTAAACATTATCCTCGATGTTTTCCTTTATCACTTTAGAAAAGTGAAGGAAGTTCTTCTTGAATTTTTATTCCATTAACTAGGTAGCCTCCTCATGGTTGAAATGATTCAATTTCACTTTAAACTTGCGAGAGTTTGATTTAGAGTAAATCTCACTCTTGTTTCAAATTTATTTTAAATTCTAGGATATCTTTAAACATGCCAAGTAGATGCTATTGATTTTTTATTCATGCACTCAATATGAATAAAAATATCACTATAAGCACATCATCAATAATAATTAACAACACTAGATAAGTTTGTACACTTATCCAATGGATATTCCAAGTGACTTGGAATTCATTAAATGACCTCATTGCATAATCCTAAAACATGAGAATTACCAATTTCATTTTTATACCATTGACATACTAATCATAGTATTTTTAAAGTTTAACTTATTACCTTGCTACTCATGATGGCCCACAACTAATTATCTGTGACACCGCACAACATCATTGCACTTTTATCATGATCTCACAATATAAAGTATACATAAGCAATGCATTATTAAAGCTTGGTACAATTTCCTTCCTATGCCATTCTCATGGTTTTTATATCAATGTCTATTTTGTTCAAGTAGAATTAATCATGTCCACTTGGTTACTCTGTCATTACTTTTTATCCTCTTTTTTCCATTTATTTTATTCATAAGGTTTGATCAAGTTTTTCATTTTTTGGTTGGGTTTCATATTTAGCTCTCCTTCGATTAGGTCCTTTTATTTTTCCTTCCTCACACCCAAAAATCGTCAAGACCAAACCGCAAAATACAAAAACAAAGGAAACCACCATAGCAACACAGAGGAAAAAATAAGAAGTAGCATGGACATGATCAAAGAAAACAAAATACCACAAGAAAATTGAAACAACAATGTCATGAAAACATCCTCCCCCCCCCCCCAACCCCCCCACACACACATCTCATTGATGAATTTCCTGCAAATTCCTCTCTTGGAGTTTCCATCCCTCTTTGAATTATATATTTTTGGTCAAGGTGTATGGAGGTTATGCACGCTTTTCTCTGTGTAATAGTCATGGGGTCCTTCCCCATTGCACTCTTGTGCATGTCAGTTGTCTCAGCACACATAATGTCAATTCATTTGTCTTTAACATAATCATTCCTTACTGTAACATAGTAAATACATATTCATATCATGTACTTAATGAACCATTCAAAAATACTTCAAATGTGCTTATAACCAAAAATTCATAATCAATGCTTTTAGAAAACTTATTTGTAGAACCACTGATTGGTAAGACACTATTTCCTAGTGCACTTAACACGTTAGAACAACATGCATGTCAACAGACATAGGTGTCACTTGTGCCAAACTCCCATCAACACCATCTTTTGCATGGCCTTGATTCCTCAAGGCTATATACAACAATTTCATTGGCTCCCTTATCGACTATAAACATGTTGCTAGTCACATATTTAACATTATCCACTATTGGCCATCTATTGGGGCCTTTGTTTTTTAGAAAAGTTTGAAACAATTTTAAAACAGCTGGAAGGCATATGTGTTGTAGATAAGAAGTTGTAGAGGTGGCAGAAGCAACTGACAGTAAGCAGGAGCAGACGCTGAGTGGAGGAGAAATTGATACAGGGCCAAGACATCCGAGCAGGGAAAGACAATCAAGCGAGGAAATAATGAAGATTGATAGTGAGGTCAGACAGAAGTAAGATAAGTAAGGAAACGAAAGGAAACGGAAACGAGGAAGGAACAAGGTTGGCAATGAGACAATAGGCTCTGTTTTTTTGGCTCTGCTGTATTACTATCATTCCTGTAAAGTGGTTGTGAAGGTTGATCTCTGCGGAGACGCCTATCTCTGATGTACTGCATTGTCATTAATATAACATAAGGTGATGTTGTGGATCAATGTATGTTTTTGTGTGTATGCTCTAGTTTGTACTAAATCAAAAGGATAGTAAAACATTTTATGGTGTGTAGTAATGTATCGTTTGAGTTGTTCCTCTAAATGACATGGTTACAATCTAAAAAATGCTTGCATAGTTGCGATGCATTGTTAGTAGGGAGTAATTGGTAATATGGTTCTTGATATTCCATTTCTAACTCTTTTAACTTAATAAGGTCATGACACGCCTCGGGTGAGACTCCTTACTCAACCCTGAGTAAGGTGAAAATTCCAATGTTGTCCTAGACAACAACAGAACCTTGTTGGCCCTCAAGCCTGAACCTGGGTTTTACCCATAAGTTATATTTTTTCCAACAAATGGTTCCATTCCCGGGACCTTAAACTTAACTAGAGAGTTAGAACATGGTATCAAGGATCTACAAGAAATAACTTCGAATTTGGTGGGATAACCACATAGATCGGTTCATATCGCAACAAGTCTAGCTCCGACGACATAAGGAAAAGAAGTTGAAAGACCAGATTCTGTTTTCAGATTCAACAAGTGATTAATATGAAATATTCTGGGGAAAATTCCTTGAGGAAATTTATAATTGGTTGCAAAGACTTCAAGCTAAAGCAAGAGATGGAGAACTGAGTAGATTTTTTCGCAACTGGCTATAAGCAGATCTAGTAGCACTACATCGGTTGGACACCGATCTAACCCGAGTAGTGAATTTCTGGGTACATTCGACCTTAGAGGGTTATATTATGGAGCTCACGACTAAAATTCACATGTCCTTTTCTAAAGAAAAATCTATATTTAAGTTAAGGTTGCAGGGAATGTTGTTGAAGGAGATCCCGTTGTGGATTAAGGTCCTTATGGTGGAAGAGGGAATTTTGGATTTCCAAAGTTAGGGTATGGAAGCCTAAAAACCTAGTACTATGGGAAGGACCTAGGGGAAAATATGTTATGGGATGGGGAGAAATGAAGAATTCAAGAAGATGGATGCAGAAAGTTCCAATAAATCTACAGATCTAAGAGCGTATCGGAGGGCACAAATAGCAGAGAAATGACAGGAGAGGGCATTGTGGGAGTTCGATAAGCAAAGGGAGAATGCATGCCAATCGAGAGATGTGTTGTAGAGTCCATGGGAGGGAGAATTAATAATGGGACCTACAGGAAAGGAGGGATCCACTGAGAGAGCTAGACAAGAAGGGCATACCAGGAGCCCATCTCGATCTGCAAAGGGAAAGATGTCTGGCGGGATGGAGGATACGAAATATGAGGATGATTTAGGTGACCTGCATGCCACAATGGAATTATTGTTTAAGGAAAGAGAAGCGCCCATGATCCAAGGTAATTGTATCCCCAAGTAGAATTTTTCCTAACCTTCCCCTAGTATTATATCAGCACCCTGATAATTTTTTGATAAAGTGAAGAAGAATAATTAGAGTTCACAATATTCAGTCTATATTACAACCCAGTACTAGCAGCATTACTAGTGTGGGAAGTATCCCGCAAGGAATTTAACAACCAAGATCTAAAAGATTTTTACTACTTCCACAAGCGTAGACAGAAATGGCAGGATCATTCACTAGATATCTCGAGTTCTCAGGAAAAGGGAATGACAATGTTGAAATACATTGGTACTTATGTGAGGCCATCTGGAGGGCCTACCAAAGACCAAATGCTATCAAGTTGATCGAATATCAAACCATGATCTGAGAAAGGGCCCCATGGCAGTTTACCAAATGGTTGGAGTTGCACCAGAATCCAATTTTGGATGATGTAAAAAGAGACTTTATACAAGAATTAAAACTCCCACAAAAAAACCAACAAGGATTATTCGAACTACGGGAGATCAAGCAGCGAGAAGGATAAACTACTTGGGAGCTAATGAGGAGATTCAAAGACGCCATAGGAAATTTAAGCTACCCTATAGACCCAAATCATCAACATGATTGGCCCATTAAATATCTTCTTCCTCTCACCAAAATGCCTCTAACACAACAAAAGATCGATACACTACAAGACGTGTTAGAACAAGAGATGAGAATTGAGGCCATGGAAGGTTACCCAAAATCATTCAGAGGAGAGGTAAAAACACAAGATCTCTACTATGACTACAACATAAAATTTCAACCCTAACAAATAAAATCAAATACATGCAGCTTGCATGCCCAATGTGACTGAATGTGTGGTGCATGCACTACCTAGTGGAAGGAAATATAGTCATGTAATGTCCTAGGCTATTATGGGGGGTGGGGGGGTGAAATGGATCGGGAATAGGAGGGGCCCATGGAGCACCACCGATTAGGGAGGTTCCACAAATTAATATGCAAGGCCTCTACTAGGGCCAAACACATTTCCACAGATTTGTGAATCAGCAAAGCTCGGTGACAAATGAGTACTATGAAATATATGAGGGATTTGGCCATATCCCACATCTCTGCCCAATTTTGAAAAAGTATTCCAATGTCCCAAAAATCACCTACTGTGAATTATGTGCTTAACGAACATACCACACAAACTAGTGCAGGGAATTAGATGCATTGGTAGGTAGACTAGATCAAACAACCTACAGAGTCAACGAAGCTACTCGGGGATGAGGAGGACCAAGAATAAGGGGGGTAGGATTAGAGGAAGAGGGCCATTGATATGTTATAATTGTGACCAGGAAGGGCACGTTGCGAGGGAATTCCCTCTGCAAAGAAGACTATGGTGTTTTCAGTGCATAGTAAACATGCATGCCACAAAGGACTGCCCCAAATTAATAAAAAATTGGGAGGAAAGAACTAGATAGAGGGGAGCTAATAAATGCAGAACCAAGAATTCCTGAGATGCAACCGCTCTCAAGTGTAGCCATAGTGACAAGAGGAGGGAAGAAGACAAGAGATGATATAGGAGCAACAGAGCAACCTAAGCCTCTAAAGCCAACATCACCAAAGCGAACCTACAACTCAGAACAACAAAAATAATACTTTAGGGAAGTAGTGGAGACTTTTACCAAACTAAACCTAGGCAAAGAATCTCAGCTGTCACAACTAACTGTGTAAACAGAGAAAAAATCGACTTTAGTTCAGCCTATAGAGGAGTGGTTCAGGTTAGTTTTTAACATCATAAAATATGAACGAGGAATGAATTTATAATTGATGCACAAGTTGGAGGATTCCAAATAAGATATACCATATTGGACTTAGGTTCTAATGTCAACATATTGTCAAGGAAGACCTGGGAGGGATTTGGAAAAGCCAAGCTTGCATTCTCACCAATGCAATTGCACATTGAAAAATAATATTGCATTATACCTATTGGGAGATTAGAGGATGTAGAAGCTAATTTCTCGGGAGTAAATACCTATACCTACTTTGAAGTCATAAACCTAATGGGTGACAAAGATCTGTATCATGCACTCTTGGGAATAGTCTGGGCATTTGAAAAGTATGTAGTTACTAATTTGAAGAAGGAATTGATGGTTTTTGAGGATGTTGAAGTCAAAATAATCCAACCCCTGGATCCTTACCAAGGTCCTAGGTTCACGGAACCAATTGATAACAGGGAAGAAAGAAGACTCCTAGATCAGTTATATCAATTGACAATAGGAAAAAGAGAAGACTACATTAATTCGACGGCGGAAGGGTTGATGAGATGGATGAGTGTCCATAGCTCAAAAATAGGATCAAAAGTCGCATGGGATGACTGGTAGTAGGGGGGATATGATTTCAACACCTAAAGATGTGCCACCATCCAGGGAGTCAATTGGATCGAAACAGAGGTAAGAGGATGCCCTACCTTTACCAACATGGAAGGAATCAATACCTTTATTAATAAAATAGATGATATTGTTCCTAAGGAATATAAGTCCCCTTGATGAATGTGGCTTTGCAAGCAACATCAGGTCGGTGGTGGGGAACTCACTGCGATCACCTCAAGAGATGGGAAGATATTTCAAGGGAATTCAGGGTCAGATTCTAGGTGTCTTGGGTTCCACAACCAAATGCAAAGTATAGAGGCACGTCAAAACCCCGAGAGCACATAAGAGACTATGAGGAACGATGGGAACTTGAAGGATATCCCAAGGAATTGTGGGTTCAAAATTTTGTGCATTCCCTGGGTATGTTCTCACAAGCATGGTACATCACAGAAGAAAGGAAGAGACAGAAAGGAAATTTGTATTTTCTATCAATTACATTTGTGAGTGGTGTCTCTTTCAGGGATGATGATCGAAATTGAACCAATGCCTTGCAAGCGGTGAAGAGAATTTTGTTTACAACAAGCCAATTGATTGAGGAACTGGTAGACCATATTACACTGAAACAACTTTGCAAGTTGAATTACCAAGAATTAGTGGCTTGTGGAAAGGTGGATTAGGAAGCAAATGATGATGACTTAGAGGAACCGAGGAACCTATCATTTGAGGAGAAGGAAGGAGAACAAGGGCTTAGAGGTGGACTAGTCACAAAAGGGCTCCATTTGCTGCCATTGAAGATTAAAAAACACAATATCAGTATCAAGGAGAAACCCAAATTGGCATCCATAGGTGATTATTGAGATGAAGAGACCACGAAGGAGATTTTTGACCTACTGATAAAGTACGAGGACTTGTTGCGATCCTTAGTTGCGGAGTTAAAGGGAATTAAAGGGGATCTAGGAAAGATTAGGATCATGATTAAGACATATGCTATGCCGGTGAAACACAAACCTTACAGGTTGAACCCATGGGTAAAATATAAAGTAAAGAGGGATATTGATAAAATGATGGAGGTCAGACTAATATTTTCATTGGAGGAAGCGGAATGGGTTAGCCCGGTTTTTATTCAAAATAAGAATAATGCATCAAAAATAAGGGTGTGTGTTTTATTCCATAACCTGAACAATGCATGTGTGCTTGATCCCTTCCTACACCCTCTAGCGATGAGGTTTTGGACAATGTGGCGGGGAATGAGCCCTATTCCTTCATAGAAGGATTCTTCGGGTATCGTCAAGTCAAGATAGTTGAGGAAGACAAGAAGAAGACTAAATTCACAACGGAATGGGGCTCATATGCATATCATGTGATGCCTTTCGGTTTGAAGAATGCACCGACAATCTTCTTTCAAATAGTCTTAGTGGCTTTTAGAGAGTACATTCACAGTTTCCTAGAAGTATATATGTATGACTGGATTGTTTACAACTTACTAAAAAAACATGCAAGCCTACTCATAATAGTGTTCGACTAGTGTAGACAGCTGCAGATATATTTGAACATAAAGAAATGCATCTTTTTTGTTCCCTTCGAGACACTACTCGGCCACATTGTATGCAAATATGGGATATGTGTGGACCCTGTTAAAGTTGTGGCTATCATCAACATGGATCCTCCAAGTAATTTCAAGAAATTAAGATCCGCATTGGGGCACACTGGCTACTACAGGAGGTTAATATACAACTATTATCTTATTACAACTCTAATGGAAAAGCTATTGAAGAAAATAGAACAATTCCTTTGGAATGAAGAATGAGATGAGGCACTAAACATATTGAAGGAAAAATTGGCAAGTGCACCAATATTGGTATATCCAAACTAGGATAAATAGTTCCATGTGCATGTTTATGCCTCAGGAATTGCGCTAGGGCAATGTTGGCCCAACCTGGTGAAATCAATTTAGATCATCCAATTTACTTTGCCAACACAAAAATAACAACTGCGGAAAGGAACTACACTACCACAGAAAGAGAGGCACTCACGATGGTGTACTCGTTGCAAAAATTATGCCACTACTTATTGGGGGGGGGCATTCAAATTCTTTACAGATCACTCTCCACTAAAGTATCTAGTGAATAAACTTGTACTAGAAGGGAGGATTTGCAGATGGTTTTTGTTATTCCAGGAATTCACATTTGAATTTATCATTAAACCAAGTAGGCTAAATGTGGGACCCAATCACTTTTCAAGGCTTGAATCAGGGGAAGGTGGAGGGCCCATACATGATCAACTATCAGACAAAAATATATTATGAATTTACTGAGTACCAGACTACTTAGAGGATATTGCAACATCTTTTTCTACATGAAAATTCCCAAAGAACTACACAACAACCCAACAAAAGAAGTTGGTAGTAAGAGATGGATATTATCAGTTAATTGCAGGCCAACTCTATAAATTTGGGCTAGAATAAATATTGAGAAGATGCATACTATACCATGAAAGGGAAGAAATTCTATGGGAAGGACATGTTGGGTTTGCAGGAGGACATGTTAGCGGAACGAGCACCGCAAGAAAGACTCTGCAGGCAAGGTTACGGTGGAACACGTTATATAAATATACAAAGGACTATTTGAAGAAATGTGATGTGTGCCATTGGGTTGGAAAAATATCTCACGGGGATTAGTTACCATTGCATCCAGTGAGGTAAGTACACACATTTGAAAAATGGGAAATCGACTTCATTGGGCCCATAAATCCAATTGTGTGCCACTCCAAGTCAAGGTGCATCATAACCGTGACGGATTATTTAACTAGATGGGTTGAGGTCACACCTGTAAAGGATTGCACAACTGACACTACAACAAGATTAATTTTTTAGAATGTCATCACTACATTCAACTGCCAAAGGAGTTTGAAAAGTGATCAGGGGACCCTTTTCATTAATGAAACCGTCACATATCTACTGTAGAAAATTATGATTAAACATCATAAAAGCATCCCATACCACCCACAAGAAAATGGGACAGTTGAGGCATTTAATAAGAGTTTGGATAAATTATTGGCAAAGGTATGTTCTGCCAATCGGGATGACTGGGATGAGATAATTTTGGCCATGTTATGGGCCTATTGAACCACCATTAAAATATTGCACAAGCAAACATCATTCCAGCTAGTCTACGGAAGAGAAGAATTGGTACCAGCTGAATTCATATTCCAAAGACTATTCATAGCAAAAGAAACATGGATGTATGAAGATTAATCGGTGGCAGAATGTCTCGACGAGCTATGGTAATTATAAGAGGCCAGATTCCTGGTTGATTTCCATCAGTTAGTCGAAAAATAATGTCAGAAATCTTTGCATGATCACCACATCAAACAGAATAAGATCACAGTAGGGGGTCGTGTGCTAATGTATGACAAAAAATTCTATAATTTTCTGGGAAAAATACAAATGCACTGGTTTGGCCCCTTATATGTTACAAAAATATGAGAATTAGGAGTTGTAAAGGTTTCAGAGCTTGATGGTGTTATATTGTCAGGATGGGTGAATGATGAATTCCTGATACCCTTCCATGAATAAGTTGTTTTAAATTTCAATTCCAATAAGCTCTCACGGTCAAGAAAAGTAAGTAGGATAGGTAGAGTCAGTTCCAGTTCATTATAATTAGTGAGTATGTCAGTTGTGGGTAGGTAAGTTGTGAATAAAAACCTGCGAGTGAGTCACCTGGTTGCGGGATTGTTTACGCCATACTGCAACGGATTGTGGTCGGGAGGGTACCATATGAGTCATCCATAATTTCATAATAATTGTACATCAAGTAGTTGTCAGTTTGGATTGTTAGTCAAAATTCAAAAAATATTTTCCATAATAGAAACATTTGTCCGTAATCAATTTTCCTTATCAATCCATAATAATTACCCACCATGTCCATCCAAATGCCAAGGATAGTGTCAGCAAAGTCGGATCCACATCACCATCATTTACCGTCCACATGATTGAATTCATGGAGGGAAGCTGCTAAAAAAATTATTTATCAAGTCTCATCAACCTCCATCGCATCAAGGCAACTACTTATTCTGCATGAATGAAAGAAGAACTACAAAGTTGAAAACTAGAGTGTTGAAGGACAATAACGAATTCTTCATATCTATTAGCAGCAGCCCACTAGAAAATCTCAGACCATCTGTACCAGAAATTTACCAGAGAATATTAAAGATGAAAAAGGTGGTCGTCTCTGTTTTGGAACCAAAATTTGATCCAAGAATTCAAAAACTCGAACCAATAATGGGAAAATATGATATTGTCAGACTATTTAACATAGATTTTACATACTCCTTCCAATTATCGACGCTCAAGCAACATGCATACACATGTAACTACATTAAGGAGGATGGCAGCTAGGAATAATGAGTTCATAATGATTTTCGATACATCCATAGGTCGACAAAACTACTCTCATTGTAATATTTCTATTTAGTAAAATCAACAATATAGGCACCAAAAACGTATTTTTCATAAAATTATACTATAATAGTCAAGAACATCCCATGGATCCATTATTCTATACATTATAGCAACCAAATATACAAGGAGATCAAGAAAAAATCATTATAGCTTAGTTAAACAGGCCTCCCAAGCCCAGAACAACCCAAAGACACTGCAACCCCATGACTACTGCAACATAGAAATTATGAAGCAAGAAACAACATAGTTTAATGAGGTTTTATGCGATATAAATAGAGAAAAAAATGGATCCACTGATATATTACTCAAGAGAGCTAAAAAACTGAGATCTAATCTCTTTTACACAGTTCCAAGATAACTCGGCAAGGGTTTATTTATAAGCATGAGATACAAAAAGTATATACTGCAGATATGTGGTTGAATCACACTGTCTGACTAAAGCTCTAGATAAATAGGGCTGAAAATACAAATAAATGGTTGTAGCTCCTCCTTACTAGCTCTCCAAGTGAAAGGTTGATCCTTTCACTACGAAACTAGCTCACAATCAGGGATTTTGACCCTTCCACTACAACACCATGAAAAATAACGCATTTCCTCAAGGAGGCTGCAATGTGGATGTAGGTTACTACTTGGCCCAATGCTAGATGGTGGAAATGAAGCCCATAACACTCCTCTCATATTTCTTCAACAATTCCTCCAAGGAAGAGTGGGGAATTCCCGCATGAGAATACCCTTGTACTAAACAGTACAGCTAAACAACTAAAGCATGCAATAAGGCATAAGACTAAAAAATAAACAATATTCTGAATGCCCCTCATGGCTCCCATCCCTTCCCTTATATTCTTGGTGAGCTTCCTCACCCTTGGCCCCACTCATTTATGAGGTTACTTCCATGCAAAGACTCCTCCTCCAAAACTACGTTGTCTCCACTAGCTCCACTCTCTCATTTACAATGTTGTTTGATTTGGTCAACCTTGACTTAGTCTCTATGCATTGTCTCCTTTCACACCCAAGGTGGCTTTATTCTAACTATCTAAACTGATCTTTATTCACATTGGAAGTGATTTATTCCTACTAAAGATTCTTTAAGGGTCTCCTTAGCCCCTTATTCATCCAACAAGAAAGAAAAATGAGATTTTAATATTCCAATTACTGCAGGCTAATTTAGGAATATTACAATATTCCCCTCCCAAAGGTTGCTTGTCCTTAAGCAACTGCAAGGGTACTACAAAATCTCCAATGGATATGTCTCCTCCCAAATATACAAGTTAGCCTTTGGTAGATAAACCAAATAGTTGTCATTGTGAAAAAGTGGGAGATACATGGAAAGAGTTATATGTTGTCCATTGGCATCCCTAAGGCATAAGAGATGGTAAATTTTAGGTTCCTCAATCTCAATGAGAAACTCCAATATCCATGCTATCATCCAAAAAAAATTATCCATGCTTGGTAGCTCATTGAAACAATCATCAATCCCCTTATTTTGCAATGTATAGGGGTTGCATGGCTGAAAATGAGAGATCAAGTTATTCAACTCACGCTGTCTCTCTCTCCATTTATGATAGATGTGGAACTTTTGGTCTTTGGCTGCAATAATATGGTCATTAAGAAGCCAAAATTTACTTGGAATCTCATGATCCCACTCTTTGGTTCAAGGAACCTCTCTCACCCAATCCACCCCACATATAGTGAATAGAGTATCATCACCATATGGGCTCCAAAATAAAAATGGACTAAGAGTCACATGGCATAATGGATGGTGAAAATAGCCCCTCAAGTGATACCAACATTTTTCTTCTTCTAGTTGTTTCAAAACATGATATGATAAGTGGCCATCCAACCACTTACTTGCTGCCATAAGCTTCTCAAAAGCTTGAAAATAGTAGAGGACATTAGGTGTTGACGGAATATGAACCAAGAAAAACATGTCTTGCCCAAAGACCTCCATGAAGTGGTTATTTCTATCATTGAATGTAGTCCCAATAGGACCATGAAACCCAAAGAGAGGCTTGCTCTCTTGTGGAGAAATTTTCTGCAAATGCATGGTAAAGAAATGCACATACATTGTTAGTTGATAAATAAGCATCAAAACAGAACCTTTACCATATATTGTAGAAAATTTGGTGAAGAGGTCCATAGATGAACCTTCCCATTTCTCCATCAAAAGGGGAAGTTATTTTAACAACCTTGAAAGGTGGTTGTTCTCCTCCTCATACATCAAACAAGTTGCATATATTTTGATATTTTGGTGCACATCTTCTTTGAGATACTCCCAATAGAATCCATCCATGATGGTGTGATAAGACTCATTGGAATCTACATGTACTGAAAAGAGTGCCACATAAGCTACATGTAGAATATCCTTCTTGAGCTTGGAGTCTTTAGTCAAGTAGATCTGATCATGGAAATAGATGACTCCATCAACCACTCTATACCTCCCATCCATCACTTTCCCATCAAGAACCTTACATGTGAAGAGGTTCTTGGAATATTCCACCAATAGTTAGGACTCCTAATATGGATCTAGGCTTCCCAACAATGACAGTGTTGTTGAAATCTGAAATGAAACACCTGTCACATCATTACTCTCCTCTTTGACATGCTCAATGCTAAAGCCACATGTCGGAGTGTTGTTACTCCACTTTTTTTGCCTCCCTTGCAGCTGATCTTTCCCAAGACAAGATTGAATTACATGAAAGTCAACCTCCTCTTGGAAGGAATTTCCCCTCCAAAGCTTCCATAGTTTGGAAAATGCATACAAGAGTGCCAATAGCCTCTTGTCATATTTAGAAATCTTCCTCATGTGTGGAGGTATCATTTTTTGTTCCAATGTTATGGGATAGCATTTTGACACCATGCTCATGCTATCAGAGGTTTTTGGATCATCCTTTCCCATCGCAAATAGCTTAGTGGGAGATAGCAATGTCCATATCAGAAAATTTCTCACCTTTCCTTGGAACCCATCAAAGGTTCAAAACACTGTGCTAGATCCTCCCAAGGCTCCTTCCTTATCCAAATGTGTCAATGTTGTACCATGTTGAGAGAACTCTTTATTCATCTTCCAATCAGGGGGTCTCCCTGGTGGAATGCCTCCATGTAATGACACATAAAGGCCTAGAGTAGGCTATATATGTGGGTGGACTACTTTGTCCTTGCTCTCAATGTGCAAATTAGTCTTCCTCCTTTGTGCATCACAATTCTGAAATTGGTAGGGGTGTGTGCTCCCAATCATATGATGCTGATCATTCTCCCTATATTCTCTTTTTATCTTCAAGATCTCACAATATATCAATGATGGCACATGTTCCTCATGGAATGTGCTCTGATCTTTGTATGTGAGATTCTTTGGAACTTCTTGTGAACATAAAAGAACTCCTCTCATTGGAGCAAATGCTCCATATTCCTCTTCATGAGGTGCTAGATATGCTCCTGATGTGACAGCGTTGTTACCTCAAACTTTCTCTTCCTCTTAAACATCAATGGGGATTACCTTATCATCAATAAGAGGATCCTCTTTTGAAAAAGAGATCTTCATGTCCTCTTTTCTAGGAGAGTGTTTTCTATGAAGTAAGGATCTTGCCTCTAGCAAGGTATTCTGCAGAATTTTATCCCCCTCAATCATTTTCTAAAATGGAGTTGGGTTTATAGATCCTTCCAACCCATGCAAAGGTTTTGTTTTTTTTTCTTGACTAGCTCTACCAAAGGTGTTTCAGAATGTTTTTAATCAAACCTTTCCACTACTCTCCTAGTGAACCTTGCATAAGTAGATGTAGTTGCATTTTTTAATGAAAAGGATTAAAATAACCACCAACCACAAGCCTTACCTTCAAGATGCGCTGCTACTCTAATGGCTTCCTCTTCTGAAACTTGGTGCTGCTACAAATAAGTATCAAGTTCCTCCACCCAAGCCCTAGCCAAACATTTAGGTGACCCATCAAAAGTAGATAGGAAGAATCTACCCTCATCATGATGCTTGCACCTTGGGATTCTATCAGGGTTGCTAGGTCTTTTATCCTCCTTAATCATGCAAAACCCTTGGAAGTTTAGGCGATCTTTGAATCTCTTAGATTGAGATTCATACTCTTGCAAATAATCACCAAGAGTCCCCTTATTTGGCACGTCTCTTTCCTCCATCTCACTTGCTATGATCATAGACCTAGTAGAGCATTATAAATATATTGGTGTGGCTGCATGCTCACACCCATAATATGAGGAACTAGATCTTCCCTCATGTAAAAATATTGTTGAGGGATTTCCATGTCTTTCCCTCCTCGTCTCCTTGATGTCTTTTGTAATACACTACAGAGTTTGAAGAAGAAGTTTTGAGAAATCCTTCCCTCCTGATAATAAGGTTTTGCCTTGATCTCTCGTGTAGATATTCTCCTTCCTATGAGAAGCCTCATTAGATGACATAATGTCTAAAGTACATATACTGAGCCAAGATCAGAGCTCCGATACCACTGTAATATTCCTATTTAGGAAAATCAGCAATATAGGCACCAAAAACATATTTTCCAGAAAATTGTGCTATAATAGTCAATAATAGCCCATGGATCCATTATTTTATACATTATATCAACCAAATATACAAGGACATAGAGAAAAAATAATTATAGCTTAGTTAAACAAGCCTCCCAAGCCCAGAACAACCCAAAGACACTACAACCCCATGACTACTGCAACACAAAAATTATGACGCAGGAAAAAATGTAGTTTAATGAGGTTTTATGCTATATAAATGTAGAAACAAATGGATCTGTTGATATATTACTCAAGAGAGCTGAAAACCTGAGATCTAATCTCTTTTACACAATTCCAAGATAACCCAGTAAGGGTTTCTTGATAGGCATGAGATACAAAAATTATGTACTGCAGATCTGTGGCTGAATCACACTGTTTGAATGAAGCTCTGCATAAATAGGGATAAAAAGACACATAAATGTCTGTAGCTGCTCCTTACTTTCTCTTCGAGTGAAAGGCTGATCCTTTCACTTGGAAACTAGCTCACAATCAGGGATTTTGACCCTTCCACTGCAACACCATGAAAAATAATGCAATTCCTCAAGGAGACTATGTTGTGGCTATAGGTGACTGCTTGGCCCAATTCCAAATGGTGTAAATGAAGCCAATAATACTCCTCTTAGATTTCTTCATCAAGTCCTCTGAGGAAAAGTGGGGAGTTCCCACATGAGAATACCCTTGTACTAAACAGTACATCAAACCCAGCTAAACAGCTGAAGCATGAAATAAGTCATAAGACTCAAACATAAACAATATTCTGAATTCCCTCCATAGATTCCATCCCTTCCTTTATATTCTTGGTGAGCTTCCTCACCCTTGTCCCCACTCATTTATGAGGTTACTTCCATGCAAAGACTCCTCCTCCAAAACTACGATGTCTCCACTAGCTCCACTCTCTCATTTACAACGATGTTTGATTTGGTCAACCTTGACTTAGTATCCATACATTGTCTCCATTCACACCCAAGATGGCTTTATTCTGACTGTCTAAATTGATCTTTATTCACATTGGAAGTGATTTATTCCTACTAAAGAGTCTTTAAGGGTATCCTTACCCCCTTATTCATCTAACAAGAAAGAAAAATGAGATTTTAATATTCCAATTAGCTGCAGGATAATTTAGGAATATTACACCTACGGAGCTTACCGATCTTTGGAATGTAGGGGATGTCGATGCAATGCACTAAGATGTTTCTTAGTATAATTCATTGAGGTTCGCTATGGCTGGGAGAAGAAATAAAAATCCATGTAGGAGACATTAAGAGACTTATAGGTCTCTCAGCAACGGGAAATTATGTGACGACAACCTTCCAGAACAAATATAAGAGATAAAAGAAGGTCAGGGACCAAAATTATTATGAGAAATATGCTACCAAGAGGGGCGGCAAGGGAGCCAAAATAGAGCCAATCAGTCATCCCAACATCAAGTTTTTTTTTTATTTAATCGCAGGAAAAATCATGAGGCACTACACAAAATGGGAATGCATTCTGGACACAATATTAATTGTGGAACATTGTGTGGAAGGAACACAACTTAACTAGTGGACATATCTCCTCCAGGAACTATTTGAGGATTTCAAAGAAAATGACGGGGTTTATTTACGGTTATCTTATTGTAGCACTAGAGATGTGGAAATGGTGTCTACTAGAGGGCAGACATCTCATGTATATCACTGAAGCACAACCATTGGCACTGAGGTACACATCATGGAAATTTTTAGGGGACCCTAGCATCAAAGATGTTAATGAAGCCTCCTTCATGGGTTGGTATGGAAATATGCTCGATGTCATTAACACAAAGGAGAGAATATCAAGAGGCCTACTAGACGAGTATTTAAAGAAAGTATGGTTGATATTACCCATGGAAACACCTGGTTAATTACCAACTACGTAAGCATGAAAATTTTTCAAAAGAGGCCACAAAGGTTTAGATTAATTGCAGAGGTGTTTCATAAGGAGGTCATGTCTTTGTCAGTGGAGATTGGATAAGTTCAGGAGAATCAAAATGTGTAATCTTTTTAGGGAATGGTCCTGTTGTCGTTCTTAGAGACAGCCTAGAGTTGTGATAGACCAGTGCCTAGGACATCTTATATAGCAAGGAGCATATGGTATAACAGAGGGAGTTATCGATAACAAGCTCTCATGCTATCTCTTGTAAAACAAGGAAAATTCGTCTGAATGGGACCAAGACCTCCAGAAACTGACACATACATAAGGATATTGCAGAGGAAACATGCAAAACTCCAATATAAAAGCAACAGAAAATTCAGAGACAGCTTACTTTAAAGAGGGCCAATTCAGAAATACTTCACAGAAATAAGTTATCAGAAGGTGTATGTAGTAAATGAAATATTGAGGAGATATTAGTTAACATTAAGCTGATATCTAGATACACAATACCACCATGCATGGGCTTACCAATCTAAGAATCCATACAGGATAATAGCGTTTTAAAAACACCCTCCCAAAGAAACTAATATAGCAGAAATACGGTTTAGATGAATAGTGGAACATAATATCATGCATGAGCCATATTTAAAGTGCTTGACTAATCCGAGCATGGGTATCAACTAGGATAAATCCATACCAAAAATCAGTGAGCCACTCGCATTCCAAAACATGATACAGGAAATATGGATGAAATGAAATGATCTATTTAAATAACAAATAAGAGAAAGTTACAGACTGTGAAATACCAAAGACCAGAATCCTCTTTAACAGATGGAACTCCTCCTTACTGAGACCCTATGGGCTCTAAGCCTTCATACCAGAGTTCTACAAAATGTATACAAAAAGCCTTTCACTTCATAATTTTCTGATAAAATCTGGAACCCTAAATCATCTATTCTTTGAGAGCTTTATAGGAGAACAAGAAAGATCGAAAAAGGGAGTAGGTGATGAACATTTAATTGTCTCATTAAAACAGAATGGAGGAGACGTTCACCCCCATATTGCTCGATGACTTTGTAATGTTGATTGTACCCTTCTACCTGCTTACAGAAATAAATGCTTTGTGTAGAAAACTCTTCAGGAACACGGTAGAGGAATGAAAACCTCATGGGCAGTGTGTCCTTTACTGAAAGAAAATTCTGCTGAAATGAAACCTAGAGGGTATTGTTTCTTGTGCATTTTACCCTCTGCCTTCTAAACCCTGAATTACGGTTTAAGATCTTCAATGCTGAACATTGAATTCCTCGATCATTTGCTGATATTTTCCTACTTCTCCATTAATGTTTTCATCTACTCAATCTGTGCTTTGAATGGATCTGCAGGATTTGACAGATTTGAACCCTGCTTCTTTAATGGAAGTCTTGTCGATTTACTTTCTCAGGCCTTTCTTCATAATTACAGTCTCTGAAAAATCGTCCATTGATGTGCTCTGCTACTGAAATCAAGACTGTAAATCACAGTAATAGAGTCTATGAATCATGATAATTCTTCGCTGTTGTAAACCTGCAAAACCTACAAACCCATCAAGAAAACAAATGCATGGGGACAGGGATGTAGTGGGGATGACTGTGCAGCAATGTGGCATGGTGGATGGATTGAGAAACGCAGAGCGATGGTAGGAAATGCAGTGTATCCATGTAATACAGTCTGGCGGACGCGGGCAGAAAATTTAAATGGAAACATTAGGAAAATGACCCATTGAATGAATATATATGGAGGACAAGCGAATACGGAACAAATGGCACATGGAATGGTGACATGGAGGAAGACCGAATTAGCGACGGATCATGCAAATGATCTGAACCATTCGATCTCAGGACGAGATCAATGGCTGAAGGTGCGTCAGAGGGCGATGGACTGTGGGCCAGGGGCACTGTACACTTGGATTAACAACCGTACATCTCCGTAGTGCGATGACCGTTGGATGGAGACCCCCAGATCGGACGGCTATAATTCATATCACTCCGTGTCCTCAGTCGAACGATAACGAGCGATGAGGTAGCGGTTTTGGAATAGTGACGAAGCCACATGTCGCACGATGTATGGAATCGCTTTGAATTGAGAAATACCACCCACCTACGAAAAGCAGTGCGATAGATACCGGGTAGTTTTGAACAGTGGACGCAGGGCGGGGACCACCAGGATAGATAGAATCCGGGCCGTTGATTTTATGGTTTGATCAGACGGTAGGTAGGTAGGCTACGAGTGCGGCAGAGATGAATGAATGCCGTCCAATTTGTACAGATCGACGGTTATGAACGCGCCCGATATTCATTTGATAAGCGCCTTTCAGGCTACAGCTTGGTCTAACACCCAAGTTACGTGGAGAAAAAGACTAAGGGGCTAGGGCCGAAAGGTGCCAGACCATATATATTTTCAAGTGTGGGTTTTTTCCCTTTTTAATGCCATTTTGATTTTAGAAAAGGGGAACGATAGGCGAATATACGATTTTTTTAGTCCAAACAGAGGGGGTTTAAAGGGGATTGTTTGTCAGAATTTAACGGAATTTAACAGAATGCTGACATGATCAACATTGGCTCCACCTAGGGACAACATGTTCATCCCTGGGCGTGTCGAGAACTTTGTAGACCACAGGTAAATCTTCTATGCGGACACTACTCTTCAGCACTTCCATTTTTCTTTTCATGATTCATCATGACACCCACATTATTTTAAACAAGAGTGAAAAAAAACTAATATACAGTATAATACATCAAGCTATCTCAGCCTGAATTAGAACTGGAAGTAGGGTTTAAGAAACTGACCATTTACAGGGGCATCAAGCAAGTCACCCTGTAAATTTTCCAACTTGAAAGTATTGTTACCTCCCTGCTCCACAATCTTGAAAGGATCGAACCAAAGTGGATCGAATTTACCATGTTTTCCTTTTTCGGCTCTCTAGATATCCCACCTGAGTACTAAATCACCAATCTGCAGATTCGTGTCTTTAGCATGCTGATCAAAAAGGTACTTCATCTTCTCCTGATACTCTGTTAGCCTTTGATTCACCTGATTGCGTGTTTCTTCCAATTCCACCAGCTGGTTTATTCTCCTGATCATATCATCAGGCTCTTCTTGACTTTCCTACATGAATCAGGCTACTGGTAGGGCTAATTGAATAGGAAATACTGCTGCCCTCCCATATACCAATTCATATGGGGATTTCCTAGTTGCTCTCTTGCTGGTAATTCTATTGGCCCACAGAGAAAATTTCAATTGGGAATCCCAATTTTCCTGATTTTCATTTATAGCATTCTTCAGTGCCCTTACCAGGGTTTTATTGGAAGACTCTGCCAAGCCATTTCCCTGTGGATAATAGGCTGTAGAGTGACTTAGTGTGATGTTATACTGCTGACGGAAGCTTACAAACTTTGTAGACTTGAAGGCCTATGCATTATCAGTCACTATTTTGGCAGGGCAGCCAAACCTGGATATGATTTTTTCTTCCATGAACTTTATTATCACAGTATCTGTTGCGTTCCTTAAAGGTATGGATTCCACCCATTTTGTGAAATAATCAGTGGCAGTTAAAATCCACTTATGCTAACCACTTGATGGAGGATGTATTTCACCTATAAAATCGATTCCCCATTGTTGGAATGGTTCGTCCACGTGCACGGGAATCATGGGTAGAGGTGCTAATTTCTGTCTTTCAGAAAATTTCTGACACTTCTCACAAGCTCTTACCCAGGCAAAAACATCTCCAAAAATCTTGGGCCAATAGAAACCAGCCTTCAGGATTTTGTGAGTAGTGGCCCTCCAGCTATAGTGACCCCCACAGATTCCTTCATGAAATTCAACTATTATACTCTCTACCTCATCCTCTGTGAGACATAGGAGTAGGATGCTTGAGGGATCTCGCCAATATAGCCAGCCATTGGTGACTATGTACTTCTGTGATTTCAATCTTAGCGTTATGTATTTAGCTTTATCACAGCTTAGAGGGCAATTGAGTGTGAGGAGATATTCTACTATCTCTTTGTACCACTGACTGGTGAGGTACTTTATATGTGTTTCTGGAGTAGCTACTCCAATTCCCTGTCGCTCTTCTTTCTCCTTAGGTTCCTCATTTGCTATTACAGACAAGTTTATACCCAGAGCCTGATAGTTTGATTCAGATAATATCTTGGCAAGCCCTTGTTCTTTGATCATCTTAGTAGGGCGGATGTCTAATTCATACTCATGTATCTTGGCAATCCACTTCCCCCTTTTTCCTTCACTATCCCCCTGAATAAGAATATCTTTTACAGCAGTTGTGGGCACAAATGCAGTGATATGGGACTATAAGATATATACGCGGAATGCTTTGAGGGATTTGAATAGGGTGTATGCTTGCTTTTATAATATGTTGTACTTTAATTCTGCATCACAAAGAACCTGACTGAAGAAAGCTATGGGCTGCTCATACCCCTCCTCATTCTTCTGCAATAAAACTCCTGCTATTGTATGAGGTGATGCAAAAGAAAAGATAATGAAAGGTTTAGCATAATCTGGTCCAGCTAGCACAGGGGCTTCTGCAAAATCATTTTTAATCCTGGTAAACGCCTCTCGTGATTCTTGGGACCATTTAACTTCATTATTATTTTTTAGCATGTCAGTTATATGTCTAACTATTTCAGCATAGTTAGGGATAAACCTTCTTAGGAAATTGATGCGCCCTAGGAATAATTGTACCTCTTTCTTATTTCTGGGAAAAGCAATACCATTTATAACTTCTACCCTTTTAGGATCTATCTTCACCCCATCTCTTGTTACAATGTGTCCAAAATTTTTTCCCTCTTCTATTGCAAATAAAGACTTTTGAGGGTTTAGGGAGAGACCATACCTTCTACATTTCTCCAAGGTTCTACGCAGATGCTCAATGTGCTCAGTATCATTCTTTGAAAATACAGTGATATCATCAAGGTAGACTACCATAAATTTATCTTGCTCCCCAACAAAAGCAATGTCCATGGCCCTCTAAAAAGTGGACCCTGCATTAATCAATCCAAAAGGCATCCTGGCATACATGAATGTACCCCATGGTGTGGTGAAAGCAGTCTTCTTTTGATCTTCTGGAAGTACAACCACCTGGTTATAACCAAAGAACCCATCCATCATTGACATCCTAGAAGCTCCAACCACCTTCTGCAAGATGTGATCCATCTTAGGCAGTGGATAATTATCCTTTAAGGATGCTCTGTTTAAATTTCTGAAATCCAAACACAACCTTATTTCCCCATTCTTCTTCCGGACCAGGACCAGGTTTTCCACCCATTCAGAGTACCTCAATGGAAAAATTATTTTGGCCTTTAACAACTTCTTGATTTCCTTCTCAATAGAGGGAAGCAGCAAGGGGTTTATTTGTCTGAGCTTCTGCTTATGAGGCTTCGCATCTCCCTTCAGTGGGATTTTGTGTTGCATTATACTGATATCAAAAGTCTTCAAGTCCTGATAGGACCATGCAAACACATCTTTTTAGGACTCAAATAATTTCTGATATAGCTTTTTTATTCTTCTGGGACTTTCTTGGACAATTTCACAATCTTGGGATCAACATCAGTACCAAGATTCAGGTCTTCTACCTGATTTTCCTCTACCACTTTTCCTGACTGCAGTGGGACATCGTTTTTGTCAAATAACCTTTCTAGAGGCACCAGCCCTCTAGGTATAATATTTCCCTTTAACTGCAACACTTTATTACCTGCCACTTTCTTCTCCCAATTTCTTTCTGAAGTATCTTCAGACTCAACCTCTTCATCAGTATCAATCTCCATATTGGAGAATTCCCCCACTGTTTCTAGGAATCTCTTCATCTGTTCTTCATCTTCAAATACCTGCCAGTGCTTGATGTTATCTGGGATTGACGACCGATAATGCACCTCAACTTCATATCTTAAAAGAGGGTTGTGAGGTGGATGAAATGTATTGGCGGCCACAGCAAGGGAATCAACCATCCTATTCTGTTCTCAGGGCATGAACTAGATATTGAATGCCAAGAAGAAATTTTCTACCATGTCCCAAAATTCGTTCCTATAAGCCCTCAGTCATGGATGTTTGGTTTGAAACTGATTCCCGACTTGTCTAACCACCAGTTCTGAATCTCCCAGAACTTTTAAACTTTGTGTGTTCATGTTCCTGGCTGTCTGCAATCCTAACAAAAGTGCTTCATATTCAGCCACATTATTAGTAGCTTCATATTCCAGCTTGAATGACAATGGAACCCATTTTCCTGTAGGAGAAATCAATAATATTCCAGCTCCATTACCTTCTTTTGAATTTGCCCCATCAAAATGGAGCGTCCAGATTCCTGCTTCATGGCTCTCTGAGGGTTTCTCAGTCTTTATCTGACAGATGGATGGTTCATGGGCATAATCTTGATCTTCTTCCAGCATCAAGCATGAGAAATATCCTTCTTTACTGTAGACTGGTGAATTAACAGAGTTGTCAACCTTAGTCACCATCTTGAAAAATCTAGTCTCCCTGTACAACCTCCTCTCTTGGCCACCAAAAACTGGGATAGTGGCATATGTTAAATCCAACTTAATTGACCCACCAATTTTTGTCCCCCAGGACCTCGACAGTAACATGCCAAAGCGGGCTGGGATGTCAGCCACCACGATGTCCATTACCACACTTTTTGTTGGGATTTGGGCCAAGTTGACCACCAAATCCTTGATCATCCCCAAGCATTTAACTCTTTTGGAATCAAATGAATAGAGGTCTTTGTATGGATGGGTAATTTGTAATCCTAGTTGTTCCATGACTGACAAAGGCAATAGATTATGGGAAGCTCCAGAATCTAGCATACAATTATGTAATAGTAGGTCATGAATCACTAGAGACACATAAAAGGGAGGAGTAGAAGCATCTAATTCCTTAACATGTGGACCAAAGACAACCATGGGTCTTTCTTCTTGAAGGTTGAGACTATCTGGAGTGAGTATAGCTTCTGGGGGGAGCATGAAAGAGGAGACTTGGGACTAATATGTAGGTTGCTTTAATAGTTCAGTCAAGGGAACTGGGATTTTGACTTTTTCAAGTTCCTTTTGCAGACTGAAAATAGGGGGAGATCTTTCTACTACAACCTCTTTTGACTCTTTATTTTCAACAGAGTGCTTGACTTATTTTGACACAGACTTGGTATTAGGAGGAATGACTACTTTGGAAGAGGAAGGAATTTGATCATTAGACTGCAAAGGTTTGTTTAGAGGGCCCTTACCTTTTTCTATGACTTTCTGCACTGTTGATTCCTTCTAAGCAGGTGCTTCCTTTTGGGGTAGCTCTTCTTCTTGATCTTGAGTATGAGTCCTCTTCCTAAAATATTTGAGATCATATCTTCTATTGAATTGTGCTTGCATGAAATCAACAAATTGTTTACAATAATGATCAATTTCTGCGTCTTCTGTGTCTCTGGCCTTTTCTTCTTCTTGCAATGAGCACTCAACTCCATCATTTCCCTGCAAAGGGCATTCTTCTCCATCACTATTTGAAAAGGCAAGATTTGCATCCTCCAGTCCATAGGCAGTGTCTTCAGTAGAATCATCTACTGGACCTTCTAGGTACAATGGGTGTGGTACCTGATCCTGTTGCTCCTTTGCTTCCCTTGGAAATATTTGCAGGGGTGGTTTCCTCTACTGAGGATTGTAACCTCTGTTTTGAGCATTGTGGAAATTCTTGGGGGCTGAACTATTGGTCTCCAATTCAAGCTTGACCAGTTTACCAGAAAGGTTCTTAATCATTTTGCTCATTTCTTCAATTCTGTCATTAGCTGAATCTCTATCTTGATAAGAGGTGGACACCTCCTCTTTGCCCCTTCTTCTAGTATCTTGTTCAGGTTTTCCCTTTGATTTTCCAGTGGAGGCAAAGCTTTCTTCCAACTCTAGTGCATCTGACTAAGCATCATCTAGAGTAGCAGGCTTTCTTTCTCTGAGAGAGAAACCAAATTCTGAATCGAAAGCTGCTACAAAAACAACCTTAGCAGCAGTTTGATGAGGTTTCATCTCAGCAGGAAGACTCAAATATAATTTATTAAATCTTTTGATAAATTCGGATACCCCTTCATTATGTCTTTTCTTGAGTGTATTGAACTCAGTAAGACAATGTCCATGGTCTTTCTTCTCTCCCCATTTTCTGAGAAAAGTATCTTCCATTATTTCCCAAGTGGTAATAGAACGACCTGCCAATGTCTTAAACCATTTTCGAGCTTCACCATCAAGAGATTGGAAAAAAATCCTTAAGACCACATCTAAATGTTCCACATTAAAATTATCTGCAAAATCATAGAATACCTCAATATGTTTTTGAGCATCAATCTCGTTTTCCCCACTGAATCGGGGTAGAATCTTCAAATAATCCTGTGGCAAATCATTCAACACTTGGGGTAAAGCCAGAGGAGAATATTTATTTAGCAAGAAGCCTGGAAAATTTTCCATTGGAGGGAGTGGAGGTAGTGCAATAGCTTGATTAGTAAGAGGAGGAGGAGGAGGTGGAAGTGGAGTATGAATAATAATAGGAATGTAATGAACAGCAGGTTGAGGGGTTGAGGGGAATAATGGTCTGTTAATAGCAGATACTTCAGTGACTTCTTTAACCTCTTCAACCTCAGGAGTAGGGTGAAAACTATCTTTATTTATGATACCTCCTCGAGGTGGTCTATCTGAATAGTAATAATTGGTATCTCCCACAGTGGAGTCGGGATCTGGCACTTAAGATTCTTGAGAAGAAAAGGATGGAAAGTCTTCTATAGACAATTCAGGGATTTCAGAATGGGCTGATTTTATTTCCCTCCAATTTCTTCTATGTATGATATTTTTAGGGTCAGATACTGAATGTGTCTTTGGCTTAGACGTATTTGACCTCAGGTGTGGCTTACGAGGATCCAGGATTGCAAATAGATTAATCAAATAACCAAATGTGGAGTCGCCAAGGTGAGGGATCTAAAACTCTCAACTCTCCATACTCATCTACTTGAAGAGTGAATTAGGTTTTGTTGAGGCCCAGGGATTTATATTTTCTCAACTTCGATCCTCGGAAATGGCACCAAAAATATGTTTTCATTCCTAGAGACAGCCTAGAGTTGTGATAGACCAGTGCCTAGGACATCTTATATAGCAAGGAGCATATGGTATAATAGAGGGAGTTATCAATAACAAGCTCTCATGCTATCTCTTGTAAAACAAGGAAAATTCGTCTGAATGGGACCAAGACCTTCAGAAACTGACACAGAAATAAGGATATTGTAGAGGCAACATGCAAAACTCCAATATAAAAGCAACAGACAATTCAGAGACAGCTTACTGTAAAGAGGACAAATTCAGAAATACCTCACAGAAATAAGTTATCTGAAGGTGTATGTAGTGAATGAAATATTGAGGAGATATTAGTTAACATTGAGATGATATCCAAATACAAAATACCACCATGCATGGGCTTACCAATCAAAGAATCCATACAGGACAATAGCGTTTTAAAAACACCCTCCCAAAGCAACTAATATAGCAGAAATACAATTTATATGAATAGTGGAACAGAATATCATGCATGAGCCATATTTAAAGCGCTTGACTAATCCAAGCATGGGTATCAACTAGGATAAATCTATACCAAAAATCAGTGAGCCACTCGCATTCCAAAACATGATACAGGAAATATGGATGAAATGAAATGATCTATTTAAATAACAAATAAGAGAAAGTTACCGACTGTGAAATACCAAAGACCAGAATCTTCTTTAACAGATGGAACTCCTCCTCATTGAGACCCTATGGGCTCTGAGCCTTCATACCAGAGTTCTACAAAATGTATACAAAAAGGCTTTCACTTCATAATTTTCTGATAAAATCTGGAACCCTAAATCATCTGTTCTTTGAGAGCTTTATAGGATAACTAGAAAGCTCGAAAAAGGGAGTAGGTGATGAACATTTAATTGTCTCATTAAAATAGAATGGCAGAGATGTGCACCCCCATACTTCTCGATGACTTTGTAATGCTGATTGTACCCTACTACCTGAGAAATAAATGCTCTGTGTAGAAAAATCTTCAGGAACACGGTAGAGGAATGAAAACCTCATGGGCAGTGTGTCCTTTCCTGAAAGAAAATTCTGCTGAAATGAAACCTGGAGGGTATTGTTTCTTGTGCATTGTACCCTCTGCCTTCTAAACCCTGAATTATGGTTTAAGATATTCAATGCTGAATGTTGAATTCCTCGATCATTTGCTGATATTTTCCTACTGCTCCATTAATGTTTTCATCTGCTCAATCTGTGCTTTGAATGGCTCTACAGGATTTGACAGATTTGAACCCTGCTTCTTTAATTGAATTCTTGTCGATTTACCTTCTCAAGCCTTTATTCATAATTACAGTCTCTGAAAAATCATCCATTGATGTGCTCTGCTACTGAAATCAAGACTGTAAATCACAGTAATAGAGTCTATGAATCATGATAATTCTCCGCCGCTGTAAACTTGCAAAACCTGCAAACCCGTCAAGAAAAAAAATGCATGTGGATGGCGATGCAGTGGGGATGACTGTGTAGCAATGCGGCATGGTGGATGGATTGAGAAATGCAGAGCGATGGTAGGAAATGCAGTGTATCCTTGTAATACAGTCTGGCAGATGTGGGTGGAAACTTTAAATGGAAACATTAGAAAAATGACCCATTGAATGAATATATACTGAGGAAAAGTGAATATGGAACAAATGGCACGTGGAATGGTGATGTGGAGGAAGACCGAATCAGTGGAGGAGCATGCAAATGATCTGAACTGTTCGATCTCAAGACGAGATCAACGGCTGAAACTGCGTCGGAGGGTGATGGACTCTGGGCCAGGGGAACTGTACACTTGGATTAACAACCGTGCATCTCCATAGTGCGATGACCGTTGGATGGAGACCCCTAGATCAGACGGCTATAATGCATATCACTCTGTATCCTCAATCGAACGATAACGCGCGATGAGGTAGTGGTTTTGGAATAGGGACGGAGCCACGTGTCGCACGATGTATGGAATCGCTTTGAATTGAGAAATACCACCCGCCTACGAAAAGCGGTGCGATAGATACCGGGTAGTTTTGAACAGTGGATGCGGGGCGGGGACCACCGGGATAGATAGACTCCAGGCCATTGATTTTATGGTTTGATCAGATGGTAGGAACGTAGGCTATGGGCGCGGTAGAGATGAACGAACGACGTCCGATCTGTACAGATCAACGGCTATGAACGCGCCCGATATTCATTTGATAAGCGCCTTTCGGGCTACGGCTTGGTCTAACACCCAGGTTACATGGAGAAAAAGACTGAGGGGCTAGGGTCGAAAGGTGCCAGACCATATATATTTTCAAGTGTGGGTTTTTTCCCTTTTTAATGCCATTTTGAGTTTAGAAAAGGGGAACGTTAGGCGAAAAAATGTTTTTTTTAGGCCAAATAGAGGGGGTTTAAAGGGGTTTGTTTGTCAGAATTTAACGAAATTTAACAGAATGCTGACATGATCAACAGGTCCCACAACCGGTCTCGGTAGAAACAGGAGGAGACGCAATGTAACGAATCACACAAATCCAAATATAGCTAGTACTTCAAAGGTCGGAGACGCAGGTCTAAGAGTTCAACCAAACCATGGTAAGCATCAGTGTCGCTACCACTCATTTTCCTTCATTCAATGAATTTCAATCACTACACCAATTTCCATCCACTGTCACAACACCTGTTTTTGTAGCCATTCCCTTCATAAGCCTCCATTCACTGTCATAACTCACCATTCCCACCATTCATAAGAAAAAGACACTAAACCACCTTTTCCTACCCAAAAAAGAAAAAGGGCCAAAATACTAAAGCCTACGACTAAGCTAGTAGACCTAAAATAGGTTGAAACCATTGTTCCAACCAGCATTCCAGTGGAAGAGGAGCCAAAGAAAATCACACGTGTGCCCTTGTACCTACTGCAAGAAACCCCAATTTCAACCCCAGTTTCGTCACCCACCTCGTGTGATCCATCACTGCAAATGGCCTCCACTTCCGCAACCATTTCCAATATGATCCTGGTAGTAACCTCTGGTGCGACTGATACCAATGTGGAAGTTAACTTAGGTGCCCCACATGTGAATGTAGTTACTTATTCAAACCGACCTTCCAATGGTCAAAATTACTATGAAAGAGACCACCCTCACTCCATTTCAGCAATCATTCATACCACTTCATCCATTCATTTCCATCTCGCCATTGCACAATTCCACAGATCAAAATCCGCAATCTGCAACACCATCGCACCATCCAACCTCACCTCAGGGGCAATCAGATAAATCTGTTGCTAGTGGGATACCTTTACAAACATGGTATCCAAGCCATGAACAAATGAGCCAAGGGAATTTCCAGGGATGGTCGACGACAAACCTATTTTATTTCATTCAGGAAGCAACGCAACAAGTAGAATCACTGCACAATGAGTTAGCTGAGAAGCATGAGTATCAGCACCAACAAATATTGGCACTCACTTAGGATCATGACCATATACAACAATAAATAAATGACCTGTGACACAAGCTCAAACAGGCCATAGAAAAATTTAAGGAATTATGGCCCACTGTGGCGAATGTAGTCAGTCTGCACTAGAAGACATTCAAGCATGTACAATCATAAAATTTTGTAAACACCTACAGATAGCATGCAGGGAGATGTAGAACACAAAAAATGAGCCAATAAATAATTTGATGAATAGACCAGCCCTACCGAACCCAGCTACAGATTACACGACCCATATTGAACAAAAAATGGTAGATATGACTTAGCTAAAGGAAGCACCAGGAATTATGGCAACAGAATCTCACACACTGCTCATGCAGGTTCATGAGTGCTCAAGTTGTTTGGACATGAGGACTCATCCCATTTATCAGCTAACACAACAACTATAATGAGAACTTGTAGGAATCAAGGAAAGTGGAGACCCGACTACCCACAAGAAACTATTTGACAAAGCTGAAACACTGGAAACTCAAATCTAGACAATTGAAGAAGAGTCTATAAAGATTAAAAATATACTGCAAGATCTCAGACCACCAGTGAAGCAACATGCATAATCAATGCAACAATTATTCCATGAGTCGGATTCATAGTGGAAGGCAGTTTTCTGTGACCTACCACAGCCAGCAAATGCATCCCATACCAAGAAGATAGTGAACACTGCAGGGACAATTATGTAGACCTAGTAGATTCTGTAACTTCAAGATTGTTTTCATCAAGAAAGTACCATAATTGGGGGCTTCATTTTTGAAGGGCAGATTTAGGTGTAGACACAACAAGAAGAGGTGGTAGTGGAAGGCCAAGTAGAAGAAGCAGGAGAAGCACAGATGGAGGCTACAATACCAAGGCAATATTGAATCGGGACGAGTCAATGGAATATGGTTGGGACCTGTTGGGGCCTCTATTTTTAAGAAAAGTTTGAAATAGTTTTGGAACAACTGGAAGGTAGGAAGGTTGCGGATAATCAATTGAAACGGTGGCAGAAGCAACTGGAAGTAAGCAAGAGTAGACTCTGAGTGGTAGAGGAGAAAGAGGGAGAGGGCCAAGACAACCAAGTAGGGAAAGACAACTGAGTGAGGAAATAACGAATACTGATAGTACATTTAGCCAGAAGGAAGATAAGCAAGGAAACATAAGGAAAATGTAGTCAGTCGCAAGGAAGGAACATAGTTGGCAGTGAGACAACTGGCTTTGTATTTTTGGTTCTGATCATGTATTGTTATCATTCATATAAAGTGGTTCTGAAGTCTAATCCCTGAGGAGACGCCTATCTCTAATGTACAACATTGTCATTAATATAACATAAGGTGATTTTTTGGTTCAATGCCATGTGTTCTTGTGTATGCTCTAGTTTTTACTAAATTGAAAGAATAATAAAAAAAATTATGGGGCATAGTCATGTATCGTTTGAGTTGTTCCTTTGAATGGCATGGTTACAATCTAAACAATGCTTGCATAGTTGCGATGTATCGGTAGTAGGGAGTAATTGGTAATATGGTTCCTGATATTCCATTTCTAACTCTTTTAACTTTGTAAGGTCACACCATGCCTCGGGTGAGACTCCTTACTCAACCCCGAGTAAGGTGAAAATGCCGACGTTGTCCTAGACTACAATGAAGCCTTGTTGGCCCTCGATCCTAAACCTGTGTCTTACACAAAATTTATCTTTTTCCGACATCATCTGACTCATGTTAGGAAAAAAAACTCCTAGGAGTCTTTATACATGCACATCCATTATTGTATGCACATAGAATCTCATTATTTGATATAGTTTTATTGAACATGCATCTATGCACTACTTCAGCTTTTACATTTTTTATCATTCATATATTATCCTTCATCAACTCATGGCATATTTTCAAATAGTTTAAATAATATACATTAAACTATAAATTATAGTTTAATATGTTTCCTCCTCATAGTCGTGGCTTCATCATTTAGCCATAAAATTTTGCAATTCCATTGGGCTGCTCTAGGGAATCTATTAGAGATTTGTAATTTATTAGCAATATTGGTAGAGTCCAATTACAGAGACAACATCGTTTCAACCAACTTTGGGATTCTAGGATCCAGCCCTCCTGAATCTAGAGAGGGATCTCTCAAATATGTACAAATATGGATTTGTCTTTGAAGTTTGGGGTTATGATATCACGCTAGTTATGAAGGCCAAGGGCTTGTTGGTTTTTTGGATGGTTGAGCATGATTACTATTCAAGGTGAAAAGTTCTGAGTGAAAAAAGTTCCAAAGGTGAGAAGTTGCAGGCAATCAGAGTAAGCTTCAGTAAAAAAGATAGACAATTGCAGGTTTTAGTCCATTGGGCTATGGAGTCATAATAGGGTTTAATTGGAACAGCTAGAGGCAAGAGTGGTCCATGGGGCAAGTCATCTATGTCTAAGGATCTCTTTTAATATTTGATTTATGGAATGGAGTGATACAATAAGAAGGAGAAATAAACAGATGCAGAAACAAGAGCAGCCCAGGATCTGGTAAGTACTTTGAAACTAGCCAAACTTTGACATGGACTCAAGAAAAACATAAAAGTAAACTAGGATCTAGTAAGTACTTTGAAACTAGCCAGCCTTTGATACACTTTCAATAGAAAACATCTCAAACAAAGGGAAACTTGAAGGCAAATTTTGGATTAGAAACTAGTGGGCCGAGCTCGCCACAAATCCTCTCCTAGCTCTGCTTTACTTGGTTACTTTCAAGAAAAATATAAAGATAACAACAGAATGGCCTAAGATCTGGTAAGTACTTTGAAACTAGCCAGCTTTTGACACATTCAAAGGGAAACAATCAGATAGTTTGTGGGATCATACTGGGACCAGGGCTCACCATATCTTCCTCAGTTCATCTTCACTAAACATATAATGAAAATAACATCTAAGAATAACATTCAGCTAAGACAATAAGACGAGGGAATGCCAACATTCCTATGCTTAAACTGAATTAAATTACTCTTAAATAACACAGATGGAAGAAAAAATCCAGATAAAGATTTTCAGTCAGAGAAGGTTATTGATATACAGTAGGTCCTAACTCTATGCATGTTGTTCTTTATAAGAGAAAATGAAACATAGATGGAAACAGAAACAAAATAACAGGCTACAATAAGGAAAAAATCACCGTCAACATAGACCAGGATCCCATGAATCAGCTTGTATTGATGCTTCAAACCAGTTACAGCTTTAAGTCCAGTGCTTTAGATTAGCAACATCCACACATCTCAGCCTAACCTATCTATCACCAGCAGAGCTCCAAGAGCCAGTGAAAACTATGTACAATCAGAAGTTTTTGCTCAGATGTATATCAAAGTTCTACAACCAACACCTCACTCATCTTCGGCTGTAGTACATATAGAAGAATGAGGAGGTGAGATCTGATAAAAGTTCTCAATTACAATTAATACAGGTTTAATGGTCTCTAGCCTTTGAGGGGCTCAATGAAGAAATTTACATGGGGATACTCTGTATTAAATGTTTTTACATAAATATTAACCTCAGTGAGAGATTTTTTGTTGAACTTTGAGGCTCTGTGTGACGCTAGGGTTACTCTGCAGATATCTTTTGCATTAAGTTTTATTGCAGAAGCAACTTTTTTGGCTGTGCTGAGGCGAAATATGATCTTCTTCAATAACTTCGGCCTCTATTTGAATGGTTCGAGGCAACAGGTGGCTCAGTGGTAGCTGGGAGAAATTGATTATCCTCATATGTGGCGGTGGAGGTTTCCTGTCTGATAATCCTTTGTGTTTTCTTCTTTAACTGTGTTTTAAATCAGGGGTTAAGCTTTTGATAACAGTCTTAGCCGTAATCCCTGTGAAACTGTCTTTATTCCTCTGTTCTGGTTAATTCTGGTCTTCGTCTCTGATACTCTTTGTCTGTGCCCAATTTTCTGTGTTCTTTGTTGCGATGCAGGGCTGCACAGGGTTCATAAGGCATCCATGCTTGAGGAAATACTGAGGAAATATGAATTTCCACCCTGTGGATGATTTCCTTTGACGAATCGAAGACGGGAGGGTCGTCACCCTCTACCTCTGAATCTTCTTTGAAAATTGCGAGGAAATGATAAAAACCCTGCAAAATACGAAAACTATTAAAAAACCTGCTTTTATAGGTTAACTGCATCGGAGGGTGTGCGAGGAGATCGGAGCCGTTGGATGGCGTCATCCAACAGTCAGGATTGATCGGGAGCGATCGTGGAATGGGTGAAAGAAGGATTAGATCCAAGCCGTCGATCATGCAGAGATCGACAGTCGAGATTGAACAAGGCGGTCAGAGGAGAAGGATGAATCTGAGCCGTCGATCGCACAGAGATCGACGGTCGGGATTGGGCAATGGAAAGTCAAACAGAGAGATCGGGCGATGAATTGTGGGCCATCGATCTGCAGATCAGATCGATGGCGGAGATTTATTTGTCGTTGTATGATGGCCCGGCTATCGTGCGTGCACCTTCGTTAACCATTGAGAAACTTTGGCGAGCGTTCACCATTGGATAGATGGGCCCAGATCGGACGGTCCAGAGTGATATCGTTGGGCGTCCCGGTATGAACATTAACGCGTGATGGACGATGGATGGACGATGGTTTTACAAATAGTACAAGGGACGTGTGTTAAGTGATGTATGGAATCGCTGGTCATCAGGCAAAAACTGCCCTCCGCCGAAGAGTGGTGCAATAGATACCACGCAGTTTTGGGAAAACGGCGCACGGCTGGGGGGTCCAAAGGGAGGCGCGCTCCGCACCGTCGGATCTTATGGATTGAATCGATGGTCGAGATTGCTCCACAATTTGCACGGGCGGAAAAATGAAATAAAATGAATTTCGATGGTTTAAATAAATATCAAAGGTTTTTTAATGGTTTGCGAAGAAATATTTATTTAAACTGGATAAGCGCCTGACTGGCTCAGCACGCGGTCACGGCACCAGGGTGTATGGGCGGAAAGGCTAGGGACTTAGCCCGAGGGGGCTTAAGCCCAATATATATAACAAAAATGGGTTTTTAATGGTTTTTTCATGATTTTCAAAGGTTTTGAGGGTTCTGATAAGGCCAAGAGTGAGTCTTAAACCTTATAAGGGGATTTTGATGAGGAGAAAAGGTAGAAATGTGAAAATGAGGGATTTTTTGTGGGAAATAGGGGGATAGAAAGATGAGGTTAATTTGGGAAGAAGGGAAAGGAGAAGATGGTGTTTATAGCAATATTTTGGCTTGGAAATCAACAGGATTTCAGAGTCTTTTGGGATGAAAACAAAGTGTAGGATCTGGACAGAGGCAGCAGGCCTTTAAAAGTCTTCGAGAGCCAACAATTTTTAGTGAGAAAAATTGTTCCTTGAAGGCTCAAAAATAGATTTAGCCACCTTTTTGGGATAGTAAAATTTTACAGGTGGCTAACAGAATCTAGTCGACATCCTTCTTGTTTATCCTGCCACATCAACTCAAATCAATCTTTAAGTATAGGAGTTACAGTTAACAACCATTTCATCCAATCAAAACTCCCTTATCATTTTTGGTTCCAAGAAAGCTTAAATATTTTTTGTTGTGAAGATGTTATAAAATAGGCCAATCAGTGAAGCCTTCTATGAATCTACAATACGAGTTTGTAACCCCATAAATATCTGATGCCTACCACCTTTTTCGGGTATATTCCAATCAAGGGTTTCTTTGACCTTTTTAGGGTCCATTACACTTCCTTCATAGGAAATTTAAATGTTCTCAAGATTGAATTTGGTATTGATTAATTCACACTTACTAAATTTGGTAGAACGTTGATATTCTTATATGTATTTTTAACACTATTCCTAACTTTTCTCTTGCTTATCTAGTGTCTTGGAGTAACCAAGATGCCATCATCTTGCCATTTTCAATTTTAAAGTCTCAAAATTCTTTACTCACTTAGTTATTTATAAGACTAATTTTCTTTCAATCATGAAATATTGTGATATTCTATATCAACTTTCCAACGTTTTGATGGTTTTGAACATAATTTTACCCAACAATTTATTCACAACCTAAAATTACCTGTCTTCTCATGTTTCTTTTTCTTTGGAAATATCACTAGCTATGCCTTGTGCCACAATTATTAGTTCATTCAAATGTATCTTTACACAATCACATACTCTACGATTAAATAAATTTAAGCTATTAGATAATTTGTCTTTGTGATTCCCTAATCAAGGAGGTTAAAAATATTTCTATTTAAATTCCTAAAACCTATAAAATGCCAGAAGAAACTTACTACACGAAATAAACATTACTGTTTTAAAATGATTTCATATGACATTAGTTCTTATTACAATCTCCATTCTAATGGTTCTTACCAAGATTATTAGTTATTCTACAATTGTAACATTTTTCCTATGGCTTCCCTCACAAGGAGACCTTCTAGTTAATAATATTTCTTAATTCATTAATTAGGCTTCATAGGTATTATTAGTTAAGCAACCCATGACCTTTTTATAACAACCATGGCCATTTGACATACTCACTCTTGATTTATTTTGTTAACATGTGTTTTTTTTTTTATGTGTGATATAAGTGTGCTTTATATCTATATAGGTTTAAACAAATTCTATCATTAAGTATGCCCATTCAAAATCTTTGAGTACATCATATGATTTATTTTTTGTAATACAAGGTTCTCAACCCCTCTTTTATTCACATTTTTTGTTTGTATATACGTAACTTAACAATGTATTATATACACTTTATTCTATATACATATACTCTATGTTTTCCTTCAATTCAATCATAAATCTCAAACCAAATTATTTATAACAAAGACTTCCAGACATTAATACTTATGATGTGATTCTTCTCTTAATTATAGAAACATGTAATCTTGTAAATATTTTTAGTTCCATAGTTCTCAACTTATTTCATTTGAGATATACCTACTTAGTTATGCTAACTATTATAATATCTATGTTTGATTTTTAGAAAATCTTTGTGTTTCATAGTGTTGTTCTAAGATCCGTCCCTTTGTGGCTTACTTATTATCGGGGATTACTTATTATTTCTCCTTATTCTTGAGCATAAAATATTACTCTTCTATTGGAGTTAGTAAATTTTATTTTACAAGTAAGTATTTCCTTCATCCCTATTATTTCCTTAGCTCTTCTTCCCACAAGATCATCTTGTCAAAATCTATTGCTTAGGAGCCTTTCTTAGTAGGATTTTCTTGAAGAGTGATGCAGGGGCATTGGACACTAGCTAGCAATGTGAGAGAATTGTCCACATGTTGTGGCTAGAAGAGTTTGAAATTATTCAAGAATTGTAACAGCTAAGGTGTCAATACCCTAGCTATTAGTTATACTTAGGGTAGATAGGATTAGTTAATAACTGAAGAAGCTGAATAGTTTGATTCGTGTCCATCTGTTCAGTTTCTGTTGATAGAATATTATGTAATTAGGATTTTTGTTAAGAATAAAACGGTCCTAAAGGAGGAACCGAACAGTCACGTGACAATTTATAAAATGTAACCCCTAATACAGTGGAAAGGGGGGAATTTTACAGAGAAGATTGAGTCGAGAGGTTTTTTCTCTCTGTCTTAAATTAAAAGTGTGAAATTGTTGACCTCTGTGTGTTATTGGTACTTTCTCGAAGGATTCATTCCTTCAACCTTTGGATTCTGAGCATAAGAGCGAAGAAGTCAGTTTCTGTGTGAAATCTCCTATTCACCCTCTAAATATATCGAAACCATGTTCTTGGTGTGTGAATTGAATGTCTAAATTCCATGTGCAAGAATCAATTTTGTCCATTTAGCATAGCAGAAGAAACTCTGTTTATACAAGGTGTATTGAACTCAGTCTAAGCGATAGAACCTCTGTCTATTGAAGCGACCTTAGTTAGAGTGAATGCATTGTTTGTTGTTGGTCAGGCGATATCAGTGAAGTCATTCAAAGCATTAAGCAGGAAGGTTTCTTTGTTAAAGACCGAAACACAATGTTAATGAAGAAAAAGCCATTTTGGAAGAATTCTAAGATAAACACTGTTCATATACCAGCGTTGTGAGTGAGCGATTTTTGGAAGAGAAACTGGCAGTATCGCACGGCGTTTGGGGCTCGAATCAATTTCACAAAATAAAACCCAATCCAGTGAAATCGTGCCATGTCACCGAACCAATACCACCCATTTCGCACTTTTTTGGAGCGTTAACCTTCAGCCCTTGAAAAAATGCGAGAGCTATCCGAACCGTTCGATCCGGAGGGTAGAAGATCAAACGGAAATTGCAATCAAAGTTGCACAGGGTTTAATCTAAGGTATGGTTAGTGGTTTTGTATTATTAAAATGTTTATTTAATTGAAAAGTGGATGCGTGGGGCCCGTGGGAACGTAACATGTAATAAAAATTCGTCTTCATAGAGTTAAATGAGGTTGATGTTATAAGCCGAAGGTTGATGTGTTTCATTATATCATGTTTAAACCTTAGAGATTTTTTTAAAAAGTTCGAACGTCGGGTTATTTACCTTTTGATACAATATACAAAGAATGGGTTTCAAATATGATTAAAGCGCTTTACTAAAAAGACCAAGGGTTATATTAAAGGGAGATATAGTTTCGAGTATTTTATTTAAAGTACGAAAGGTCTTATTATTCGGGTGTTTGTGTAAGATATGACTAAGGTATTCATCAATAAATTTCCCTGAACTCGATAAATGAATTTGGAAGTGAGAAAATAAAGCAGACTCCCTTGGTGAATGAATTTATTGAAAGGAGAGACCAACTCTCCTTAGCACCTGTACTCCATTTTTGCTGTCATTTGTGGTATCAGAGCATATTTTTAAGACATTTTGCAGAGACTGAACCGACTTCCAAAATCCAGAAGAAGAATTCTAGCATGGCAATCTGAGTTGCCAGAGGTGCTACTGGTAGAAGAAGAGGCAAGCCAGTTGCCAATGCAGAAGTATTGGAGACCTTGCAACAGTTCCAAGCCAGATTGGAAGTAATGGAATTAGGACACCTAAGAGATCCTAAAGATGTCAGTAAACCTGAAACTAAAGAAGAGGCAGGAGATAATGTTGAGATTCCTCCTGAGATGAGACTCCTTAAATCTGTTTTGGGGTCTACATTCAAGCCTAGACTTGAAGTGTCGATTTTTGCAGGAGGGTTGAATCCAGATGAATTGATAAACTGGATCAATGAGATGAACAAGTGCTTTGATTATGAAGAGATGGGTGAAGAAAAAAGAGTCAAATTTGCAGTGACAAAGTTGAAGGGACATGCAACACTTTGGTGGGATGGAATGCAAGCGGAGAGAAGGAGAGGTGGTAAACAACCAATCAGAAGCTGGACCATAATGGTGGAAAAACTTAGAGGTAAGTTCTTGCTTAGTGATTATCAGCTTACATTGTTTAGACAAATGCAAAACTTGAGACAGAGATTGATGATAGTGAAAGAATACACAAAAGAGTTTTATAAAGTAAGTATAAGAGGTGGACAAATCTAGGACACAACAGAGAAGGTTTCCAGGTATGTGAATGGTCTCAAGTTGGAGATCCAAGATGAGATAGGTATTCTGTCTCCTAAGACAGTTCAAGAGGCTTATCAAATGGCCTTAAAAGCTGAAGAAAAACTCCTGAGAAAGCAGTCTACCAAAGGAAGAGGTACTTTCCGAGGAAAGGGAAGTCAGGGTGGTAGAGGAAGGTGTACAACACCAAGGGATGGAGCTAGCGGCAGCTCATCTCAGAATTCATCCATCGAAGGTGATGCAAGGGGCAGAAGGAGTTCCTACAGAGGAAGAGGAGGTAGAGGCATAGGAAGAGAAGTAAGGTGTTACAGATGTCACCAGTTGGGGCATAAACACTATGAATGCCCAGAGAATATGGGTACTAATAAAATAAATGCAATTGCTGCTCAGATTGGAGAAGAGGCAGCAAGGATGTCTGAAACAGAAGAAGAAATTCTGCTAGAGAAGGAAGAATATTTGGTGGTCAATAAGGTTTTGCTGAAGAAAACAAATGAAGATGCTGAACCATCATAGAGGAAGAATTTGTTCAGGAGTGTGTGCAAATTCCAAGGGAAATGCTATCAATTGGTCATTGATAGTGGCAGCACAAACAATTTGGTCTCTACAGAGGTGATAGAGAAATTAAAATTGAAGACAAGGGAACATCCAACACCCTACAAGGTGTCATGGCTTCATAAAGGGCACCAGCTGATTGTGAAGGAACAATGTGAGATAGAGTTGCAGATGGGCAGCTACAAGGACAAGGTCATGTGTGATGTGATGCCTATGGATGTGTGTCACATACTGCTGGGCAGACCTTGGCAGTATGACAAAGCAATAGTACACGATGGTAAGAAGAACACTTACAAGTTCTTCAAGGATGGAGTGCATCACACATTGATACCCATGGAGGAAGGAGAACCATCAAGAAAAAAGTATGATGCAAAGACTTTATTGCTGAGTGGGAAGGAGTACTTACAGCAGATTGAAGAAGAAGAGGTAAATTTTTCTTTAGTTTGCAAACCTAAAGTAGTGCTTACTTCTACAAAAATTTCTGATTTTCCAATTGAGATTCAAGAAATGTTGGACAATTATTGTGATATTGTTGTGGATGATTTGCCTGATGAATTTCCACCTCTAAGAAAAATCAACCATTAAATAGTTTTGATTCTGGGATCAAATCTTCCAAACAAAGCAGCCTACAGAATCACTCCCACAGAGAATGAGGAAATCAGGAGACAAGTGTAGGAATTGGTTGACAAAGGTCTGATCAGAGAAAGCTTGAGTCCATGTGAAGTACCTACAATGATGAGTCCAAAGAAAGATGGAGGTTGGAGAATGTGCACTAATTCAAGAGCAATCAACAAGATAACAATCAAGTATAGATTTCCTTTGCCTAGGATTGAATATTTAATGGACTGTTTTAGTGGAGCAAAGTATTTTTCAAAATTATATTTGAAAAGTGGATATCATCATATTAGGATAAAGGAGGGTGGTGAATGGAAAAAAACCTTCAAAACAAATGAAGGGTTGTATGAGTGGTTGGTAATGCCTTTTGGGTTATCAAATGCACCCAATACTTTTATGAGGCTCATGAATGAAGTGTTAAAGGAGTTTATTTGTAAATTTTTAATAGTATATCTGGATGACATATTAGTTTTCAGCAAAACAAAGGAAGAACATTTAAGACATCTTAATTGTGTCTTGAAAAAGTTACATCAAGAGAAGCTGCTGATAAATTTAAAGAAGTGTTCATTCATGAAAGAAGAGCTGGTATATCTGGGTTTTGTTGTTTCTGTTGAAGGACTGAAGATGGATCCAGAAAAGGTCAAGGCAATTTCGGAGTGGCCTTCACCAAGGAGTGTTTTTGAGGTAAGAATTTTCCATGGAATTGCTAGTTTTTACAGAAAATTCATAAGAAATTTCAGCAAGATTAATGCACCCATCATTGAAACTATAAAGAAGGACAAACAACCATTCAAATGGATTGCTGAAGCAGAAAAGAATTTTATGCTTTTGAAACAAAAGATAACTGAAAAGCCTATTCTAGTTTTGCCTGATTTTAACAAGACATTTCAAGTGAAGTATGATGCCAGTGGAGAAGCTATTGGAGCTGTGTTGAGTCAAGATGATAGGCCTGTAGCATACTTCAGTGAGAAGCTGAATGATACAAGAAGAATGTATTCCTCCTATGAAAAATAATTTTATGCAATTGTGCAGGCATTGAAGAAGTGGAGGCATTATTTAATGTCTAAGGAATTTGTGCTTTACTCAGCTAATCATGATTTACAATATATTATGCAGCAGCCTAAATTGAAGCATAAAAATGCCAAATGGGTTGAAGATATCCAAAGTTTTAATTTTTTTTTGAAGCATATAAGTGGCCATGCAAATAAGGTAGCTGATGCTTTGAGTAGGAGAAACATGCTTGTTCAAGAAAACCAATTTGAAGTGGTAGGATTTGATTTTCTTAAGGAACTTTATAAGACAGATTCATATTTTAAAGAGGCATTTAAAGCATGCTATAACCCTATGTTGATAGATAGGATTCAGTGGTTGGATTATTTCTTGCAAGATGGCTTATTGTTTAGAAGAAACCAATTGTGTGTACCAAATTGTTCCATGAGGGAGAATTTGATCAAAGAAAAGCATAGTGGGGGACTGGCTGGACATTTTGGTGCTGATAAGACTTATGAGCAGCTGAGCCATTTTTATTTTTGGCCAAAGATGAGGTCTGAAGTGGAAAATTTTGTGAAGAATTCCAAAATTTGTCAATATGCAAAAGGGAGAAGCCAGAATGCAGGATTGTACACTCCATTGCATATTCCAGATATACCTTGGGATATGGTGAGTATGGATTTTGTTCTAGGATTGCCCAAGACACATAGAGGGAATGATGTAATCTTTGTTGTAGTTGACAGATTTTCCAAGATGGCACATTTTATTCCATGTTATAAAACCAGTGATGCTACTCATGTTGCCAATATTTTTTTCAAAGAAGTTGTTAGATTTTGTTAGATTACATGGGTTTCCCAAGAGTATTTTTTCTAATAGAGATACTAGATTTTTTGGCCATTTTTGGAGGAAATTGTGGAAGAAACTTGGCACCAAATTGAGTTTCAACTCAGATTATCATCCTCAGACTGATGGGAAAACTGAGGTAGTAAATAGAAGTCTGGGTAACCTTTTGAGAAGCCTTACAGGAGAGCATCCCAAGCAGTGGGATCATATTTTGCCACAAGTAGAGTATGCATCAATGATTCACCAAATAGAAGTACAGGACATAGTCCATTCCATATTGTCTATGGAATGCACCCCAAAGGAATATCTGAACTGAGAAACTTGGGGAAAGCAAAAATGAGGAGTGTTGATGGAGAATAATTTGCTTCCGAGATCCAAGCCATACATGAGCAGGTGAAACAACAGCTACAAGACAACATCATTAAGTACAAGGGTAGAGCATATCTGAGCAGAAGAGAAGTCGATTTTGAAGTTGGAGATTTAGTCTTAGCACACTTGAGGAAAGAAAGATTCCCAAAGAAGCAGTATAACAAGTTGAATTTCAAAAAGATAGGGCCATGCAAGATACTGAGAAAGTTTTCTGCTAATTCTTATGAAATTGAATTGCCTCCGGATGTTGGGATATCTCCCATATTTAATGTTGCAGATTTGTATAACTATGAAGATGATGGCATAGATGAGGGACCAGCAGATAAAGAGCAGAATGAGTGGGTGAAGAAGTTACCTACAGCACAACCATTACATCTAGAGAAGATCTTGGACAAAAAGGTGTATAAAAAGACTAGAGGATAAGAATATTTCCAGTATTTGATCAAGTGGAAGGACTAGCTAGATGAAGATGCTACTTGGATGACAGAAGCTATGTTGCAGAAGCTAGGCATTTTTGTGAAAGAGCTCATGGACAAGAGTCCATGAAGAAAATTTCCCTCAGGAGTCTGATGCAGGGGCATTGGACACTAGCCAGCAATGTGAGAGAATTGTCCACATGTTGTGGCTAGAAGAGTTCTAAATTATTCAAGAATTGGAACATCCAAGGTGTCAATACCCTAGCTGTCAATTATACTTAGGGTAGATAGGATTACTTAATAACTAAAGAAGTTGAATATTTTGATTCGTGTCCATCTGTTCAGTTTCTGTTGATAGAATATTATGTAATTAGGCTTTTTGTTAAGAATAAAATGGTCCTCAAGGAGGAACTGAACAGTCATGTGACAGTTTATAAAATGTAACCCCTGATATAGTGGAAAGGGAAGAATTTTACAGAGAACATTGAGTCGAGAGGTTTTTGCTCTCTGTCTTTAATAAAAGTGTGAAATTGTTGACCTCTGTGTGTTATTGGCACTTTCCCAAAGGATTCACTCCTTCAACCTTTGGATTCTGAGCATAAGAGCGAAGAAGTCAGTTTCTGTGTGAAATCTCCTATTCACCCTCTAAATATATCGAAACCATGTTCTTGGTGTGTGAATTGAATGTCTGAATTTCGTGTGCAAAATCAATTCTATCCATTTAGCATAGTAGAAGAAACTCTGTTTCTACAAGGTGTATTGAACTCAGTCTAAGCGATAGAACCTCTGTCTATTGAAGCGACCTCAGTTAGAGTGAATGCATTATTTTTTTTTGGTCGGGCAATATCAGTGAAGTCGTTCAAAGTATTACGCGGGAAGGTTTCTTTATTAAAGACTGAAACATAGTGTTAATGAAGAAAAAGCCATTTCGGCAGAATTCTAAGCTAAACACTATTCATATACCAGCGTTGTGAGTGAGCGGTTTTGGGAAGAGAAATCGGCAGTATCGTGCAGCGTTTCGGGCTCGAAGAAGTTTCAGAAAATAAAACCCGATGCAGTGAAATCATGCCACATCATCGAACCAATACCACCCATTTCGCACTTTTTTGGAGCATTAACCTTCAGCCCCTGAAAAAAAGCGAGAGCTATCCGAACCATTTGATCCAGAGGGCGGAAGATCAAACGACAATCGCAATCAAAGTTGCACGGGGTTTAATCTAAGGTATGGTCAGTGGTTTTGTATTATTAAAATTTTTATTTAATTGAACAGTGGATGCATGGGGTCCGTGGGAACATAACGTGTAATAAAAATTCTTGTCCATAGAGTTAAATGAGGTTGATGTTATAAGCCAAAGGTTGATGTGTTTCATTATATCATGTTTAAACCTTAGAGAGTTGTTTAAAAATGTCGAACGTCGGGTTATTTACCTTTTGATACAATATACAAAGAAGGGGTTTCAAATATGATTAAAGCGCTTTACTAAAAATACCAAGGGTTATATTAAAGGGAGATATAGTTTCGGGTATTTTATTTAAAGTACCAAAGGTCTTATTATTCGGGTGTTTGTGTAAGATCTGACTAAGGTATTCATTAATCAATTTCCATGAACTTGATAAATGAATTTGGAAGTGAGAAAATAAAGTAGACTCCCTTGGTGAATGAACTTATTGAAAGGAGAGACCAGCTCTCCTTAGCGCCTATACTCCATTTTTGTTGTCAAAGAGATAGTATTGTACCCATAAAGTTCTATAAATACTCTCAATGAGTATCTAGTGTAATAGTTAGGTATTACATATTTTAATGCCAAGATTACATTCTTAAGTTTTTCCTACCTTCCTTCTCGAAAGGTTGTATTAGATATCCAATATAAGACATCTATGCATATAAATATTGTAAGTTATGTACCAAAAATAGTTTTGTGCATATTGAAAATATCTCCCAATATTAATAGTACAACATAGGATTATCCTTGTAAATTAAACTTCACATACGACATCCACAACTCCATCAACATATACAGCCTTCTATCATACTAATAGGTAACCAACATACATGTAATTTCATACATTTTAGGGATAATTTCATATGTAAACATACCAAATTATTTCCCGAACATGCACAACCACTATTATAGACTCTTTAATAGAGTAAGATAGGTATATCTACAATTTTTATCTGACACTTATATATATGTATTGTTGGAACAGGGTCTCCTACGAGCTGCGAAACTAGTCCAATTTTGATTAATTTTGATTATATTTAGTCTAGCGCAGGGGTTTTGGGGTGGGTCAAAGACCTAAAAGCATTGTAATGGGGAAAAGGGTAAACTAGGGGTCCAAAAACCATGGTTTGAGGACCATAGGAAAGTTTAGGCTAGATTACTATAAATAGAGGAACATTTTGTGTTGTAAGGTAGGAAACAAAGAGCTATTGATGCGAATTTTGGTTTAAGATATATATTTGGGTTTTTGGGGAAAGGACTCCTACTAGCTGTGTGTGCAGAGATCCAGAGTCCAGATGTGTGCGGACCCTTCTGTTGTGTGCGTAGGCAGGAAGGGTATTGTAAGAAGGAACTCATGAACTGATGAATAAGAAAGGTTGATAGAGAATTGAATCTATGTGTACTGTTTGTATGAATCATTGGTAATCACTGCATTGTGCGCATTCTATATTCAACCTGCGAAAGATCTGTGTAAGTGTGTTTTTTGTATCTGGATCTTTTATGTTCGATTTCATAAAATATTGTGCTACTGTCATAAGATATATAATTATAGATCTGGCACACGTGGATGCGAATAGAGACCAATTGACCCTACACAGAGAGAGGCAAATGCAACTCTACTTGCCTTACCTATCCCTTCTTAGTGTGCGGAAACCTGGTTCCAGCACCCACCCATACTACTTCGGGTGAGACTTTGGCCTGCGCAAGCAGGTCACTACCGAAAGGGCCAATAGTATAGGGGTTTGTTGGCAAACCTTGAACTCTGAACCTGGGTCAGGACCCCTCGAGCCAACAAATGGTTCCATTGCCAGGACCTGAAGCATTTTGAGAAGGGATCCGGTAATGACAAGGGAATACTGGAAGCCGAAAAAAGAAGAGGAACAGGTCCGGGTCAATGAGTTCCCATTTGCACAGAAGCACAATGTTAGAAGGTGATATGGATGCGCACCTAAAATTACCTACCTTTAAGGGTGTGGACGATGAGGACATGGCTCATTTTTGGTTTGTGGCAGACTCGGTATGGACTGCGCAGGGGGTGGTAAGCGATACTATGAAGAAAGAGCAGTTGTCCCTAGCCTTCGAAGAGAGATCGTTGGATTGGTATATGCAATACCTATCTCAAAATGGGGGTGCATCCATTCATGATATTAAGGATGCCCTAAACCAATAGTTCCAAAAACCTAAGCCCCACTCTCAGATCGTAGCAGACATGAAAAATTCCAAGCAAGGAACAACTGAGTCTGTGTGGGAAGTGGATCAACACCTAAAGAAAGCTATCCAAGAAGGAGAATTTAAGTATGATGATAGACAGCATACAAAATGGTTCATCACCATGCTACTCCCTCACCTACGCATACCTATGGGTCACCAGAATTTTGACTCACAAGACAAAGCTTTGGAAGCCGCTATGAAAGTAGAAGCTACGCCCAGGATAGATGTTGTGTTGGGAGTACAGCAGATCCAGGCACAGCTCGAGGCAATGCACCTAGATATTCAATACCTATGACATGAACGAGGGAGGGAAGTTGGCACAGAACTGGAGAGAGCATCAGGATATACGAAGGACCTGTGCCCAGGCTACCCACAAACCAGAAAACCTAGTCCAGGGTGCCCAGGATCAGAAGGGCCTAGCTGAGGACGATGGGGCCTGAGTAGACTTGCATTCTAGGATGAGGATGGCCGCGTAGATAGGCCACAGGAGGCCAACCGCTGCCCCCGTCCAGGAACCAGCGTCCCAGAACAAAAAAAGCACTGGTGCCGGTTCTGCCGATCAGTGGGTCATGATGAGCAGAACTGCCGAATCCATAATTTAGTGATAGGCTGGGGAAATTTTCCTGAAGTGCGGTCAGACCCCACCTCACCAGAAACCCCCGCGGGCATGAATGACTCCCCCTCCGGAAGTAGGGACGGAAGTCAAAGTGGGAGCGCAGGTCAGGGCTGAGGCCAATTGATCTGCTATAACTGTGGGGATATAGGACATTTTTCGAGGGATTTCCCATACCCTACGAGATAGTCCTGCAGGTATTGTTGGCAGCTGGGCCATGCGCTTGAAGATTGTCTGGCCCTGGTAGTAAAATTACAAGGGAAGCAGCTCCTACCTACGTAGAAGGTACGGAGGGTTCAGACGGAGCTAAGGGGTAAGGGTCTGAGGGTAAATGTTGTTACGCGTAGTGGATTGGCTACCAGGGGGATTGAGGAAAAGGTTGAAACTGCAACGCTAATCCACGAAGCAGTTAGAAAACAAGAAGGGTTGGACCTGGACAAAACAAGAGAAACATTTATGGAAGCTCGAAGGGAATTCCTCGGGACGGAACCACCTACGTCCCTATGGCCTGTGGATTGGCAGGCAGCGAAGGATGTCAAACCCTTCCTGCAGGCATGTATGAGATTGTTTCACAACCCCCAGGTAGTGAAAAATCTGCAGGATTTAATAGATAGTTGCGCAACACGCACCACCATGTCTCCTGATATTAAGGATGTACATAAATTATACCGGTATCAGAAACGTATTGGAAGGGAGATGCAGTTGACGGCCCAGATCGACAACTACGAAATGGATAAAGTTATCTTAGACCTCAGATTGGACGCCAATGTATTACCTAAGCAAACCTGGAAAACACATGGGTGAGCCAAAGCTAGAATGGTCCACTATCCAGCTATGCATGAATAATCACCAAAATATCGTACCGTTGGGGAGGCTCTTGGGGATTCTAGTAGATATCGTAGGAGTAAAAGTCTGGGCTGACTTCGAAGTCATTCAAATTGTCGAAGATGCAGACCCCTACCCTGCACTACTGGGACTAGACTGGGCCATCGACATGGGTGGTATCATTAACTTAAAATAAAGAAGCATGGTGTTTGAAATTAATGGCACAAGGGTAGTCATACCACTAGACCCTGCGGAAGGTAAACGTTATATGAAACTGGTCCCCAAGGAGGAAGATGTGGACTATATCTATAAGTTGACTGTGCAAGATGTGGAAAACCCAACCCAGGGTGAAGAACTCTGTTGTTAGGGGGATACTGAGCACTTATTTGACCCCGATGAAGAAATAGAGACTTGGCAAAACTGGTTGCATGATGTCTCCACACTCCATTGTCTTTGAAATACAAAAAACTTCCGCCATATCTCCTCAGAGGTAAGGACCCGGACAGAACCAAGAATAATCGACTACTACGGACCAACCCTGGGAAAGGGTCAGGCTGACCCACGGGCAAGTAGCCAGCTTTCTACGATAGCCATGTGTTCAGGAAGAGGAGTTCTCATACACCCGGCCACCTTTACAACAACAAAACAGTTGGGGTTAAGACAATATGCTCTACCTACAACCCCCCTTAAAGCCTCACTTGCACGGACGATAAGATTCTCTTGGTAATGGGTTATGAGTTGCCTAGGAAGAAAGCTTGTGTTGGGGGAGGACATACAGCTGCTACAGATGGGTGACCCTAGCGTAACCAATGGGATAAGCCTATCAGGGATGCGAAAATTAGCCGTTGGAACAGTACCTATTAGTAAAAAGCAGAAGTTACCATTGGAAGAAGCGACCTCTGGGCATTTAATGAAACAAATTATGGGGATTTTTTACTGTTTCTTGGGGAACCCGCCTCAGATAAAGTTTACCTCACCATCACATGCTTGGGAGTGCTATAAAAAGAGTAGGATAGTTCAGTCGGAGATACTATTTCACTTGCACAACTTGCCTGCCTCATACGTCTCGGGGAAACACTTGAGCAATCAGATTTTTTGTATCCACATTATCCCTCTCATGTCTGGTCAACCTAAGCCGTCTGATAGTAGTCACCAAGGACTGGGATTCATTTTTCGTGTAAGGATGCCAGCTACTAAACCTACCGAACCCTCAGCCCCAATGGGGCCTGACGTTGAAGAAGTCTTAGAGATTGAGTCTGAATTGGAAGAAGACCCCCCTACGCCGGTCGCAAGGAAAGGAAAGGAAATGGCACAGGGTTCGGGAAAAACCCCGAAGACAATAAGGAAGCCTAGGACTTCCCTAAGACATGCCAGGCCTCCACCAGTATCACCTTCAGATCAAGACACACAGGAGGGTGCTCTGCCTGCTAACCCGATCAATTGGTTACCCTCCTTTGTTCGTCCATGTAGGCCATCTACAAAAACACCAAAAAAATTGGATGGCTTGGTCACCTATCTGCAAACCCCCTCACCCCAGGGGAAGTCCCTATCCTCAGTGATCCTTGTGGGCGACTCAACGAGGTCAAGTTTTATGACCACAATTTGGCGGACTATGAAACCCTCCCGGAATTGGCCCCGAAATTATACTTTGATACAATCCATAGGGATGATGGAATCATGGTAGTACCCCAGCGCTGGGTTTGCAGCTTGGCAGAAACAAGACTTTTGAATCTACTCTGAATGCCTCATTTTGGCCATTACAACATCACAGATCAGTTGGCTTGCCAGTTGCTCGCCCTCATTCACGATGGTTGCTTATGGATTCATGACAGGGTCCCTATTGATGCTGCATTGATCCACAAGATTATAGGTCTTCCTATGCAAGGGCTGCATCCATTGGTGCAAGTTGGAAAAAAATACGAAGCAACCACCGCTACGTTTGTACAGCAGACCTATGCGGTGTGTCGAAATCAGCGAGGGTTTGTGATCTAGACTATCAATGATCCTACCACACAGATGGGTACTTGGCTCTTAGCCAACAAGCTAATGAGGAACGGCCAGGTTGCGACTGTCCCAGCTTATGTGATCCAGTTAGCCGGCCAGTGCACGAATGGAATTTTTTCCAATTGGGCTCAATACTTGTGCAAAGAATTTCTGGCTAATGTTCGCGAATCCCAGGAGCAAGGGACATCTTTCTTCTATTTGTGGTTATTATTCCTAATAGCATTGGTCACCTGGGACAAACTCGAGGATTTGGTCCTCCCTGAACTTCCTCCTGGGATGTGCGAAGGAGCTCGGTATGCTCACTTATGGGACTCTAAGGATAAGCAATGCATCAAGGATAACAAATTTTTTTGGATCCTCTTCTAGAGCAGTGTAGCAGCCGCCATAAACTCCCGACCTCGGTTGTCCCCAACAATATATGACAAATACAAGAATGTTGCCACATTCCAGATTACCATGCACCATGTCTGGATTCATAGCCTCGACAATAAGACAAGGAAGACACTCCCTTATATGGTATTAGATGAATAAATTGACCTGTTGATCTCGCTATGGCCCCCTGCC